>CM053412.1:8205614-8220935 GCA_028644305.1 Xerus rutilus | reverse complement strand
TGTGTGTGTGCAAAAGTGAAAGTAACAAAACTATGGGAGTTGTTAACAAGTTTTTTGTAAATTTGTTCACCTATATACCTACCAGGTGAGTGAAAGAAGAATCGATTCATTGGGAATAGAATTGTAATTTTGTGCTCAGATAGTTACAGTAAGCAGCCAGAAAGCCTCTGCTCTGACCAAGGATGGCCTGCCTACCTCCTGACTTCTTCACTGCTCATGCAAACACACCCAAGTGTCACTGTTAGCAGTGCTCAGAAAGTGGGAAGGCCATTTGGGAGGCAGTTTCCAAATAGGAATTAAGGGTAAAGTTGGCTCAGGTAAGAATGGCGACCCTTGGTATGCCAGCTGTAGGTGTGTGTTACAGCACACACACACACACACACACACACACACACACACACACCTAGAAGTGGAGAGAGAGAGAGACAATGATATGCTGAACACACAGGAAGAATTAGGACGAGGGAGGAACTGACATTCACTTGTTATTGTCTGGACTGGTAAGGAGGACAGTGGTATCATTACTTGAAATGCAGAGGAAAGATGAGAAAAATGAAGAGTTTGGGAATAAATATTATCAAATTTTTGAGTTCCATTTAGAACACATTTAAATTTAAGAAATTCATAAGGAAACATATGTATTATAAATATATATATTACAATATATATATAAATATATATATTACAATATATACAAATACACACACACATATATGTGTGAACATATGTATGTGTATATATATATATATATACATATATATATATATATATTCTACTTCATGAATAGCACGTGATGGTAACCATACTTGAATTAATTAAACTTGCTAATAGATGGTGGGATATGATTACTAAGCAGAAAAATATTATAAACAAAGAGAAGATGTATATATGAGAAAATAGCTTTTATTTCAGTGCAGAGGTACCTAAAAAAATATATGACTTTTGGTGGTTCTCAGCACTGTGAGGAGATAAAAAGTTCAGGCATGCTGCACATCGCTATGCTTTGTAAGCTGTCGCGAGCTGGCACAATTAGGGAAGCCAGGTTCCTGAGGGGCTCGGAGAGGTGTCCACATCTGTGAACTCTCTTCCACCTCTTGGCTGCATCAGAAATGCCATCTCTGAGATATGAGAGGAGAGGCAGCAGGGGCACTGGGGAAAGGTGAGCCAGCGGCCCGGAATAATTAGGTGGGCTCTGGAAGCAGCTGGCTGCCACTGAGGGGCTGCAGGGCGACAGTTTGCTACCGGGCTCACTTCTGAGGCTTCATCGCTTTCAGGGTTGGAGACTTTTTTGTCTGACAAAATTCACAGATTCATGCTGAGAAAAAGTCAAAAGTTCAACTGTAGCCTCAAGGACAGAGAATATTGTATTCATTCTTTCCTGTTCAATATAGAAAAGAAATACCAGAGTCACACCTAAATGGTGTGGTCTTAAAGAAGGCTGCAATTTTACTAGCTGTATTAAAAGGTGAGATGGAAAGAAAAGTAATGTCTTGGTGATCAATGTGACAAAACCCTGCCAAAATGGCCTTTTACATCCTCAGCCTTTAAATTAGTGATCGCAAGGCCATTGTTCCTCTAAGTGTGTTGAACAATGACGTGAAAGTGTTCTCCAAAGGCGAGACTCAGCAAGGTGAACACTGGATGTGGGAGCTTAATCATATCTGCTTGGACAAAGGAGAAGTAACCAAGAACTAGTTGGACACAACTCAGTGTAAGAATGTGTGCTTTGCTCTCCTGCACCACGTGCCTCCACCCTGCACAAGGCCACGGGATGTATTAATCCTAGTCCACAGTCAGGATGGGAAGACAAGAAGTCCACTTGCAGCTGCAAGGAATCCCATTGGTACCTCATGCTAACAGGAAAGTTGACAAATGTGGAAAGACAAGACAAGAAAATTCCCAGTTTATTAGCCTTCCAGTCTCATCCTTGACTCCTTCCTATAAGATACACATGACCAGCACCTTCAACAACAAGGTGGATGGATGCCAACAAGAGGTACATTTTGTTCACTTTCTGTTTGGGTACTGATGTGTAGGAAAGCAAAACTGAAATAAAATGGAAAAGGAAAACAAGATATACGCACAGAGAGACCATGGTGGAATGGAATCAATGTGTAAATATGTGACCAATATTGAAAGCAAGATACATCAATTTTAATAACATTTCAATACCTCCTGATGGCTAACACAAGCATTCCAGTGTGCCTTTATGAAGTTTTAGCATTGCATTAATAAGCATCCTCCAGAGAAATAAATGTGTGTCTAACTACCTACCTGCCAATTTATTTATCTGTAGATACATTTATGTTAAGGAATTGGCTGTTGCTCACGTAGCTGTGAGGGTCAGTCAGTCCAAAACTGTAGGACATGCTGGCAGGCAGTATTGTCAAACAATAGTTTCTACTAGAGTCTTAAAGAGAATTCTTCATTTTTCAGGAAATATGTGTTAGCTCTTAAGCCTGTCAACTGAGTAGCTAAAGCCCACCAAAATAAAGAAAAAGTCTAATTTAAAGTCTGATTTGAATGTTAATCACAGGGCTGGGGTTGTGGCTCAGTAGTAGAGCATGTGCCTAGCATGTATGAGGCACTGGGTTTGATTCTTAGCACCGTATATGAATAAAGAAAATAAAGGTCCATTGATAATTAAAAAAAATTTAATCACACTTAAAATAACTAACTTCACAGCAACATCTGGTGTCTGACCTATAACTGGATCTCACAGGCTGACCAACTTGACATAAAATTCTCCATCACAGCACTGATTGCCAATTTTATGTAACTGATTTCTAAAATGATTGAATTTTTTTACAGATAGAGCTATATCAGTAAACTAAAATAAATCCATGAAATTAGTGGTTGTTAAAATAACCTATGGCATTTATTTTTCATATATTCTGAATGCTAACAAAAATTGTCCACTCTTTTGACTTAAAAATGTCATGGTGGTTGAATACTTTTGTGCCTAACACTTATAAAAAAATGTCCTGTGGCTATTCATTAAAGTAGGTTATTTTTCAATATGATGACAGAATTTAAAGTCAATGCAGGGCCTTTAATCCAAGTTAAACATATGAATACATAAGTTAGATGCTCTTTAAGAGACAATCTAGCATAGATTCAAAATATCATAGTGTACACGAGGGATCTCCAAATTTGAATCTGCATTCTCCCATTTATCTTCTATGTGAACTTGGATATTATTTATCTTCTATAAGCTCTCGTCTCCTCCATAGTGATGAAGGTATTGAAATTCCCCTGCTAGAACTTCTTGGAGAATTATATGAGTCAAAAATGAGAAACCTTTAATAGCATCCTGCTGCAGGGTAAATCAATGTATATATTACACAAAATGAAGGAATATTACAGTTTTTCCATCTCAGATATATTAAATGTGCTACTTAGAGATATTTTACTGTAGAAAATTTATTTTATTCTTAGTTTATGATATATCAAAAACTGACTGCTGTCCTCATTCTTCGTTATACCCCACCCTTTGGCTTGTGTTTCCATCCATTAAGAGAAAGAATTGATGTCTCCTCTCCATGATTCTAGGATGCCCTCAAATTTCCTTCAACCAGAATAATGAAACAGAAGTGACCCTGTGCCTGTTCAGGTCTCAGATTAAAGAAGTGCTACAGGCTTGCTTTCTTGTTTTTAGAAATCTGCACAGGAGCTACAAAAATAAGCATAAGATAGCTTTCTAGAGGATGAGAGGCAAATCAGCCCTATGAGGGTGGACATGTGAACAGGAGAAACTAATGTCAGCTCAGCCTGGTCCTTCAGCTGAACCAGAGACAACACCAAAACTTGTTTTATGACACTATGTTTTGGAGTAGTTTGGTCACACTTCAAGATAAGAGATAGGGAGATATTAAAATACAAACTATAAAAGTCAAGAGATCTAAAAATATCCATTTGCAAAAAAAAGCAAAAACAAAAAAAATTTTTGAATTAAGAGAACCCAAAGTAAAGAGCATGAAATAAATGAAATGAAGATAAACCATGTTTGAAAATATGTGTACTTTTGCTTCCTTGCTTTCTGGTGCAGCATCATTTAATAAAGAAAGCACAGAGAAGGGCTCCTCATGTCACATTTCTGGAAACCTTAGGGGTCACAGAAGGTCACGATGTGGAATGAAGTGGGTGTGAATCAGGTCCTTCAGACATGGTCCTTGAGACTGGTAGAGACAGGAGGGGGAGCGAGATACTTCTGTGGCACCTGATTCTTCAGGCTAGGAAGGGAGGGAGCAGTGAGAGCTGCCTTATGACTAGCAGGATATAAAAAGAAGGGTCAGCACATGCTTTGATATCTTCTCTAAGTAAAGAATCATGGATGAGTAAATGGGTTATTTCTCCTTTTGTCCTGTTATGCTAAAGTAGAAATAAAAAATGAGATGTAACTGAGCTTGGTATCACATGCCTATAATCCCAGTGGTGGAAGAGGCTGAGGCCAGAGGATCACAAGTTTAAAGCCAGCCTCAGCAATGGTTAGGTGCTAAGGAATCCCATGAAACCCTGTCTCCAAATAAAATACAAGACAGAGCTGGGGATATGGCTTGGTGGTTGAGTGCCCCCGAGTTCAATCCCCAGTATCCCTCCCAATATTAGATGCATAAATTCTTATAACAATTTAAATGAAAGAAGTAGACATTAGAAATTCTGAATTAAAAGTAGGCTCCAAAATAAAATAATATAAATAAAGATAAAGGAGAAAATAAGGAGGTAAAATCCACAGAAGAAGATCTTAGACAAAGCAATTTCTCATCTCCAGTGAGAGTGTGTTTTAAGTGTAAAATACTAGTTATATATTTTCCCCCAAAATACCAGGGTTTTGTGGCATCTGCTAGAGTAAACTCGTGCCCTGGTTTCAAGGAGAAATCAAGGATGTAGGGCTGAATGAGGAAGCACAGATCATTGCTCACAAGATGCTGTATCCAGCAGGGTCTGACAGCTAAAGCTACTGAGAAAACCACCACACACTATGAAGAGAAATCCTGTTGCCTGAGCCATGAACTACCCAAGAAGAAACCCTTGCAAATGACTGACAGAACCAATATATTCAAGCACAAGTGATACTGGGAAAAAAAAGGAACAACAAAAGATATATGCAAAGAAAATGATTTTTTGAAAAGAAAATGTATAGAAAAAACAAATGGTAGCTGAAAAACTTGAATGGGAAAAATTATGCTGGATATAGTACCTAATGTTGGGAACTGAATACTTTACCTTAACACAAAAACATTACCAACAGTAAAACAATTGTTGGTATAGAAGAAGTAAAGAGCATTTATCTAAGAAAATTAATAGACAAAATGGAGAAAATGTGACAAAAAAATTTGAAGGACATAGAACAGGATCTGTCTCACAGTCTAAAGAATCACTTGATTTTTGTTCAATAAAACAAATGAATAGAGAGATTTCAAGATAGCAGAATAGAGAAGGTTGTTTCCTGGCTGGTCCATGGCATGAAACCAAGAAAACAGAGAGACAGCTTCTCAGCAAGGTGGGTGAACAATAAAAAAAGTGGCAAGACTCTATTGGAATTTAATACTGGACACTCAAAGCGGATTAGGGAGTCAGAAGGCTGGATATAATAAAACAAAGACGAAATCTCTAGCACCACAGCCACTGCCATTCCAGCCAGAGCAGACCTTTCTGCATGCACAGTGGAGAAATAAGAGAATTAAAGGAACTTTCATTTTTAGGAGGACTGAGGTATGTGTTGGTATGGAGAATTTAGAGATCAAAGACAACACTCAACTTAACTGAAAGGTGCACTGCACAATATCCTTGTATGGGAAAGCAACCACATCTCTCCCAGCAGCCTGCAAGGACAGAAGAAGGAACCATTTTGCAGTCACAGCACAGGGTCAAATAACTGAGGGAGCTATGTCTTGGAAAACCCAAGTCTGGCCCAAAATACAGGCCTGGCAAACCCACACTACACAACCCTATGTGATGAGGAGAAAATCAAATGTGGAGAGAAGTTTACACAGGGTACAATTGGTCAAGAAACCCAGATATCCCATCTCCTTCTATCTGACTGCTTACAGGACTAATTGGAAGAGGTGCATGATGGGGAATTTGAAAGGGTAGGGGTGAGAGAGATTCAGTTTGGAGACTTAAATGGAGATTAGAAAATTTGGAGTCTGCAAGTGATGTAGTGAGCGAAGAATCAGTTCCTCTACCCCACAAGTGGAACCCAGGGGATATTCCTAGGATGCAGTCTTCCAGCATGGACCAGCAATTGCTGGGCCTTGGATCTGCATAGATTTAGAATCTTTAGACCAATTGGCATCCATCAAATTGCTCTAGAGCCTACTTAAGCTTAAACACCTGCTCCAAGAGTTCCACCTACGGGATTACATCTCTGACTCCAGCAACCGCACCCTGAGGATGAAGCAAGCATCATGCTCCAGATGACCCCACCTAACTGCTGAGAAGGGAAGTTGAGAATCTTTTGAACTGCAATGGAAAAAATTTTTTAACTTATCATTGATAATTTTTCTCTTTTTTTCTTTTCTGTACTTAATTGTGACCTTAATGGTTCATAGATATTTATATGTATTC
The DNA here is from genome assembly GCA_028644305.1 of Xerus rutilus. Classification (NCBI taxonomy): domain Eukaryota; kingdom Metazoa; phylum Chordata; class Mammalia; order Rodentia; family Sciuridae; genus Xerus; species Xerus rutilus. Next base: position 8,214,365 of record CM053412.1, on the reverse strand, counting down.
ATATTTGATTTTTTCTCATTTCTAGAAATTTTGAAGCCAGTTGTTTTTCAAGGATCAGTTTTTTGAGGATAAGAAAAATTGATTAGTATATTTCAGTTTTGTTTTGTATTATTTAATTTTTAAAATTTTTAATTTATATCTTTTTCACACATCTTTTTCCCTTGAATCTCTTTCTCTCTTTTCTTTTGCTAAGAATCTCTATTGTTTTTTCTTTTATACTTCCTTTAAAGTTTTACTTCTATCCTCTCTCCTCTTCTCTTATAATTATCACATCTTGCATTACTTTTGTTCTCTCCCTGTCCACTATTCAAAACTATAAATCCTTTTGCAAACTTACTGTTTTTACTGTACCCAATAACTTATCATTTCTATTTATTGTGACAACATTGTAGATGTCATACAGGAACTATTTGGTTTAATGTTTTGTTTTGTTTGCATTGGTTGTTTTTATTATTTGTCTCTCCCTCCGTGGCAAGATACTGGAAACCCTCAAGGACACTATAAGTCTACAGGGTAGAAATTCTACTGCTTCACATCCATACTGCTAGATGAGTAGAAACACAAACAACATGAAAAACCAAGGGAACAAATCACCCAAAAAGCCAAGATACTTTAATTACAGAATGGATCACCACCACAGTGGAAGAAATGTTAGAGAAGGAATTTAGAATATACATAGTTAAACTAATCTGTGAGGTAAAGGTCAAAGTAAAGAGTAAAATCAGAGAGAAAATACAGGAAATGAAAGATCACATCAATAAATAGAGATTTTGCAAAAAAAAAATCAAGTAGAAATCTTCAAAATGAAGGATTCAATAAACCACATTAAAAATTCAATAGAAAGCATCACCAACAGACTAGACCACTTGGAAGACAGAGTTTCAACAAATGAAAACAAAACATATAATCTTAAAAATAAAGTTGATCATAGAGAAGAGATATTGAGACCCATAAACAGAATTTCCAAGAAATATGGGATAAAATGAAAAGACCAAATTTGGATAGATGAAGGGATGTAGATACAAACCAAAGGAATGCAAGATCTTTTCAATTAAATAATATCAGAAAATTTCCCAAGCCTAAAGAATGAAATGGAAAATCAAATATGAGAGTCTTACAAGGTCAAAAGTATACAAAATTGCAACAAACCCACAATAAGACACATTATTATAAAAAGACCTAACATAAAGAATAAGGATAGAATTTTTAAAGCTGCCAAAGGAAAAAGATAAGTCACCTTTAGAGAGAAACCTATCCAGACCTCAGCTGATTTCTCAACTCAGACCCTCAAAGTAAGTGGTCTTGGAATAATATTTATCAAGGTCTGAAAGAAAATGGATGCCAGTGAAGAATACTATACACAGCACAATTAAGCTTCAGAATTGATGAAGAAGTAAAAATTGTCCATGAAAAACAATTGTTAAAAGAATTCACATCTAGAAAGCCTTCTCTAAAACTATACACAAAAATATTTAATTAAGAAAAAATATAAAACAAAAAGGAAAACCAGCAAAGGGAGGAACTACACTAGAAGAATAATCAAAGGAATAAAAATTTCAGATAAAAAAAGAAATAAATCAAAATGACAGGGAATAAAAATCATTTATCAATAATAGCATTGAATGTAAATGGATTAAATTCTCAATCAATAGACATAGACTGGCAGATTGGATTGAAGAACATCACCCAAAAATATGTTGTCTCCAAGAAATTCACCTCATAGGCAAAGACTGAAAGTAAATGGATGTGAAAAAAACTTACCATTCACATGGATCTTGTAAACAAGCAGGGGTTTCTATTCTCATATCTCATAAAATAGACTTCAAGCTAAAATTAATCAGAAGGAACCAAGAAGGACATTTATTACTGCTTAAGGGGATTATATATCAACAAGATATAACGATCACAAATATTTATGCCCCAAACAATGGAGCATAAATGTACATCACAAAAACCCTTCTCAACATCAATAATCAATAGACCATAGCACAATAATACTGAGTAACTTTAATATACCTCTCTCACCATTGGATAGATCCTCCAAGCAAAAACTAAATAAAGAAGCTATAGAACTAAAAAATACAAATTTGAATTTAGGCTTAGCAGACATGTATAGAATATTTCATTCATCAATGACTGAATACACTTACTTATCAGCAGCACCTAGATCCATCTCTAAAATATGCCATATCTTAGGCCACAAAATAACTCTCAGCAAATTAAAATAGATGTAATACCTGGAATTCTATCAGGTCATAATGGAATGAAATTAGAAATCAATGATAAAATAAAAAATAGAAGCTACTCTAACACCTGGACACAAAATAATAGACTAATGAATGACCAATAGATAGCAGAAGAAATCGAGAATGAAATAAAAAAAATACTTAGAGGTAAATGAGGATATAAATAAAATATATCAAAATCTCTGGGACACTATGAAGTCAATGCTAAGAGGAAATTTTATTGCACTGATCTCATTCATTAAAAGAATAGAAAATTGCCACATAAATAACTTAAGAGTACATCTCAAAGCCCTAGAAAAAGAAAAAGGAATCAGTTTCAAAAGCAGAAGACAGGGAATAATATCACAGTTGAAATCAATAAAATTGAAATAAAAGAAAAAGTCCAAAAAATCAACAAAACAAAAAATTGGTTGTTAAAAAAATTGATCAAATTGATAAACTCTTAGCAAAGTTAACAAAGAGAAAGGGAGATAAAACAAATTAATAAAATTCATGATGAAAAAGGAAATATTAACATGGATACTACTGAAATACAAATGATAAACAAACTATTTTGAAAATTATACTCATAAAATAGAAAACCTTGATGATATTGACAAATTTCTAGAGACATGTGACCTACCCATATTGAATCAGGAGGACATAGTAAATTTAACTAGATCAATTTCAAGCAATAAAATTGAAAATGCCATGAAAAGCCTACCAACAAAGAAAGGCCCAGGACCAGACAAATTCTCAGCCAAGTTCTACAAGATCTTCAAAGAAGAATTAACAGCAGTCTTCCTCAAATTATTTCATGAAAGAGAAAATGAAACTCAATCTATGAAGCTGATATTACTCTGATACCCAAACCAAAGACACATCAAGGAAAAAAAATTTCAGATCAGTATCTCTGATGAACTTAGATGCAAAAATCCTTAATCAAATACTGGCAAATTGCATACAAACTATATTTAAAAGATAGTGCACCATGAATGAGTGGGGTTAATCCCAGAGATGAAAGTTTGGTTCAACATGCAAATGTCAATAAACATAATTCATCACATCAATAGACTAAAAGATAAGAATCATGTGATTATCTCAATAGATGCAGAAGAAGTTTTGACAAAACACAGCATCCATTCATGTTCAAAATGCTAGAAAAAGTAGGGATAGTAGGAACATACCTCAACATTGTAAAAGCTGCCTATACTGAACCCAAGGCCAATATCATTCTAAGTGGAGAAAAATTGAAAGCATTCCCTCTAAAAGCTGGAGCAAGACAAGGATGCCCTTTTTCACCATTTCTATTCAACATAGTCCTTGAAACTGTAGCCAGAACAATTAGACGGGAGAAAGAAATTAAAGGGATACAAATAGGAAAATAAAAGAACTCAAACTATCTCTATTTGCTGATGACATGATTGTATATTTAGAAGACCTAAAAACTTGACCAGAAAACTCCCAGAACTCATAAACAAATTCAGCAAAGTAGCAGGATGTGAAATTAACCCTCATAAATCAATTGAATTCCTATAAATCAATGATGAATCAAATGAAACAGAAATTAGGAAAATGCTCCCATTAACAATCACCTCAAAAAATAAAATATTTGGATCTCACCTAACAAAAGAGGTGAAAGACTTCCATATTGAAAACTACAGAACTCCAAAGAAAGAAATCGAAGAACACCTTAGAAGATGGAAAGATCTGCCACATTCTTATAGGCAGAATTGATATTGTCAAAATGGCCATACTACTAAAATTGCTATACAGATTTAATGTGATTCATATTAAGGTTACAATGACATTCTTCATAGAAATAGAAAAGGCGATCATGAAATTCATATAGAACAGTTAGAAGCCCAGAATAGACAAAACAGTTCTAAGCAAGAGAAGCAAAATAGAAGGCATCACAATACCATACCTTCAATTATACTATAGATCTATAGTAACAGAAATGTCACGGTATTGGTACCAAAACAGACATGAAGACCAATGGTACAGAACAGAAAACACAGACAAACCCATATAAATACAGTTATATATGTTTATGTCCAAATACATTCTACTGTCACATATAACTAAAAAGAACAAATAAAAAATTAAAAAATAAATTAAAAAATAAAAAAAAACAAGTGAATGAACTACCATGAAGGTCTCTACCAAGACAGAGCAGAGTGAAATATACCCTTTCACCTTTACTCTCAATACTCATACGGCTAGGGGTTCAGTCCATCCCCACTTCACCCGCTCTGCACATTAACAACTCAGATGAATGAAGGCCTATTCAGTAAAATAGCAAAAAGGGAAAAATTACATCCAGTTTCTTTTGCCACTCTATAATGTTGAAGCAATGCGTTGTATTTTGAGATGACAGAGACACAGATTACTTGGGGAATAATAAGCCTAACTGGTGGTGTGAAGGACCCAGGACAAGAAATATTTAAGCTCCCTTGGGATTTTGGAGCTGCGCATGTGTCTGCAGTCCTGTTCCATTGCATAGCAACTATGTTTGAGGATGGCAATAAAATGTATTTTTGATATTCATACAGAACAGATGATGAGAAAATTCATTTCTGTTTCTTTGTAGCTACTCTAAGTAGAGCAGATAATTACAATGTGGATTCTTTGTGAGATGTTAAAAAATATAAAAGTTGAAATTGCATCGGGAGATTTGGAAAACTGGCTTCAAGGATAAGTGAATAGCTGTGGTCTGAGGTATAGACACATAGAGCTGAAGAAGGTGCTGGATGGCACAGGCATCTCTGAGTGCAACAACACAGATGCCACCTGGGAGGAGAGCCAGGAGAGTGGGCAGTGGAAAGAGCGGATTTAGAAAAGACAAAAGGTTATTTTATGCCAAATACTTATTTTTTAAATGAACGATTTTATAACTTCCTTTCCTTAAGTCATTTGAAAAATACTTTATTAAACTGCCCAAACCATTTAAACTAGTTGGCTTATTTTTCCTAAATAAATGTAGGAAACATTTATAATAAACATTAACTGAGAGTTTTTCTAATAGCTTAAAATTATAAGCATTAACAACAATTATTGTTACAATTGATGCATTTTTTCTTGAATGTTTTGGTGTGAAAAATTTCTAGTTTACTAAAAAATATTTCCTTTCCATTTACCTTTTTTTTAATATGTATATTTTAGTTGTAGATGGACATAATACCTTTATTTTATTTGTTTGTATGTGGTGCTGAGGATCGAACCCAGTGCCTCACGCATGCTAGGCAAGCGCTGTATCACTGAGCCACAGCCCCAGCTCTCCATTCATCTTAAGGACTATACTTTTCACATAGTTTTTCCTTTAAGTGTCACATGTTTGCCATGTAAACAACTGAATATTTTTAGAAAGTTCAAAAATTCAACGTTCTATGTACAATTTTGTTAATTTTTTGCTCATTCCTCATTTTTCCTTTCCTCTCTTGGTTTTGGCTAGATAAATGTGGCTCAGATGTGTAGTGACCACAGCCTGCAGGAAAGGTAGCAGGGGGTGCCATCAGGAAAGGCCAGTGACTCCAGAGGAGACTGACGCCGCTGTAGCATCCATTTACTCAGGACACAGCAGTTAGTAACCCCCGGGTTTGAGCATGAACCAACGAGGTGACAAAGCCTGAGGATGAGCAGCATGAGTGCTGGGAGTGGAGGACACGCCATCCAGACACTGGCAGCACCACACGTGGGGCCCCACATCTGTCTATTTAGTTTAGTTTCACTGAAGGCAACCGAAGAGAAAAAGAAAAACCACCACACATGTCAAAACCTTTAAAAATAACAAAAATTAATGAATGGAGAATGCTAACAAAGAAAAAAGAAAATTTATTTTGAAAATATGTTTGTTAAAATACAAAATTACATATACATACACTATATGTATACATATATAATACAGATTTACACAGACATATGCTCTTATGAAAATAAGCAAAATGAAAATAAAGTTTACTAATTGTTCTTATGTTAAAAGTTTCTAAAATAGGGCAATATTATTGATTTTGATCAGCAGGATAAATCCCAGAACATGTTCTTAATGGACTGAATGTATCAACACATGATCTGTCTGGGAGAAGAAAGATTGCATTTGTTCCACAAGAAACATCTCTAGATTTCCACTTTCAACTACAATTGAACCGCAAAGAACCAATTTTCCCTCTGATTTAAACAATGTTTAAAAACTGGAAAATCGTTCTGTATCATCACCTTTCCAATTGGACCACAAACAACAATCACAGTGAGTAATGAAAGAAAGTAGCCAAAAGAAAGGAGTCCCAGTTTTCCGTTCCTGCTTTCTGGAAAGAGATATCAAGACACCGAACTGAGATGGTTAACCTTGATATAGCTCAGAGTCTTTCCAAGCTGAGGAGTCTGGAATACATTGGAGAGAAACTCTAGATGGGGGAGCTTCACAGAGTGAGCATTCAGCATCTGAATCTGAGGATTTTAGTTCATGCCAGTGAGGAAATGAGTTCCTGGGAAGAGCAGGAGGAGCACATTCAGAGTTCCCACCATACAGGGTACACTACACCAGAGTTTTAACAGCCCTAATGCACAGGGAATGAAGTCCTTTGGGAAGAGAAAGTAAAGTCTCTTGGGGTGGGAAAAATTACCCCTAAACTAAAGGCTGTTTCTGGATCTACTTCACAAAGCTAAGACCTATCTCCAAATGATCAAACTAGCCATTCCTGTAATCCCAGCAACTCTGGAGGCTGAGGTAAGAGGATCACAAGTTCAAGGCCAGCCTCAGCAACTAAGTTAGGTCCTAAGCAACTTAACAAAGCCCTATCTCAAAAATTAAAAAAAAAAAAAAAAAGGAGGGGGGTGGATGGGAAGGCTGGGGATATAACTTAGAGGCTAAGTGCACCTGGGTTTAATCTGTAGTACAAAATCTAGTAAAAAAAAATCAAATTATTTCCATATAATGCAATTCTTTTCCAGAATCAAGCTCAGCCTGGTTAGAGAAACTGGTGTGCGGAAATATAAAGCCTCACGAGGGTGTGAGTTGCAGTGTCTGGAATCCTAAAGCAAATACTGCTAGATGTGCAGAAAACAGGGAAATACAACCTCTAGTAAAGCAAAGAGTCATTAGGAACAAAAACCCCTCAGTCATACAGATTATAGAGCTATTAGGCAAAGACATTTAGGCAGCTGTTGTAAAAGGAAAACAATGGGCAGTTTTGAGCAAAGAAGTGTTTTGAAAAGAAGATGGCTTGTCATGGGATGTAAACGTAGCAAGGGTGGACCCAGGAGAGCAAGTAGGAAACTATTTCAATAATATGGATCAGAAACGATGCCGATTGCCACATAAACATTAGGAGAAGATGCAGTGAAAAGAATGCAAGCAGAATGTGGATCTATTTTAAAGGTAAAATGACAGAATTTTCTTACTCCTCATGAGATGTGAGAAAAACAGAAAAGAACAATGTAGACACATTCTTGGCATGAACAAGGAAAGGAATTTCCATGTGCTGAAAAGAGAGTCTGGAGAAAACGGCTGGTTGGAGAAGCAATTAAAGGTGTGGCAGGGAAGATTTTGGTTTGTTTAAAAAAGCAGTAATTATGAAATATTTATTAATAATCTAATTTGATAGTGATTGGCAGTTGGCCTTATGACTATTGAGGCAAGAAGTCCCCATCGCTGTAGATGTGCATTTGTTTTTAACATAAAAACAGAAATTTTAGATGCTAAATTCCTCATATGCAATATCATCTTTTCATTTTCAGAGTGCATGTCCCAGTCTATGATTCATTACTATAAAATGTGCAATTCTGAGGCATTTCAAGAAAGTATGAAACATAATTATAGGACTGGAAATAAAACTCACGCAGCAAGTTAAGGGGAAAGGGTTTCTCGGGCTGAAGAATGAATGGATGGATGAGTGGATGTTTTTCAAACTGACTAAAAAATGTACTAAAAGAGTTCTAAAGAAGTAGAATGGAATTCAGTGATGAAAAGTACAAGAAAGAACATTTTGGAAATTTAAAAGCAAACTTCCCGTGAATGGCAAAGACTTTTTTAGATATATAAAAGACTAGTATTACATGAACTAGAGCTTGATAGATAGCCTGAGAAATACAGTTTGAAGTGCCTCTTTTCTAATCCTGAAACCCAACTAGAGTGTACTAAAATTTCCACCATAAAGGACTCTTTCCTTTGGGTAAAACACATTTTCTGCAATACTTTTTTAAATTGTAAATAATCTTAACAGAATGAATTATTCAAGTAGCAACACTTTATCTTCATGAGATTGACAGAGATTAAAAAAGCAATTACTTTTTAGGCCATGAGGGAAATATCCTCTGAAAAGGTAAGTTGTGTTTGAGGAGTGGAGAAAAGTGTGTTTGCAGTCATTATGTGAAGCAAAGAGACAATGTATCAGGAAGGGGGACAATAATGGCCTGAGAGAAGGAGTGTGAGAGTTTAAAGATCGTCGTGCTTTCTTTTAAAAATTCACTCATCTAGACAGTAAATGCAAAAGACTCTGTGAGCCTAAGCCTTATTAGCGTTTTTTTT
>CM053412.1:8165114-8205114 GCA_028644305.1 Xerus rutilus | reverse complement strand
ATTTGAAGCATCTAATTTAGTAGTGTTAATGATATTTATAATTCTTCTCCAAAGTGTCATGCAAGAATTGCCAAGTACTTCATAAAATTAATACTCTCCTTCTCATTTCCTGCTGATTAACAAGAAAATTACACTCATCCATAAGAGATAGTTGAAGGAAACTGTTGGAACTGAATTTTTATGGCTAGAGTTTAAAATAGACACATTGGTCTCCTCACTTACATAAAGGATTAAAGCCATCTGAGATCAGAGATTTTCCAAGTTATAACATTTAACTTGAAATAATTTACAAAGAAGCATTATAAATCAGTTAGACATTATAGGCCAAAGCCTTGAATTTAGGGCATAAATTTCCAAACACTAGATTCAGAAGGGATTCAAACCAAGCCTCTATATGGATCTGCTTGAATTCTATACCAGATGATGCATCTGGTCGTGGGACCAGACTCTCCCTAGATAGTGCGGACAGAGGAAGCCTTTACCTAATATTGACCTAGCAGAGAAAATCCACTTGCTGCCAGCTAAAAGTATCTTCATCTAGAAACTAAACTTCACATAAACAAAACAAGAGCTTTTCCAAAGGTTCTTGAAAAGTTATCAGCTAGTAGAATAAACCTTTGTCTAGACTCTAGAGCTTCTGTAACTTGCATCTTGCTTTTCTCTCCAAATAATTTCCAGGCACCAAAACCTGATCCTTAAACTCATATTTGTAAACAAATCTATATAAACTGGGATAAATTGTGCTATGATCCAGTAACCTGCCCTGTACTGCATCTACCTTCTCTGCTATGTTTTGCTCTGAGACATCAACAACTTCTGGAATCAGTCTCTGCCTGTCCATCTCACCCCATGAATTCAAGTCAGATAGAAATTTTTTCCAGGACATATCTAAACTTTCCTCACCCACTCTCATTTATCTTTCTTTTCCTATAATTATTTGGTGTTCAAAGAGATTCAGTAAGGCTCTATGCATTATATTTGCACCTTTATTTTTTTTGACCTATTGTAAATACTTATTTTTTCCCCGTGGGTGGGGCAAAATTTTTCGAGAAATCTCTGCACTGTAGATTCTGCCACAGAAAAATATAAGTAGGCATGTTTCTGTGCATTTTAATTTTTTTTAATTTATTTTTTATTTTTTTAGTTGTAGATGGACACAATGTCTTTATTTTATTGCTTTGTATGTGGTGCTAAGGATCGAACCCAGGGCCTCATGCATGCAAGGCAAGCGCTCTACCGCTGAGCTACAATCCCAGCCCTGTGCATTTTAATTTTATTTCATTTTATGATCATGGAGATGACATCTAGGGCCTCATGCATGCTAGGCAAGCATTATATCACTGAGCTACAGCCCAAGCTCTTCCTTAAGATTTTATCCTTCAAGCCTAATTTTGAATTTCACACATAGGCTTTTAGGAAAACACTACTGTTCACCCATTAGGATATTACATGTTTTATAATATTAGCTTCAGCTGTATACAATACTGATTATATACAGCAATATAGCAATGCTGTTTATAATACTAGTCCAAAAGAGGAAAGGAAAGACAAATAAACTAAATGCCCCTGAACAAAATTCTCCATTTCAGGCATCTGAAGTCTGAATGTGCACATTTATTGTATTCTCATGAGTCATTGTTGAAAATGCAGCCTTCATAAATGAAAAAAGTCTACTTGAAATCCTACAAAGTTAAACTGCTAAGGGCAAGTTATTAACAAAATGAAACTCTGCCCATGTGAAGCATAAACAGTGAAAGCTGCTTTGATAAACCCCAAAGTGGGAAGCGTTTGTTTTTCTAACTCGTGATGTTTGTTAGCTTCCTTCAGGCTTGCTTGAGAGTCGTTTTCATCATGATACTGCTATTCCAAATGAAAGCACAGAAAGAATATTTTCTAGTCCTCTAACACTTACTTTATAAAAATTTTATAATGATTTAATTTTGCATTTGGCTTCTATATTAATTCACTCAATCAAAATGTTTAATTAGTACATCACGTATACCAGACTTTCTGTTAGAATTTGGGTACAGAGTAATGAATACAGTTGACCAAAATTACTGATTTTGCATAGAATTTTATTGCTTTCTGGTGGAGGAAGTGCAAAATAAATAAATAAATAAAACATATTGTATTCCAGCTGACAGTAAGTAACAAAAAGAGAAAGGGGACAGATAATGGGCAGAGGTGGTGTGATTTTAGGAGAGGGGGCTTCTGAGTGGACCTTTCTTTCAAGGCAGTATTTATTGAAAGGATAAGAGTCAACTATGCAGATATATTTGGTGGCAGCATTTCTTTCAAAAAATGACCAAATCATAAGCCTGTTGGTGGCCGTGAGGAGCAGTGAGATGGCCAGTGGAATGGAGCAGAGAGCAGGTGGAGCACCGGACTGCAGAGGCTGTGCAGAAGGAATCTCTCAGGAGGCTTGCAGGCCAGAGTGTGTGCTGGGATTTTACCCTGAGAGAGAGAAAGAGATCTTAAAGTCATCGTTACTGTTGGTATCATGGGTTAAAACCTCTAGCAAGTTAAAGGTTGAAACAGGGAAAACAAATTTGTATTGTGAGAGAGCATCAAATTCTGAATCTATTCCAAGAAGAATGACCACATTTAGGATGGATCAGATGAATGGTGTCAGGTCAGGAAAGACTCCCAGGTCCCTGGGTCACAATAACTGAAACAGTCAAGATCCTTGTTCCTTATCTATCTCCTTACTATCCCAGTTGCTTAAATAATGATCATTAATTGTTAAAACTCCAAGATATAACTGGTATTTTTCCATATTAAAGGTATAGAAGATTTATCCATAAGTGAAGATCAAATGAAGCAATCTTCCCAGGTCTTTAGTCTACTGAAGAGTACTCCAGAAGTCACATTTGTGAATATTTTTCTACTAATAAAAACTTGTTACAAAGCATATCTAGTCTTTGGTAGAAGTTAATCCGTTTCTATTTTCTTAAATCGGTCGAAACTCTCCCTAGCTTCAGATATGCATGTCGAAGTACTACTCGATATGTGTTTTATGAACAGATTTAAACCAGTACAAAGAATTTAATAAAAATCCTACAGCTATATAATATTTAGTGCTCCCTACTTTGATTGAACACAAGGAGTTTTCAGAAAAGAGCCATTCCATAGAATGATAGTGGTGTTCATCAGTAGCAAAATTCAGAAATCAATCATGGAATGAAGATTATTATATATTCTGCAGTCAATAATATCCTAAGTTCTGGAGGGGGTGGGGGAAGAAGTCCTTTAACTTTGCTAAAAGAGGATAATTAACATAAACTTAGAGAAGTCTAGAAAACAATGGATATAGCCGAGCTCATTGTGATTCTGCTGGGACACATAAATCTACTGAGTGCAAATCACTGTTCTTTCCTTTACATGTGTGGCTTTGGCTAAAACTCCCTGTCTTACAAATTGTTGTCTCATGTGTATTTACTTATGGAGTGACTGTGGATTAATGAATTAATAGTTCTTAATATAGTAATAACTATTTTTAAAGCATTAATTGAATTTATTTTTTCAATAAATCCCTTTTATTTCTCCAATTTATTTTCTTTCCACATTGCAACCCACCTGGTTTCCCCTTTGTTTTCCTAGCCCAAGTACACCTGCCTTTAGCTTAAGATAAGCTATGTTTTCTTTAACATATCACAGCTAAACTTGTAAGAAGAGGTTCAAATGATCTCTGCTCATGGAGCTGATGCTCCTTAAGCAGAACCAGCAACTAGGGTGTGTCAGAGGAAAAACAAAACAAAAACAAAAACTGCATTTATTTGTACTGTGCTCTCTACACTGGCTTTCTCTAGCGATTTTTGAAATACAAAATGGTAAAAACGTGTGGTGCATGAGGGCCCTTAAGCGTGTGGATGGTGGCAGAAAGTTCAAAACAGGCAGATGAGCCGCGCATGTCCTCAAGGCTGTGCATTTGTACAAATCCTTTGTAGATGTAGGCACTTCTGCATGGTTGAAATACCTTACTCAGATCTCCATTGGCCAGATGACTTTCATTTAAAGGAAAGTAAATATCTTAAAGACTTGCTTCTTTTACAGTCGGGATCTAGTTTCATAACTTTCCATTTTGAAATTGCTTTATTTTGATTAAAAATATTTTTCTTCCCATGGGTGGAAAAATCACACACACACAAACTGCTTCTCAGCAGGTTTGATGCTGTCTCTAATGAGATAGAAGGAAAAACCCTGTCAGAACTAATGATTCTCTAGTGGAAGGCCTTCAAATGAGAAGGACACAGGGCTCCACATGACAGTACAGCTTAGAAAGGAAAGCATTGTTCTATGTGTTTTTGCCAAAATTTCTATTACATAAAATCTCTGCACCCTGCCCTTTACTGTAGCGGCAGCAGTTTTTGGTGAGATTCAACAACAGAAGGCTTTTCAAGCATGCTCACTGTGCCTTCCTATTCACTGATGATATGAAAAATAATTGTAAAATGAAAAGCAGGAAAGAGCATAAGGCCTTTGTTTGCTTTTATTTTTCATGTTCTCTCTAAAATAGGGAGAAAGGGTGCTATGGTGTTCCATTACAAAAATGAGACACGCTACATGGAGTGGTAGCTTAACCAAGATTTTATGACTTTAAACAAACCTGAAATTACACACGAAACCTTCCTGATTTCTTTGGCTAAGAGCTGCACAGTTATGAAAAAACATCAAATTTAAGCAAATAATAATTAAAAACAGAGCCATTCATGATCTCTCAGGGTCAAAACTGGGTAAGGTTTATTGAATTAGAGTGATTTGTTCCCCAAAATGTCAAACAGTGAAAAGCTGACCAAGGGAGGGAGGGTGAACTGGAGGCTCCCCGCCTGAGAGAGCTTTCAAAGAGCACATTGCCTGTTAGTTTCCCAGTGATGTTTGTAGATAGCAGTCAGGTAATGAGTCCTGTGGCTGCCTATTTGTTTCACATTGTCATTTCTGTCAAGAAGAAACCTGGGAAGAGGCCACCGTTGTGCTTATAATCCTGTCCCCTTGAGCATCTCCTTGGTGACGGAGCAAATCCTTCCACCTGCTGTCTTCCCTCTTCCCCTTGCTCAGGACTTAGAGGTTTGCCCAGAGGGGTGGAGGAGAATTGGAGGAGACAAACAAGAAAGCCCTCACTCCTAATAGGAAGACTTCCTCTCCACAGGGACCTACAATCAGTTAGACCTTGTGGACAGCTGAGAACTGAAATCTCTCTCCTGCTTTAGAAAGGGCAACCGTGTCATCCAAATGGGGTGCCTCATGGAGCAGAGGTAACAGACAGACAAGAAGGCTGGGTGAATAGACCAGGCCAAATCTCCTTTCATGGATGCTGCTATTTCTTTTTAGTTAAAAAAATCTATTCTAAACTGGCAATTGGTCATTTACTATCTGGTTACTTGATTTTAATTTTAACATTTTTATTAAGGAATAATTAATATGCAATAAACCAAATATATTTGGAGTGTGCAATTTTATAAATCTTACCTCAAGAACTCATTACTACAATCAAGATAATGTTTTGTTCATGGATGCCAGAAGTTTCCCAGGGCTTCTTTCTAATCACTCTCTGGGACACATAAGCCACCTGCAAATAACCATGTCAAATAAGCCACTTTCTGTGACTTTAGTTTGTATTTTCAAGAAGTTACATAAATAGAATCCTAGACTGGCTGCTCTGCATGTTTTCGCATGCAACTGAACCCTGCATATGTATGAAATATTCTACAATCTTTTCTTTTCTTTTCTTTTTTTTGATGCACAGGTGGTACTGGGGTTAAACCCAGGGCCTGCTGCATGCTAGGCAAGCATGATACTCCTGAGCTACATCCCTAGCCCTGTTTTTAAAAATCACATTTTTTTGTTATTGTTGTTGTTAAGAGGTAGACTTTTATTTTCCATATTGAGATGGTAATCATTTCATTATGAATTTTGTAAGACTTAGTGAAAAATGCACATATGATTTAACACAGATGGGATAAGCAAAGATTGTAATATATATAATCATTATACTAATCTGCTTCTCTTTTTCCAGCTCTTCCAGAAGTCACCCACATTTCTTGGCTCATGGCTTCCTTCTCCATCTTTAAAGCTAGGAATAGTGGGTCAAGTATATCTTATATCACCAAAAGATATGCCACCAGCTCTTTTTTGGTTTTTGCCATCCTATTTTGCCTTCGAAGGCCTTTGTGAGCCAATGGATCCCCCTGGATAATCCAGGCTAATGTCTCCACCTCAGAGTTCTTAACTTATAAAATTATATTTTGAGACAAGGTCTTGCTAAGTTGTCCAGGCTGGTCTCAACCTTGTGATCCTCCTGCCTTCGTCTCCCAAGCAGTTGGGATTACACTTGTGACTAACAGCTAGGCTTGGCTAATATTACACACTTTTAAATGTATATATTTTGTTAATTTTAAATCTTCTAACATATAATTTACATTATGTAAGGCATTACATGTATTTAATAGAATTTATAAAATGCTGTTTAATAATCAAAATACATGCTTTCCATAAAATCCCAAATGTCACTGTGCTTTTTAGGTATATGATTCTGCAAGAGATATCAGTCTATTTGAATTGTGTAAAATAATTCAGATTAACTGAACAATCTCTATATTAAGATCAAAACATATCTTTTTTAAAAAATTAATATCTGATTATATAGAATATATTTTCCAAATTTTCCAAACACAGCTAGAACAATTTTCCAGATTATACTCTTTAGACTTTCAATGTAAAAGAAAATCAGTATTTGATAAAATGACCACATGGAATAATCAGAATTGAACATTTGAAATCATATCATAACAGTTTTTCCAATCTGAATAAGAAAAAGATTATTAAGTTTAAATTCTTCCATAGACAGAATGGTCCTCTTTCCTGCATCTGGTAGTGTCTTGATTCAATTTTTCAAACCATTCATTCTCTATATTGCACTTAACCTATCATTCTTTCATTAATTTTTGTCTAAGTCATTTATCAATGCAGTCAGTCACTTGCCAAGCAACATTGCAAAATTCCTACCAGGGGAAAGACATTGCTCTGCACAGTGTGGGTAGAAATTAGGATAATCAAATATTGATCCTGCCTCAAGTTGCATTTCGTCCTGGAAGAGAATCAGTCATGCGCATACCATGTGACGAGTTAGAAAGTGGGGTCATACTCTGACTCAGTCTTCTGCATATCTCATGCACCCATGACATTTTTGCTTAATGAAATTGTAAAAACAGACAATGCTTAAGAAATTGGAAAGGTGGGTGAGAATAATTTAAGCTGAAATGTTCAGAAAGCTTGGATAAAATAGATGGCTTTTTTGAATAAGTGATGTTTTATAATCAGAACTAAGTAAAAGATATTAGAAAAGGTATTTCCATTTACTTTCACAGCCCCATGAGTCTCAATGGTTGGGGTTTCAACAAAAGGCTTTGTGTTTGGAGGATAAAATTGTGTTTGCCTAAGCAAACCAAAGGGTCAAGCAGTTGCATAGACCTGTCCCTGATTGTAGTTATAACTTTATTTCAGCCCTGTTCTAAAGCACCTGTCATCTTAAAATCATTCTAACTCAAGATAATGAGGAAAGAGGGGGAAATTAAAACAGAAGTCAGTTTCAGTCATTCAAGATCCAAAAGTTCTGATATCTGCAATACCCTAAAGCAAACACAGGTAACAAAACTGTACTGTACACTAAAATTTATTAATCTGGCATATGGTATATTTTTTCAAATAAAAAAAGGCCATATGACTTGTATTTCCCATGTTATATACTCTTAGCCTAGAACGTAAAAATTAATAAATAAAAACCATATTTTCTGGTTGCTCATTTCACCTTTCATCCTTCAGGCTCTAGGTGGCAAGTGCCTCCTTACCTGCTTATGTGCCACTCAATCTAGACCACTCTCCCTTTCTTTACTTCAGGCATAAAAGTTTTGAAATTCAGATTGCTAGTTTCTAATACATTCAATGAATCTTACAAACTAGATCCTTCCCCATGTGTCCATGTGTACTTCGAACCCAGACTCACTGTCCATTCTCCAGAAGTTTGATGGCCTTGTCCAAGCCAATCATTCTGCATTTCATTATATATCACCTACTGACTCTTATGGTTTAAAATTGTGTCTTGCCCAATACACAACGCTTAATTTGCCTTCTCCTTCCAAATTCTATTTCTCTTAAAGAAACTGATGACTTTCACATTTCAATAAAGGCAACTTCATTTAAAAAGTGGTGCAGAAAAATAAAAACATAATGTTTAGTTTCTACTTCTAACACACATTCATCATCAAACCATTCATTATCCCTTCAAAAGCTACTATGCTTAAACCAAGCATTGAACTCTTGCCTGCAGGATAGCAATGATTGGTTGTGATGATCACTGTTACCTACCTTCCAGAATTATCTTACCTTACACCATGATCTCTCCTTAATATTGTAGCCAAAATAATCCTGTTACTCCTGTGCTCAAGATTCTCCAATGACTTCTCATCCAATGACTTCCCGTTCACATCCAGCAGTCCCAGGGGATGTCCACATGTTGGCTCTGTGATAACCTCTGCTCCCAACTCCTGCTTCCCTCCTCCCTCATTAGGTTCCTCCAGGCCCGTCTCCATTCTGCATTTGATGGATCTCAGCTTCCTCCTCCTGGGGCAGGGGCTTGTCACTTTTTTCCTCTGGAGTGTTTTCTCTGAACATCCACGTTGCTTACCCCTTCGATAGAGCTCTTATTAACAGCACATCACCACCTTACTGGAATGTCCCCTCACCATGACATAACATCATAGTTCCCTCTTGGTTCCTTTACCGCTTTATTTTTCTCCCTAAGCCCTATCCAAGTCATTTTGAAGCCTAATGCTTATTTTCTTTATTTAAAATTTTCTTTTATCTCTACTAATATATCAAAAAAATTGCCTGTGTTTATCTTTATGATCTGTCATCATGATAATTCATGATGGGACCTCAAAATTAGATGTCCAACGCAGGACAAATGGCCAGCAGGCCCACCTGGCTTTTCACATGAGGATCTAGAGCTCATGTCCCTCTCAGTCATCCACCATGCTCTTCACTAACAAGAAAAGCCCAGAAGGTTGGGGTGTGTATGTGTCACATAGTGGATTTTTTTAATAAATATTTTTGAAAGAAAAAAAAACCTATGGATTATTTAATGTAAAAATGCTTTAAATAATGTAAATAATTCAATATATGCAAGTTATATATAGCTACAGTTTCAATCTCCTCACTCCTTTCTGAAATATTCCAAGAAGGCCTCCTGAGAGAACAAAGGAAAAGCCATTTAACCCAAGCATTCTGATGGGTACAGTGCTTCCCATGTGTGAGTCTTGTCATCCCTTCCTTGACTACTGACCTTGAGTACACCTTGTTTAACATGATGTTGTGATGCTATCTGGACAGCTTAACACATGGCTTAGTGAGGTTATTTGCATAAAATTTTGCATTATTCAAATCTCTCATAATGCCTACAAATACTTAGTAAAGTTATTAAGTAGAAAAAGAACTTAAGAATCAGTGGTATGTATTATATAAGCACATTGCTATTTATGAGATCATTGACATTAAACAAGGCTGAAATAGAAGATTTGCACATGATATTTTATTCAATTAGGTTTCCTGATTTATCTTGATTCATTCTATCTTGTTATGTGCCAGTCTCTTGCAGATTTATAATGATTAGTTCCTAAAATGAGCTTCAACAACTAATTTTCTGATGTCTTCACTTTATGGTATGTGTACTTGCATAGAATAGACTATTTACTTGTTATTGGTACTCAATTAATATTGGTAAATCAATGCAGCAATTGACAAAGAATTTGTGGCGATTTCAATTATGTCGTCATTTGTCAACTACTTGAGGCTTTCCTATTTTTTTAATCAGAATTTATTCTCTAATCTAAACAAAGCAAACGTAAAGAACGCTATGCCCCACTGGCCAGGTATTGGAATATGATGTGCTATTTGACCGTGTTCAAGGATAAAAACATTACATGTTAATTAAAGTATAATTCTTTAAATCTGTTATAAGTGCAACTGAAAAATGTGACTTCTCTTTTTAGTGTATGACCTGCTCTGTTCTGTGGACAGTTCTGGGGCTCCATAATCCTGTTGTGCCATCTTGGCAAGCTTGAATTCTTTTCTGACAAGAAATTGAGCTCTTATTGACAGTGTGTGATTTAAACAACTAGATTGTCTCTCAAAGTAGTTCATGAACTCAAACTCCCACTTGTCTATATTTTTGTCATATCATCAGCCCACTTACTGCTTGTCAAAGAGGAGTTAGAAAGAGCATTCTCTGCTTTGGCATGGTTCCAGCAAGATTCCCAGTGAGAGTGGGACCCCAGTACCTTCACTGTCTTCTGTCTACAGAGTGGCGCCCCCCTCCATCCATGTAATGCATTTCCACTCCACTGGCCCATCGTGCTTATCTCACTAGGTGACCAAAAAATATTAAGTATTCTCATGCCCCAGTCCAAGATGAATGGGAGAAAGGGAGCTTCCACTGGAGCCTGAAAGCGAAGAGATTCCAGAGTCAGCTTGGTGACTCTCTGCAGGTGACATAGGTAACTATGTAGCTGTTTTGAGAAGTGTTTGTTACAATTTAACTCATTTCTCTGGGTTTTTAGGGAGTTAACTCACAAGCTGATTCCCTGCCCTTCAGAGTGTGTCACTTTGGTTAAGGAGAACACAGTCAATGTGAGACTAGCTGAGGTTAGAAACCCACTGTGTTCTAGAATTCTCTGTGCTGGTGAACAACAGACACACACTTAATAAGTATTTCTTGATCCAATGCATTTATTGTTAGATGGAATAAAAAATTATTTCTGTTTTATTTACTTCTGAATTTTTGTTTACTTCTGAATAATTTCTGTTACAAAAATAGAAATTCAGATTAAAAACAGGTTTATAGTATGCCATATATATTTTTCCAAATAAATTTGTCCGGGATTTGATTGGGTCAATTCATGCTAACTTTACCTTCCTCTTAATACCTATTGCATATACTCCCTAGATATCTTAACTGTATCCCCCACACCCTACATACATCCTTCTCCAGATTTAACTTAATTCAAAATGTGTTTTCCAAAGGAAATAATCATACATTTTTTAAAAAAAATCAGTATTGTATCTACTGTGAGTGAAGTATTAGATTAAATGAATTCTTACATTCCATAGATTTTATGATCTAAAACATGGATTTAAATTTCAATTAAAATATATTTACATTTTATATAAAATCAAATCATTAAACCTCTAGGCTTCCTTGCATAATAAATAGGTACTATGAACCTGTGTTTCCTATGCTGTCTGGAAGACTATACCAAATATATGAGATGCTCACCACAAAGTTTTATCTGTAACATATATTGACCAAATATATTTCCTCAACTTTGCATGATAGAGTTTCAACTCCTTACCTGTTCTTTTGACTATTTTCATTTAGAGCATAGACATTAAATACTACTATTTGAAATTTAACAAACATTGATTAGCAACTCAAAATCATGTCACTTCCTATAGATTATAAATCAAAACTTTCAAAATAACTAACAATCTACTGTCAAAATTTGATATTGGGAGCTGGGCACAGTGGGTCATGCTTGTAATCCCAGCACTTTGGGAGGCTGAGATAGAAGAATCGCAAGTTCAAAGCCAGCCTCAGCAATGGCGAGGTGCTAAGTAACTTGGTGAGACCCTGCCTCTACATAAAACACAAAATAGGACTGGGGATGTGGCTCAGTGGTTGAGTGCCCCTGAGTTCAATCTCCAGTACCAAAAAAAAAAAAAAAAATATTTGATATTTTTTAAATAATTCCTTCAGGAATTATTTTTATCCACACTCATAAATTTAGAGTCCAGAAACATTGACCACATAATTTAGTATGCTTACTGCAAGAAACCTCCCAGAGTCCCACTAGACATATATAATCCAAACTTCACTTTGCAATTGAACATGGAATCATGGAAGTCGAATTAACATCCCATGATCTTCCTCTAAGGGCAACACTTGGTTTAGAAACCAGCTATCTCAATTTCCATCTTTATATCTCTTCCTACTGTATTCCCATTTTATTGAATATGGAGTAATTTTACAGAAAAAGTAAGGAAATGAAAACAAAACATGCATATTTCAATAAACTAAGATGAAAGCCACCTGATCAGAGGAAAAAGCCTGTTGGGTCCTATTATGATCTCACAATTTCTCTTTGGGATCATTGGGTAGCCCTCCTCTCTCTCCCTGAAATATGCATGACTGGTTTAAAAATTGTCTATGGTAAGCAGTTATTCATTTGTATCATATTTTAAATGTTATTTTGTAGCACTTGAAAACTTCAGTCAAAAGTAATGTTATTACAACAATTCTATTATAATGTTTAGGCAGATATTTTTATTATATACTCTACATACTCTGTGACTCAACCAGAGTTATACAATTTGTTCTTATCTGCAGGTCTTTTCCTACCAGAATATCTCAGTATTTCAAAGTTCAGGTAGGTCTCTGCATAAAATCTATCCCAATGTCTCAATCTGGAGGGACATTTTTTAAACAATCCTCATAATACTGGACACAAAATTTCCTACAGCCATACCAAAACAGAGAGAAAATCTCTAATTCATGGCAAATTCCTCTTTCTAGTAAAACAAAATGTGCTTGTGAACATTTCTACCTAGTGTTGGTAATTTTGATCCTCCAACCAACTGTACAAACTTAATGGTTCTTCCATATTGATCTAATATCTGCTTGTAGGAAAATGGAGTAAGCATTTCCTGCCCAATCAGACATTCAGCGTAAGCAACATTGCTTCTTTGAGTTTTTCATTTGGAATATTTTCAGGTTATTCATCTTCTTCTGACATTTGTTAAGTTTGTCAGTGTCTTTTGTTAAGCATGACAAAAGCAACCAAATACTCTATTTTTTATTTATCAGTTTTTTTACTAGTCAATTCATATTTAGTTAGCAACTACTATGTGCCTGTGAGTGTAAACAAAAATGTAAATTTCTACCCTCATGAAACACGTTCTGGTGTAAGCAGGAAGGCTGACAAAATTATTAATGTTTACATTTCACAACTTGTTAACATAATGAGCATTATAGAAAAAATAATCCAGAAAAAATGAAGAGATGTGCTTTAATGAGGAAGGAAATATTTAAAAGGGTATTCCAGTAATGACGTTGAAGTCACTTAGAAACACTAGAAAGAGGTGACAGAGTGAACCATGTGGGAGCCAAGAAAATTTTCAACTCTGATTCCATTTACATATATTTCTTTTATACGGCTAAGAAGTAGGAGTTTATAAACCACAGTGGGCTGAGACAATGGTTTTAATTTGTCTCTATAATTGATTTAATTGGTTTGTATGACAGATTCTATCATTAAAAGCATTCAGTCTGTATAAGCTGTACTGTGTCAACCAATTTAAGGAAAAGCATTATTTTTAATTAATTTTTTTATACAAATAGAGCATGGCTTTTGATTTCTCTGGTTGTACGTGATATAGAGACACACCATTCATACAATCATACCTGTACATAATTTAATAATGTCCATCTCATTCCAACATCTTCTCCCTGCCACACCTCCTCCTCTTCCCTCCCTCCCATCTGCCTAATCCAAATTTCCTCCATTCTCCCCCACCCCATTACAGATCCACTTACCAGAAAAAAATTCAACTTTTACTTTTTTGGGATTTGATTACTTTGCTTAGCATGATATTCTCCAACTCCATGCATTTATCTACAAATGCCATAATTTCATTCTTCTTTAAGGCTTTGTAATATTCCATTGTGTATATATGCCACAGTTCCTTTATCGATTCATCTAGTGAAGAACATCTAGGTTGTTTCCACAGTTTAGCTATTGTGAATTGAGCTGCTATAAACATTGAGATGTCTGCATTATTGTAGTATGCCGATTTCAAGTCCTTTTTGTATAGACCAAGAAGTGGGATAGCTGGGTCAAATGGTGGTTTCATTCCAAGTTTTCTAAGGAATTTCCATACTGCTTTCCAAAGTGTTTGTACCATTTTGCATTCCCATCAGCAATGAATCAGTGTACCTTCCCCCCCACATCCTCACCAGCACATATTGTTGCTTGAATTCTTGATAATTGCCATTCTGACTTGAGTGAGATGAAATCTTAAAGCAGTTTTGATTTGCATTTCTCTAATTGCTAGAGATGTTGAACATTTTTTTATGTATTTATTTATCGATTGTATATCTTCTTCTGTAAAGTGTCTGCTCATTTCCTCAGCCCATTTATTAAATGGGTTATTTGTTTTTGGTGTTAAGTTTGTTGGGTTCTTTATATATCCTGGAATCAATGTTCTACCTGATGTGCACGTGGTAAAGATTTTCTCCCATTATGGTGGCTCTCTATTCATGTTATTGATTCTTTCCTTTGCTGAGAAGCTTTTTAGTTTGAATCCATCCCATTTATTGATTCTTAATTTTATTTCTTGCGCGATAGGAGTCTTGTTAAGAAAGTCAGGTCCTAATCTGACATGATGAAGATTTGGGCCTGCACTTTATTCTATTAGGTGCAGAGGTCCTGGTCTAATTCCTAGGTACTTCATCCACTTTGTCTTAAATTTTGTGAAGGATGATAGGGGTTTAGTTTCATTTTGCTGCATATGGATTTCCAGTTTTCCCAGCACCATTTGTTTTAGAAGCTATCTTTTCTCCAATGTATGTTTTTGACACCTTTGTCTAGTATGAGATAGCTGTATTCATATGAGTTTGTTTCTGTATCCTCTATTCTGTACCATTGGTCTAAATGTCTAGTTTGGTGCCAATACCATGTTGTTTTTTAAATATAGCTCTGTAGTATAGTTTAAGGTCTGGTATTGTGATGCCTCCCGTTTCACTCTTCTTGCTAAAGATTCTTTTGGCTTTTCTGGGTCTTTTATTTTTTCAAATAATTTCATGATTGCTTTTTCTATTTCTATGAGGAATGTCATTGGAATTTTGATTATAATTGCATTAAATCTGTATAACATTTTTGGTAGTATGGTTATTTTGCCAATATTAATTCTGCCTATCCAAAAACAAAGGAGATCTTTTCATCTGCTAATGTCTTCTTTAATTTTTTTCTTTAATGTTCTATAGTTTTCATTTTAGAAGTCTTTCACCTCTTTTGTTAGTCTTATTCCCAAGGGTTTTGTTTTGTTTTGTTTTGTTTTTTGAGGTTATTTTAAATGTGGTAGTTTTCCTAATTTCTTTTTCAGAGGATTCATCACTGATGAACAGAAATGCATTTGATTTATGTGTGTTGATTTTAAATCCTGCTACTCTTCTGAATTCATTTATTAGTTCTGGAAGTTTTCTGTTGGAAATGTTTGAATCCTCTATCTATAGAATCATGTCATCAGTAAATAGTGATAGTTTGAATTCTTTTCCTATTCATATCCCTTTAATTTCTTTCATCTACCTAATTGCACTGGCTAGTGTTTCAAGGACTATGTTGAATAAAAATAGTGAAAGGGGACATCCCTGCCTTGTTCCAGTTTAGATGGAATGCTTTCAATTTTTATCCATTTTCAATGATGTTGGCCTTGGGCTTAGCATAGATAATTTTTACAATGTTGAGATATGTTCTTATTATCCCTAGTTATTCTAGTGTTTTGAATATGAAGGAGTGCTGTATTTTGTCAAATGCTTTTATTGCATCCATTGAGATGATCATAAGATTCTTACTTTTAAGTTTAATGATGTGATTGATTATGTTTGTTGATTTCCATATGTTGAACAAATCTTACATCCCTGGGATGAAACCCACTTGATCATGGTTCACTGTCTTTTTTATATGCTTTTTTATTCAATTTGCCAGAATTTTATTGATAATTTTTGCATCTATGTTCATTAGATGTATTGGTCTGAAGTTTTCTTTCCTTGGTGTGTCTTTGTCTGATTTTGGTATCAAGGGGATATTATCCTTGTAGAATGAGTTTGGAAGGGTTCTTTCTTTTTCTATTTCATAGAGTGATTTGAGAAGTATTGACATTAGTTCTTATTTGATGATCTTGTAGAACTTGGTTATGAATCCCTCTGGTTCTAGGCTTTTTTTTTTTTTTTTTTTTTTTTTTGGGTTGGTAAGCTTTTGATGGCATCTTCTATTTCCTTGCTTGAAATTGTACATTTCTTCCTGATTTGGTTTGTGTAGATCATATGACTCTAGAAATTTGTTGATCTCTTTGAGATTTTCTATTTTATTGAAGTATAAATTTTCAAAATAGTTTCTAATTATCTTCTGTATTTCAATAGTGTCCATCCTGATGTTTCCTTTTTCAACACAATTTTTAGTAATTTGACTATTCTCTCTCCTTATCTTCATTAGCATAGCTAGGATCTATCAATTTTATTTCTTTTTTTCTAAGAATCAAATTTTTGTTTTGTCAGTTTTTTAAATTGTTCCTTCTGTTTCAATTTGATTGATTTCAGCTCTGATTTTAATTATTTCCTGCCTTCTACTACTTTTGGAATTGGTTTGTTCTTCTTTTTCTAGGGCTTTGAGATATAATGTTAGGTCATTTATTTGTTGACTTTTTATTCTTTCAAAGAATGAACTGAATGCAGTGAACTTTCCTCTTAGCACTGACTTCATAGTGTTCCAGAGATTTTGATATGTTGTATCATTGTTCTCCTTTACCTCTAAGAATATTTTAATCTCCTCTCTGATACCTTCTGCTATCCATGCATCATTCAATATCATATTATTTAGTCTCCAAGTGTTAGAGTAGCTTCTTTTTTTTTATTTTATCAGTGATTTCTAATTTTATTCCATTATGGTCAGATAGAATGCAAAGTAGTATCTATTTTTTTTTTTTTTTTTGTATTTGCTGAGAATTGCTTTGTGGCATAATATATGGTCTATTTTAGAGAAGTAGCTGTGTAGTGATGACAAGAAAGTGTTGAGGGATGAAATATTCTATATATGTCTGTTAAGTTTAATTCATGGTAAATGTTGTTCCAGGACCTTCTAACTTTGAGAGTCTATGTTGAGAAACTGCTGAGATTTCACTTGGTTTCCCCCTATATGTAATCTGATTCCTTTTTCTTAAGTCCTTTAGAATTCTATCCATATTCTGTGTGCTAGGCATTTTCATTATAATGTGCCTTGGTGTGGACCTGTTGTAATTTTGTACATTTTTTGTGCTTTAAGCCTCTTATATTTGATTTTCCAATTAATTCTTCAGGTTTGGGAAATTTTCTGATATTATTTCATTTAACAGATTGTTCATTCCTTTGGTTTGTATCTCTATGCCTTCATCTACCCTGATAATTTTAAAATTTGGTCTTTTCATGTTATCCCATAATTATTGGATGTTCTGCTCATGGTTTCTTACCATCTTTGCTGTGTGGTCAACTTTATTTTCAAGATTGTATATTTTGTCTTCGTTGTCTTTGGTTCTGTATTCCAAGTGTTCTGTTCTGTTTGTGATGCTTTCTATTGAGTTTTTAAATTCGGTTTATTGTTTTTTTTTTTTTAATTTCAAGAATTTCTGGTTTTTTTCCCCCAGAATCTCTGTTGAAGTAATTTTTTGTTTCCTATATTTGCTCACATAGCTCTTTATTGAATTGATCTTTCATTGTTGCCTTTGTTTGCTCTTTTATATCATCCTTTACTTTGCAGAACATTTTAATCATGTACATCTTGAACTCCTTCTCTGATATTTCTTCTACTGTCTGGCCATGGATTCTAATAATGTATAATTTTAGTTTGTTTGGTGCACATTCTTCCCTTGTTTTTTCATGTTGTTCATGTGTCTTCCCCTCTACCAGTGCAGATCTGAGGTATTAGAGTTTCTACCCTATAGACTTATAGTGTCCCTGCAGGTTTCCAATACCTCTCCATTAAGGAGTAGATCAATCTTAATAGATCCTAATGCAAACAAGATGCAGTCTTAAACCAAATAGTTTCTATTAAGAGGTTTACAGTTTTGTTGCAATAAACATAAATGGTACATTTAATTATTATCTACAATATAAACAGTAGGTTTGTTATAGGGGGTCTTAATTTCTAATGGTGGACAAAGAATTGGGGAGGTGTAGGATGTTAAGGAGGGAAGAGGTGAGGATATAAAGGTATTAGGTCTTAGGAAGTGTGAAAGAAGAATCAAAAGAAGTTGGCTGGTAGCAGGAGAAAAAAGAGAAAGAGACTCTAGGGTGAGAGATAAGTAGAAAGAAAATAGAGTATAAAAAATAAATTAGTAAGAAAAAGAAAAAATGTAAAAATAAAATATAAAAGATAAAAGAATATACAGCAAAATTGTAATATATTATTTAGTGATCTCATTCCTCAGTAGCCTACTGCATGGAAAGTACTTGATTTTACAAATGTTGTGTAGCTGTTGTGATGACAGTAGCCTCAACCTTTGCAGGATAGATATTACTTCTTAGTCTCCATGACCACAGCATAGTTTTAAAAATGCTTCCAGGACCCATTTAATGTTAAATACCAAGTCATTCTCAAAAGTACCCCAGAGCCCTAAATGCCAGTGAGAGATGTAAAAACCACAGCCTTCATGTTTTATTTACTACTGATATAAAGTAATACATTGAGCACAATTTTTCATGTTTTGCTTCATTCACGTTAATGTCTGTGTTGCTACATAAGTATATATTCACCACATTTTGGTGAGTAATGAAGACTATATAATCTAATATGTCTACTTAAGATATTTGACATGTACCAAATTTTAACTCTGGGTGGGATAAGATACATACTTATTTGAAATACAGCATTCATAATCCATTTCTACCTTACTTTGAAATGATATTGGGTACAATCATTGAATATGGAAATTAAGAGTACAGCCAAACAATTTTCTCTAAGTAGGAAGGTTGAATTATTTCTAGTGCTGAAAAGGAACAGAGCCAGATGTAGAGTTAGTCACATGTCACATAATGACTGGTGAAATGAGGTGGGTAGTATGTAGAGAGCAAAAGTTGCCTTCAAATTGCTTCTTTTTATGTATTTTCAGAGCCTATTTTGCCTTCATCAAATATTTTAATAACTTCATATAGCTTGCCAGTTCTCTGATCTAGCCAAAGACCCCTTTCTTAAATAATGTAATGCCTAAAATCACAATGTAGTGGCGTCTCCAGGGCTGAGGAGTTCCCATTTGCTTATTTCTTGGTCATATCAATTCAATATTGACCATATGAAATGGAAAATTTGTTACATAAAAATTGCCTTATAATTACTTTTATATGATCATAATAGAAAATGTAGGCATATATTTAAAATATAGGCCATGTATCACAGAATCTGTGATGTCATATAATGTACTTTTCACAAATATTTTTTTCCACCAAGAAATAAATGCTAGTCTCAATTAATGCTTACCACACTGTAAGATAATCATTTTTAAGACAAATTTTAAACTCATAGTTATTTAAAAATGGAGAACAAAGTCTACTTTTTATAATTGATGTAAATGTTATACTTGTAAGCTTACATATTATAAAATCATATCTCTAATTTTTCCTATATGAAGAAAACTATGCATAGTTTATCTTTAAATTCTCGTATTAATAATATGAATTTTAGAAATGAAAGGATAAATATATAGCAGGTGTATGTTTAGAAAATATTGGTAGCTTTTAAGTAGAAATGTCAAAATACTAATTATGATATTCTTCTAATACTGATTTGGGTAATTGGACATTAACAGATACAGTGTTGCAGGTGAAAAACTTACTTTTATTCTTTTATGTATCTTTTAAAATTACTCTGATGTTGGCCTTTAAAAATCATTTCAACTAATAACTAATTCTTATTATGGATTTAAAAAAGAAATCATGCAAAGTTTATAATTAGGTACATGTTATAAAGGTTTTAACCATTAATGAATGTAGAGTCAGGAAGTATTGTTCACATATTTTCTTGTATAGTCTATCATTCTCTATTCCAAATTAATAAGACAAATAATATTTACATGTTCTTTTATCCTCTTCCATTGTATTAAATTCTGCTTATTTTTATATTTACAATACACATTTTCTCAGTGAATATAGCAGTATTTTTATTTCAAATTTGAATTATTTTGTCAACACATAAACTGTAGTTTTTTTCAATAATAATAATAATAATAATAATTTACATGATACTTGTCATTCTTTGAAAACTGGATGAAGTTGCAAATATAGTAACATTTATACACCTTCTTTGAACCAGAAATAGTAAAAGGTTTCTACAAGATATGTAACATCAAATCATTTTTAAGGAGCTAAGATTTTGAAAATTAATTTTAGAGACAAAAAATCAAATACACAAATCACACAAACTCTAAAGACA
Source organism: Xerus rutilus (assembly GCA_028644305.1). Taxonomy (NCBI): domain Eukaryota; kingdom Metazoa; phylum Chordata; class Mammalia; order Rodentia; family Sciuridae; genus Xerus; species Xerus rutilus. Next base: position 8,184,832 of record CM053412.1, on the reverse strand, counting down.
ATGCTTTTGCAATAACTAAATTGTCTCTATTGCATAAACTTAAATCATCAACAGTATGGAAAATGAGAAAATCTACCAAATGGGATCACAAAGTGTGTCCAAACTTAACTCTGATAACATTCAAATGATTGTTAACAATTGAAAACCCTCCTAGTTTTATCATCACCTAATTTCTTTCCTTCAAATTGTCCTTTCTGAGGATTATACCAAGGTCCCCCAGCAGTTGTCCTGATATTGTGTTTAAAACACTAGAGAAACTAGGGATAGTTGGAACATACCTCAATACTTTTAAAGCAATATATGCTAAGCCTAAGGCCAACATTTCTCCTAAATGGAGAAAAATTGGAAGCATTCCCTCTAAAAACCGGAACAAGACAGGGATGCCCTCTCTCACCACTCTTATTCAATATAGTCCCTGAAACTCTAGCCAGAGCAATCAGACAGATGAAGGAAATTAAAGGGATACGAATAGGAAAAGAAGAACTCAAACTATCATTATTTGCAGACGACATAATTCTATACTTAGAGGATCCAAAAAGTTCCACCAGAAAACTTCTGGAACTGATAAATAAATTCAGCAAAGTTGCAGGATATAAAATAAATATCCATAAATCAAATGCATTCCTATACATCAGAAATGAGTCCTCTGAAAGAGAAATTAGAAAAACTACTCCATTTGCAATAGCCTACAAAAAAATAAAATACTTGAGAATCAATCTAACAAGAGTAGTGAAAGACCTCTACAGTGAAAATTACAAGACACTAAAGAAAGAAATTGAAGAAGATCTTAGAAGATGGAAAGACCTCCCATGTTCTTGGATAGGCAGAATCAATATAATTAAAATGGCCATACTACCCAAAGTGTTATACAGATTCAATGCAATCCCAATTAAAATTCCAGAGTCCTTTCTTATAGAAATAGAAAAGGCAATCATGAAATTCATTTGGAAAAATATGAGACCCAAAATAGCCAAAGCCATCCTGAGCAAGAAGAGTGAAGCGGGAGGCATCACAATATCAGACCTTAAACTTTACTACAAATCTATAGTAACAAAAATGGCATGGTACTGGCACCAAAATAGACATGTAGACCAATGGTACAGAATAGAAGACACAGAGAATAATGCACATAAATACAGCTATCTCATACTAGACAAAGGTGCCAAAAACATTCATTGGAGAAAAGATAGCCTTTTCAACAATGCTATCTTGATGCTTAAACACTGAGCCAATTCCCTAGCCCTTTTTTACATTTGATTTAGAGACAGGGTCTCGGAGTTGCTGAGGCTGTCTTTGAACTCATAATCCTCCTGCCTCAGCTTCCTGAGCTGTAAGAATTATGGGCATGTGCCATCATGTCTGGATTACAGTTCATTCTTTATGGCCTAAAATTTTGTGTTTTGACAAACGCTATGTTATTATCATACCAGACAGTATAGTCTTATTTTCCCATGATTTCTGTTTCACTTGCTCACCTCTCTCCACTCCTCCTAAACCCTTACAACCACTGACTTTTATTAGCACTGCAGTTCTGCCATTTTCAGAATGTGATATAGTTGGAATCATGCAGTTCATTATCTCTCCATATAAGTAACTTTGCAATATGTGTCCAATTTATTCTTATATCTTTTGGGGGCCTAACAGCTATTTTTAAAATTGCTACATAATGGGGCACTGTAGGGCAGTATCAATTTGTTTTTCCATTCACCTGTTGAAGGACATCACGCTTGCTGCCAGTTATTAGAGATATGAATAAAGCTGTTGGAAACATAAAAACATATATATGTAGGTGTTTTCATGTGGGTGAAACTTCTGTGAGTGTGATTACTGGATCACACTGTAAGAGTATGGTGAGAAATAATTTGATTTTCAATGTGATGATTCCTCCAGATAACATATTCCACAATTGGACTTTGAATAGCATTTTTTTTTGGCATGACAAACAGGCTATTTTTGGGACGCCATAAAATATATAATATTTAAAATATTTTTTAAAGAAAACTTCCAGGATAAGTGGAAAAGAAACAAAATGGTAAGGTATTTATTGAAAGCATATTATTTCTCAGGCAATGCGTGGAAGCGTACATGTACATGTGCACACACACGTACAGATGCATGCTGTCAGGAGAAGGCAGTCTTACGTGCACACCATTTCCATCCCCTGCCCAACCATATAATGGGCCTCAGGCCCTCACAGGCCAAGCTGATCACCTTGTGTGGGGGTATCTTTCCCTGCCTCAGTCTCAGTGTATATTTTTCTCTGTTCTGCTTATGTTCATGTGCCAGTGATCCCCAGGTCCACCTAGCATCCAGACCCCGTGGGGAGGGGCCTTCCATGCAACACAGGAGGTGCGTGCAGGCCACTTGTTCTGCATGAGTGGCCCGGATAGGTGGCACTGAGGACCAATGTACTCTTTTGGAGCTGATCTTGCTCAGTGCCTTCTCTGTGTGGGTGTCTTTGTCCATTTGGGGTTTCCACAAGCTACATAGCTTATAAACAGAAATCTCTTTCTCACAGTACTAGAATCTGTGATGTCTAAAATCAAGGTGCTGATGGATACAGCGTCTGAAGAGGGTCTGCTTGCTATCTCAAGGTGCACCTTCTACTTTGTCCTCACATGGTGGAAACAAAGGAGGGCTGTTTCTCAGGCCACTTTTATAAAGGGACTGATCCCATTGGCGAGCATTCTGCCCTCTTGTCCTTACCACCTGCCAAAGGCTCCATCTCCCAATGCCATCACCTTGTGATTAGGTTTTGTCTGCTGCAATGAGTCAGTCTTCATTCTGACTCAATCTTGCTGGATCTTCCTTTGCCCCTTTGATACCAAGATGCCATGGGCAGAAGTGTTCTGGTGGTTGTCATGATGATGATCTTTGCTAGCCTTCATGAATGTGGAGTCCTCCCCTGGCACTGGTACCCAGTGTACAGTGTTCTGATTGACAAATATACATGATGTAAAAGTAAGAGAATTTTGTATTCTTATAATAAAAAACCAGAGAGCTAAAAAGAATTACCAGTATGAGCAATAGTATAAATGCATCTTGAAATGCCAGGTTTTGTGAAAGATGCTGCAAACAAAATAGAATGACCTGAACGATCCCATTTCATAAATTCACGACTTCTATTGGAATCCGAATGCACATGACTTTTGTGGGAGTGAAAGGGAGACGGAAAGCATTCTTCCCTGCTGCATTGGGCTTGGTCTAGGCAGTAGCTACATTGGTGTATACGCATACAGATCTTCAAGCCAAGCAAAGGTCACTGCCATTCGCTTACCTCATTTATGTGTATTATGACTCACGAAATAAATAAACACAAAAATGTGTAAATGTTTTATTATAAATCTTTCAGTAAGAGGGGCAGATAGTCACTTGTGAAAGACAAAATAGTAAATCCAGAAAACTTCTGAAACTGTTAGTAAATAGTGTTCTCGTAAAGATGGGATAGGCACTACAGACTTCTAGAACTTATTTAACAAAAATACAGCTGTTAATTACTTTCTTATTGTCATCTCCTTCTGTTTTCTTTAGTTTTTGTGATGTCTGGTTAAACACAGCTGTGCTGCAGGGTATTAAAAGATAAATTTTTTTGTTACATTGATGAATAAACGGATGGGTGGTGTCCACAATTGAGTCAATTCAGAATACAGCATTGCATTTAGTGAGGCTCAGCAGACAATACTGAAACCCACAGGTAAAGAATTAGGTCTACAAGGTTCTTCTGGCCCTCCTGTTGTCTTCTTAGGGGATCCTGGCATAATTTTATGCAGGAAACCAAGGGATACTAGGCTGCCTACAAAGAAGTATTTTGATACATTACATCTTGTAAAGAGATAGCTTTTCTTGTCTGGACTAAATAGCATAGACTGTCTTTCACTGCTCTTTCCCATCAACCACAACTATAAAGCCTGGAAACAAAGCAAGAGACAAGCAAAGGGCATTACAAAGGTGGGAACGTTACAGGACAGAAGCCATGCCATGGAACTGAGGCAGCCATGGCTGTCCTTTCTCACCATGGTTCTCACCATCCCACTAGAAAAATTTCAAAGATGTCACTCAGAGTAGTCAGCATGAGTTTAATAGAAGGAAAGGGAAAATTTTCAAAGATGTCACTCAGAGTAGTCAGTGAGTGTAATAGAAGGGAAGGGAAAAGGGACACAGTCAAGGAGAGAGAAGGTCCTCTTGGAGAGCAGGATGACATGATTCTCCTGCCATCCAGATTTATTGGGGGTCCAAGGGAAGTTTTGAGACACTCCTGCACAGGTCCGCTTCTTGATTTATGACTGACAGCAGCATGACATCAGACATTCAAGTACCCTCTGCACACAGCAACTGTAGGTTACTTTGGCCTATGATGACTGGTTCTAATTGGAATCTGGACTTACAGATGGTTATAGGGAATTATCCTCATCTCTTTGAGTTCTGAGATCAGGCCTATGTAAACTTCACAAAAATGCTCCCTGCCCCCTTAGGGTAACTTGAGTTATTTTTGTCACTATTTTTAGCCTGAATCTCTCCTGCCTATAATAATTTACTGAGAAATGTCCTGTTGACTAAAGTGAGGCAGGACTACAGATAAATTGCTTATCATGTAGCGGTCAGCACATGGGAACCAGAATTATCTGCTTAAACTCATGTTCCTCTACATACCTGTGCTATTTCCTATCCAGACTATAAAAGTGACCTGGTGCCTGAACTCAGGACATCATCAGGTTCTCTGAATTCTCCATCCTCTACAGACCTAGTTCCAGGATTCCCCACATTTCAGGCTTACAAAAGAAGCCTGCCATGTCAACTTCCTTTTCTTGGTCTAGTGGGAATCTTGGCAGCATGATCAAGCTAGCTCCATGGGAAAGACCATGGCAGCCAGCCGTCAAAGGAGCAGGAGTTCTGCCCTGGGGCGGACACCCCCCTACACACACACCCTCATCAAGGACACTGCATGGTAAGCAGGGACTACAGGAAGGATTTCACCACAAAGGACACCTAGCTGGGTGTCCTTCTCCATCTCCACAGAGCCTGAGACTTCTCTTCCCAACCCATCCCAGAGATACTGTGCAGCTGATCTGACTAGAAAGAAAAGGGCATCCTGACACTCCAAATGCCTAGGGCTAGAGCACTCCTCTTCTTGTGAGGCTGGGATCTACCTCCCCCAACACAGAGCAGCCAGTGGCCATGGTGAGAAGCAGCTGACCACACAAGAGCCTGATGGATGCATGGTACATCTTCACAGCAGAGCAGAGGCTCACACAGCTACAGGCGCCAGGTGCCCTGGCCTGAGAAGCTTCTCCTGCCTCCTCCAGCATCACTGGGAGGAAGCAGCTGGAGGCCCAGTGGCAGAAGATAAATCCAGCAGACCAAATATAAATGTATAAAGGTTAGATTGTCATTGGAACCACAGCCCAAAAGAGTAGTTCAGCACCTGTGAACCAAACCTAGCTCAGCACCTGTGAACCAAACCATCTTACTGTTGCTAATGTAAAAGAATTAAATATGGCAGCGTCTCCTAACCTAGCCCAGAGATGCCAGAGAGAATGCACAGAGCGCAATAAAGTAACAACTTGAATGAGAAAATATCACAAACTGACAAGGACACTGAGATGAACCAGGTGTTTAAATTATCTAAAAAAGATTTTAAAGGAATTGTCATAGGATAATTCTACTAAAAATGAAAATATCAATATTTCAAAACGAATATCAACATTTTCAAAACAATTTCTGTGTAACATAACAGAGAGTGAACCCTTGGAACACAGTTTTGACTTGCTGTTAATATTTCTAACAAAAAGCACAAAGTAGACAGGCAGTTCTCAAAATAAAGAAGAGTAGAATGAGAACACTCACCACCTGTCATTCTAGGGGGGCCTCTTTTGCTGGAAGTAGCTGCTCTCCACAACCAGCAGCTCAGGGACATGTTAGGGGCTGGCATGTGGCTTCAGAACCCTCAAGTACCTCCTCATCTTTGTGTGTGGATGGTTAATGAAGATTCTTCATACTTAGGGCTTGCTCATGTCTTCTGTATTTTAGTTACGGCATGCAGATGGAATATAGAACTCATAGGCCATATTGTTTATTTCATGAACAAAATGTTCTTACCTGTTATGAAAACCAAAATAACAGCATTTGATTAGATGATAGACTGCATTTTCATATTCATTTGTGTTGATTATTAAATGAATGACAAAGACTGTAAATAAATTGTAGACAGAAATGATTGGGATGATGTACAAAACAGGAAAAATTATTAATAACGAAATAATAATTAACATTAATTTAGGGCTTTTCAGCAGTAAATAATTACAGTTTTTAACTTTTAATTCATTTAACTATGATGAAGCAACATATTATCCATATTCTAAAGTTTTGTGTCTATTTTACACAAAACATGGTAGATCAAAATAGTCCATTTGTGTACTAATGTTAAACAAGCCAGAATATGTGATGCACATATTTATTATAAAACTATATAAGTATTTAAAAGGAGAAAATGTATGCCTACATGTTTGTTTCTGGAAGATCTTATTTTTAAAAAAATAAAGTACTTCAGAAATGTACTTAATTTTATTTCCAGGCACTTAAAAACACTTAATTTGAATATTGTTGATCAATTCAGGAAAACTTTCTCATGGCAAATTATAGATTCATAAATGAAAAGATAAACATATCTCTAATTTGATAGATGAAAAAATAAATGTGCTGAAAGTTTATGCAGCTTTCTGGAATGTAATGGGAATACTTGTGCCTTGGGGTAGACTTGGCTCTGGGCTGAGTGTGACTCTCTTGGATCTTTTATCTTCTGCACATGGGCTTCTGATTTCACTTACATCAATTGAAACAATTATTACCCTGACCTCTCAGCCCTAGGTCTAGTCCTACAATTGTCATGAGAATTCCTCTAGTGGGAATATTAGACCCCCGGCCAACAAAAAAACAAAACCCCTGGATTGTCCTTTTCCCTCTCCTGAGCTATTTCAACTGTCCAGCCACCTTCAGTTATACCACTGCTTACTGCATCATTTCATATTTACAGAATTAGAGTCAAACTGATGCTTCTCTATAGGACTCATTCAACACACAGAACAGGTTTATATCTTTTATTAATGTTTTTATTTGTTCTTTTTAGTTATACATGATAATAGAAGGTATTTTGGCATATTATACATACATAGTGTATAATTATTCTATTTTGGATCCCCTCTTGTGGTTATACACCATACGGAGTTACCCTGGTAGTGTATCCAAATACCAGGCTAGGAAAATTATGTCCGATTAATTCTACTGTCTATCTCATTCCCCTCCCCCACTTCTCCCTTTATTTCTCTTTGTTTAATCCAATGGATTTCTATTTTTCCTCTCCCCAACCTCCCTTGTTTTGGATTAGCGTTCACAAATCAGAGATATTTGGTGTTTGTTATTTGGGGACTGGCTTATTTCACTTAGCATGATATTCTCCAGTTCCATCCATCTACTGGCAAATGCCATTATTTCCTTGTTCTTTACGGCTGAGTAATATTCCATTGTATGTATATACCACATTTTCTTTATCCATTCATCCACTGAAGGACACCTAGGTTGTTTCCATAGCTTGGCTATTGTGAATTGAGCTGCTATAAACATTGATCAGGCTGTGTCACTATAATACGCTGTTTTTAAGCCCTTTGGGTATAGACTGAGTAATGGAATAACTGGATCAAAAGGTGGTTCCATTCCAAGTTTTTTCAGGAATCTCCACACTGCTTTCCAGAGTGGTTGCACCAATTTGCAGTCCCACCAACAATTATGAGTGTACCTTTCTGTTCACATCCTTGCCAACATTTATTTCTTTAGATATATCATTGTTTTATAATTCTTCCTTCACAAACCTCCAGGCCTGAGCTCTTTATTTCCAAACATGGACTGTCTATGCTTCTTTGCAATGTTGACCCTTCTGATTTTTTCTAATCTCTTTTCCTTCTTTCAGTGTATTCCATACTGCCACCAGATAGTTCAGACTTAAAAAACACTTCAGCAGTTAGATTTCTTAGAAAACCCTGTGGACTCCTGATTGATCTTTCTGGGAAATAGAGCAAGGAGGACCCCGTGAGATGACAAGTGAAATAAGACTTTAAGAACAAAGGTGGAAACTGAAGAGTCCAAATCCCATTGAGAGCATCTTACCAGAGCTGTCAAAACCAGAGACAGTAGGAATTTGTCCATTTCTTTATGTTGTACAGTTTTCTTCTTATAATTGTTTGTAATTGTCTCTTATGATCCTTTGAATTCTGTGAAAACAATTGTAAGATCTACTTTTTTTCCAGTTTTTTATTACAGACTTTTCCTCTCTGTCTCACTAGAGGTTTTTTAATGTCATTTATTTTTATTTTTTAAACCTTTAGATCTATCATCCTTTTTATTGTTTTACTGCTCTCTATTACACTTACTATTGCTATTCATTTTTCAAGAAAATATTGTTTATTTTCCACATATTTGTAAATTACACACTACCCAAACTGGATTGTGAAAAAATGGTACATCTGAACAAGGCAATGACATAATTAGCTCAGTAATAAAGATATCTTCCATCAAAAAAAAAGAAATATGTCTATATACACACATGTACATATAGTCAAACCCTGATGGCTTCACAAGTGAGTTCTGTCAAACTTTGAAAAGGTGCAGAATATAAAATGAACATAGAATTGTCAGTTGCATGTTTTCCACTAACAGAACCCTACTCCACCAATACCCAGACAAGTCTGATTAAAATATTTGAAAAACAATAAAATATTTGGCAATAAATTTAAACAAAGAGGTACAAGTTCTATGCAATGAAAAGTATAGAAACATTGAAGAAATAAACTGAAGCAGAAAGAAGCAAACGGAAAGGAATTCGTGTTTATATATTGGAAGAATTGACATTGTTCAACTGTCCAACTAACAGATTCAACCTGCAGGCCACAAAGGAGGGCTTTTTCTGTAGGCATCTGTAAACAAAGATAAATATGACTGTAGCTAGACTTTCTTTATACTGTTTTCACATTCTGGCTGTTCTCAACAAGGTCACTGATTTTTTTGTTTCTTAAATCCTTCGTGACTAGAAAACTGTGTTTCTCCTGTAGGCTATAATGCTACCAGATACATAGTTATACACAATACATATAAGTACAAATCCATGATCATAGTTTGGTGAAGGTATTTGAACAAAAAATATTTAGATTCAAAGAAATCTGAAAGCCACAAAATCAATCCTTTTGAAAGATATGAACAGTATTTTAATTTCTGGGATTTATTATTTATTTATTTATTTATTTATTTATTTATTTTTATTTATTTTGGTACCGAGGATTGAACTCAGGGGCACTTGACCACTAAGACACATCCCCAGCCCTATTTTATGTTTTCTGTAGAGACAGGATTCCACTGAGTTGCTTAGGACCTCGCCGTTGCTGAGGCTGGCTTTGAACTCATGATTCTCCTGTGTCAGCCTCCCTAAGTGCTGGGATCACAGGCATGCACCACTGTGCCCAGCTCTAATTTATTCTTTTTTTAAATTAAATGCCAATCACCTTGTCATGTTTAAGGTTTTGGTTTTGGTTTTTGTTTTAGTACTGGGGATTGAACTCAGGGACACTTGACCACTGAGCAACATCCCCAGTCCTATTTTGTATTTTATGTAGAGACAGGGTCTCAATGAGTTCCTCAGCACTTCGCTTTTGTAGAGGCTGACTTTGAAGTCGTGATCCTCCTGCCTCAACCTCCCGAGCCGCTGGGATTATAGCTGTGCACCACTGCGCCTGGCTTAAGGTTTTTTTCTTAATTACATTCACTTGTTCTGCTTCATGTGAAACAAATTTTTCAAGATCAAGTAAAGAAAATGTATTCTTTATTTAACTATGAGCATGGGCAGTTTGACCCATCTGACTAGGCTGTTTTTCCCACAAGCAGAAGTGAGGAAACTCAATTGTGAGGAACTCATGAACAAATTTGCATAGTAAATTCATAAAAAGAAACTGCAGTGTATTTAGTGTTGCAGAAAATTAACATTAATTTGCAATTTTTAATTTAAAAATACATCTGTGTTTTAATATTGTGTAATTATTTTCATTCCATTTTCTATACTATAATTCTTCTTTTGTCTCTTTCTATTGTAATGATTATTTTACAAAGTTCAATAAAATATCTATTGCTGCCTGCATTTTATTTTCTTGTTATTATCTGTTTTTATTTCATGTTTATTGTTTTCCATTTTTTAATAAAGGAAAGAGATATTATTAAATGGTTCTCTGTTTATTTCAAATACATTCGTTTCATTTTCCCCCCTTTTTTTTTGTCTAGCAAGGCAATAGGACTTTGGCAATACGCATACATCTGACTCACATTTAATTAATTCTAAAGGCTTCTTTTTTAATTGCACTTTCCACATTCCCACTTTTTCTAAGCCTGCAATTGGGAAGCATACCTATTTGGAATTATGAGTGGTGATAAGAGTGAAATACAGTCTTAAACCTCAATTTTCATCAGTTGGTTTTGACATAACTCCTAATATTTAAGGTATATTTAATTAGGAACAAATTTAAAAACTGATTATCAAAGATACATAATACAAAGATATATGGCTGGATTAACTTAGCAACAAGAGCCTACAATGTTCATCCCGACCACGTTTTTCTAAAATATTACTGAGAACTCTCGGCCCAGAGCTGGCCAATGATGGTAACCTTTCCACCATAGTGATCTTTATGGCTGGGTTTAGAATAGAGTTCACTGCTTGTGACACAGCAGCATGTAATGTAAAAGCATTTGCTTTGGAATCCTAGTGCCTTGGCTTGCCTCCCTCCCCTAATCACTTGCCTATTTCATATTCACTAAAACATGTTTAGCTTTCTGTGTTTCGGGGGCCCTCAGATGTAAAACAGAGATGACAGGGTTACTACTTTATGGGTTGTTGTGTTTAGTTAGTAATTTCATGTAGACCAACTCCCACAAATGCTTTGCTATGGCTATTAGTACGAGATAGTGCAGCCCGGTGCAAGACACTTTGGCTTTGAGGTCATTTAGATGGAATTTGATTGGCAACTCTGGAGACTTTTACTGGGGCTACATTCAAATGAATACTTCTGAATACCACTTTCTCCTTTGTTAAATAAAGAAAAAGTCCATATGTTGGCCGTAAAGCTTATTCTTTCTAAGATAGTCAAGTAAATAATAATATATACCTAATGTCCAATAACATATGGTAACAAAGAATAGGTTCTTTCAGACTATGATAATGTTGTGAATCAGTTTTACTTAGAACCAAACTTAAACTTTCTAAGAAAACCTTTGAGTGTCATTTCTATTATAATATCAATAGAATTGTGTTGCTATGTAATGTAATATTAAATAGCATTTTTGAGATCATATATAGAACTGAATCAATATTAAATTCAATGAATCAATGAACAATTTGAGTAAACAAGATTATTTCTAAGTAAAACAACAATAACAACATTTGAAAACAGCCTTGGGCCAAAACATAAGGTTTTATTATTTACACATTCTTATGTATAAACAGAAGATTTACACTTACTAAAACTCCAATTAAGATGGCATATTAAATATATAAAATGTTTATAATATGCTAATAAGTTTAATTATGTTTCAATGCTGACATTGAAAACCATAATTGATACAGTTCCCTAGCTATAAACTTACAAGTGTGTTTTTAGATTCACATAAAGGGCATATTAAATTTATTACACCGAAGAAGCTTAGAATTGGAGACAGAGAATAATACTTCAGATGAGAAGAGAATTAATAGTTTAGATAAATTTCCTTAGATGACACAGTCTGCACTTAAAATATGTCTTTTGTGTATTCTAGCTATATGGTAGGAGTTCCTTCCCAGGAGAGCCTATTAACACACTGTGGTTTTTTTCTGACACTTGAATGAATAAAAAAGAAACCTAGAAAAATATGGGAATACTCACTTTTGGAAGACTAACTAATATTTATTATTAAATTTTGTATTAGAATTATTTCATTTTTTTCATTTTGGTTAATAATACACAAGAATGCAATTACTTCTTAGTTTTTAAAGCCAAGGTACTTATTTAAATTTATTTTATCAAAGTTTAAAGTCTCTGAGATTCATCACCCAGATGCAGATGAATAAATCATTGAAAATACTCTGTAGACCCTCACTGTCCTTGGCAATCTGGATCCCTGTGCTGTACAAAATTCCCTCTCTCACCTGAGAATTCATAATATGAGACTCAGTAGTGATGAGCACTACAAATGATCAACAAGTTCAGTACTCTCAACACTTACCTGTGGAAGAACATCTCTGCTTTTCAAGTCCAAGAGTTAATAGTACTGGCTTGAACACAGGCATTGTAAATTGAAGTTTTTCTAATACAAAAACACCTTTTAATTTGTCTTTTGCCATGCCAATCTCTAGGAACACAGGATGACACTTTTGAGTTTTTGTGAGGAACTTTGTTGTTTTGCCTTCTAAGAATAATGGGAGAAAATGGCCCTGAGGATAGCAAAAGCCCAGATCACCAAGATTACTCTGTTAAATAAGGAGAACAAAGTGGAAAAGAGAGAATAACACAGAAAGCTTTATTCAAATTTTTATTTTATTTTTTTTTGCATACTCCAATTCATAAATAAACAAAAAAGACACGCACAATCTGAACCTTAATATTTCTCTAAATAACAAACAGAATTTTCCCTCCAGGACAAAGACAATATCTATGGGAAAACCCTAAAATGGAATTGGAAAGTAAAATCCATGGAAAAAGAAACCCAGACAAAAGTAAAGAAGGTTGAATATGAGATAGATAGTTTTCTTTTTTTTAATCACTTCATAAAATTAAAGAAGAGAAAGATCTAAAACTATGATCCTGGAAAAATTATTGTGCTCATTCATTAGTAAGTTCAGTATAACATGTTCTTCATAAAAATGAAACAAATAACAAAGAAAACTAATAATTATCAGAACAACATAAATTGCAATTAGAGAAACAAAGAAAGAACATTAGTTAAAAAAATTAAAAGCAAAAAAATTTCAGAAATGAAAACTAATCTACATAGAAAAAAAGGAAATTAGCATTACATATATTGCCTTCAAAGAAATAGAAGATCAAAGACAGATGATTTAAAATTAAGGTAAAAAAGATATAAGAAATTTAAATATAAGAAATTTAAAATTTTCAAAAGAATAAAGCAAATAATATAAGATAGGATGAAGCTGTGTGAAAGATAAAAGTTATGAAAAAAAGCAAAAAGGATGAAAAGCAAATCATATAAATTTAAATTTAGTCAAATCCAGAAACAAAAAAGAAAACCAATATGTTAAAAAGCCATAATTCAAATCATCAGCTGGAAAAATGGGACAATAATGTGAAAAATAAGTTAACTAAACACTCTATTACTGATTAAAAGTAGCCAAGAGGAAAGCAGCTACGAGGAAAACAGCCACAAAGACACCAGTGCAAGGAAGATCATGACATCAGTAGTTTTCAAACTACAACAAGAAAAAAGCAAGGGCAAAATTAAATAGGAGCTCACTCAGGAAGTGATTCTGGCTTCCCCTATACCTTATGTGCTGAATTTCCTCTCTCCAGAACATGTCACAACACTACTAACACTTAGCATCTCAGAACTAATGCTTAGCCTTTCAGAACATGACTGTATTTGGAGACAGGGCCTTTAAAGAGGTGATTAAGTTAAAACAACAGGCTTGGCTTAAGCCTGCCTTAATCCAATCTGACTTCTGAGAAGAGGATACTTGTATGCACAGAAAGACAGAAGGGTCACACCTACACGAGGAAATGACCATGAAAGGCAGAAGAGGAAGACTGCCACTTGCAAGTCAAGGAGAATGTTCTCAGAGGAGGCCAACCCTGCTGGTGTTTGATCTTGGACTTCCATACTCTCAGAAATAAATTCCTTAACAGCTTCCCAGTCTGGAGTTGTTACGGCAGCCCTAGCAAACTTGCACATGTGTTTTAAACTCTCCTCCTGAACTCAGATCTAGTGAGTGCAATTATGGAATTAGCTACTGTATTTCTCCATGATTAATCACTGTACGAGTTTTTATCATGGTTTCATAACCTGGCTTCCCGAGTTCTATCACCTGTTTATATGTGGACACTATAAAACAACGTATTCCATTTATTTAGTCAATATTAAGGACAAAACAGCACTATCTACATTTTTTTTAGAGGAGCATTTGAGGATGATGCTATAATTCCATTTTTTCTTCAATTAGAGAAACTGCAAACATGATTGAACATTGAGAAAGCAGTTACAATTTAACAATTTTAAATAAAAGCAATCTATAATTTTAGTGCCAAATTCAATCACTTATGCAAGTGACTGGTATGCCATTATTGGTATAATGTAGAAAATAGAGGAGTGTGGCAGAACTCTTCTCCAAATAGCTAAGACTTTATCCCCTTCCCCACAAAACTAAAAACAACAACAACAGCAAAAACAGGGAACGAATCGGGTAGGTTAGACTGATGGCTATGTAAAACAAAGAATAAAAGATGGTGCTAGACATCAAAAAGTGTGGTTTAGGCAACTGGAACTGAAACAATCATTACCAATCATTGACTGGAAGAAATGAATAAGGACAGCCCTGAAAGACAAATTTGCAAAAGTAGCAGAAGGCAAACTAAAAAGAACGAAAATCACCCACATCCCACTGCGTCGCTGCCCCGCTCTGATTAGAATTTGATGTGGATGTACATTTTCAATAGAAGGAAGATATAAATGCCTGTGAGAAAATGCATGCCTTGCTGTGAATGTGGCTGCTGGAGCGTGTCCTCACACCGCCTCTCTCCTTAGCCTGCCTGTCAGAGCATCCCTGCGCCCCACCTCAGGCGGCCACACAGAAGCACAGGGGCTTAAAGCTTAGGATTTGAAATACCCTTCTATGAAGATGCAAGTAAAATGAAATTGGCTCCATATTTACTACTAATATATCTTCATGGACCATACAGGAACCCTAATGCAAAGCATATTCATTCACTCTAAGGTAAATACATTGTTTCCAAATAATTAGGGCCTGTGAGTTCCTTAAAATAAATTAGGATGACACATCATAATTAACTTCAAATTTAATATGGGCTTTTGTCAATGCAAATAACCTTCTAGTATTAAATCCATCACAAAATCATTCCCAGGAAATTGTAATTACAATTAAAAAATAGTTTATAAATCATATTTCTATCATCGCTTGGTCAATTGATATAATTAAAGTATATAGAATATGATTATTTCTTACTAAAAGCTATTAAAGATTTGGTTGACAGTTTAGTATAATTAATATTAAATATCTATATATTTTAATTGTATTTGATGTAACCAATGTTTACTTTAAAATGTAAAAACAATTGTTAAGCATGTAAAGGAAAAAGTATATTTTTGTGAATGATTATCAAATGCTTTATCATTTATTTTAATATGAAACAATAAGTAAGATTTTTTATTATATAGGGCAAAATAAAATCCTAAACATTAGTCATACTTTTCTTAACCTACTTCTTCTTTAACACTTTAGCTAGCATTATTACCAATTCACATATAAACATATTCACCAAATATTGAATTACTACTATATGCCAATCACCATTTTAGGTGCTTGGAACACATTAACAAACTAAAGAAACTAAAACTACCTATCCTGTTGAAGCTTACATTCCAGTAAGGGGAAGGCAGAGGGAAATCGTCATAAGTATGTTATAAACAGGGAGGGCTAAGGACTTCAGAGCAGGTGGTGTGCTTTACTGTGATGTTTTCCTCCCAGAAGAGGACTAGACCACAGACAAGCAAATGTAAAGACCGTGAGAATACTTGAAGCATCACAGGGATTAATGAGAGACCTGGTGACTCAGTCTGAAGTGTTCTAATGGAGATGGAGATCAGTGGTCAGATACCAAGAATCTTTCGAAGGAAGAAAAAGCAGGATGTTTAGAGGCATAATGTCAGAGAAGGAGACGAGTCAGTGACATCTCAACAATGTGGGCCTGGGTGATGGAAAATTGAAGCTATCATCAACATAGACATTGAATGGAATAAGTTTTGGGAAAGATGGTGAAAGTTTGAGTTTTAAACATTTTGCATTGAAATAGCAGGAAGGTGATTGAATAAAGAGTGGTGATGGTTGGGGCTGTTCTAGGGACATTTTAAGAGCCCTTTAAAGTGATACCAGATGAGACAATCAATGGAGAGTTGCTAGAAATCAATGGAGAGTTGCAAAAAAAAAAAAAAAAGAAAAAGAAAAAGGCCAAGGACCTCCTGGCCAGTTCCACATATAGAGATGGGGGAGAATTGGAGCCATCAACTAAGACCAGGAGACGGGGAAATGGCCCAGAAGAACACAATTGATGCTGCACAGCGTGTGAAAGGTGAGTGGAGAGAAAAATCTTTTGTTAGGAACTTGAAATTTTTGTTTTAAAATAGGGGCATAATTTCTTTTTAAAGGTTTAATCGTAAGATATGTGCAGATGTTGTTAAGATATACATGTGATCGTAGAAACCCAAAGCCATTACCTTTTTCTGCTAGCTTTAATTTTTCACTGAGACAGGAGGTCAACTGAGGTTGTAACAGGGACAGAGAGTATTCACACTTTCAGGATAAAATGAAGATGTGAAATACCTATTGATCGGGATGTTCTTAAAGTGCCCTTCAGCTTGACTAAACTTTGGACATGGTTCCTGCTTCTTCCCATTGAGCATAAGTTTTGATATCCTTTTTTTAAAGCACTGACCTTGAAAAAGCTGCAATTGTAATTTCTTGCTCTTCCCCTTTGATATGTACACATGTAAATTCCCCCTACCCGCCTCTTGCCAGTTTATAAGCCAGGAAAGTTGTTCATAAAGACCTAGAAGAAGCCAGTCCTTCCAAATGTAATAATAAGAAAGATACAACCCTTATTTCAGTGTGTGGGAAAGGGCTGAAGCCTAACCTTGATAGGCAGGAATTAGACTCAAATGGTCTAATCGCATTGAACAACCTCCTCTCTAACAGCCTCCAGAACTGTCCCACTAGCTCCATCCAGTGCTTAAACACTCTCTGCCTTTGGGGAAAACTCTACTTTTCCTTTAGTGGAAGGGAATTCAAATTATTTCTTATATTACACCAGTCTTTTCTGCTTGTAATTTTTTAATTTTAATTTTTTTTATTTTTTAATTTTTGACAACATCTAGAGAACTCAGAGAAAAAGACGAGCCAACTACATTATGGTTTGCCAGCAGCATTGAAGAATTCATGAGATTACATGTAAAAGGGAGACCATGAGAGTAGAAAGGAGACTTTAGAGGCAAAGAAGGGGACCAGGGACAGAGAGGGTGGGAGAGGGACTAGGAAGCTGAATTGATCACATTACATTTCTACATGTGAATGAATATGCCACAATGAATCCTGCCATTAGGTATAATTAATATGCACCAATAAAAAATTTAGAAATAACTCATGGTTTTGTTATTGTTGTTGTTGTTTACAGTCATGAACTTTAGGTAGAATTGAGTAATGGCATGGTATATTTTCTTCCTATCACAGCCTGCTAAGACAGTTTTCCAGGTGCCAAGTTGGTGGGTATTTTAACTTACTTGGTCTTTGATTTCTTAAATATTTTTTCTTCACATCCCCAAGCCAATATGTAGAAAGATGAAAGGTAAAAAGGTTGGCAATGAGGGAAAAGAAACTACCCAATAGAGAACGGGCAATGGAAACCCGGCTAGCTGTACCCCAACAGGTCTGAAGGATACTGGAATCAGAACGTTAGAGGGAGTCACTGGGAAACACAGAAGAGCAGGTAATCCCATGAGCAGATGTGCAGTGGATCCCATCAGACCAGGACACTTGTAGAAGACTGATTACCTGCCTTGCATGGAGGCCAAGACAAGGTTATTGGAGGAGATACAGGAACAAAGACCCCAGGTTTCATAAAGAAGCACCTGTGCAAATGTTGAAATTGAGAATTTGGAAATGAGTAATATGCAGGAAAACAAAGAGGGACAGTGAGCAAAGACACACATCTGAGAAATGTGGTGTCTGGATTCCAGTTGTAATGAGAGGTGGTAGCTGATGCAAGCTGACCACAGGAGATTTAGAACTCAGTGTTAGAGAGGAGGTCTGGCCAGCAATGTCAAGGGGAGCCGAGTGATCTGGGGAGAGCAAAGGAGAACAAGATTGCCTACCCCACCCATAGGCCTGAAACAGTTGAGAAAAAAATACCATAGTCCTAATTCCTAAACTAATCCTTCTACACAGCAATCACCTATTTCAACATTTCCACACACAAAAAAAAAAAAAAAAGGAAAAGAAAAAACAAAAAGCCACTTTCCCATTGTCTATAGAATGCTCACACAATTTTCAAAATAGGACCATCAGTTAATAAGTTATAAGAATTTTCATAATGTAAGTTTGTTGGACATTTCCAGAATTCTTTCTTAGGCTTTTTGTCTGTTTTCCCCTAAGAATCTTGAATCTGAACTTGACCTTGCTGGAAGCCATACCATTTCCTAGTAAACCATTGAGACCCTGCCAACAAACCAAAGATCAACCTGATATGACTGGCATTATTTCCAACACACTAATCTGAAAGTTTTCCCATGAACTTGCTGACCAAAATAAAATGGGATGGCATTTTCCACTTCAGCTGAAGACATGCAACATAAGAACATTCTATTTATGTATTTCCCCTCATATGTACATGTGAAACTATGGACCTACATTTGAAATATGAGGCTTATTCAGATTAATGCTTGCTAGTCAATCATCCTCAAGCTTCTGTACAAATTTTTACTATAAAATATTCTAGATATTTAACAATAGCTTATTTTCAAAAATGTAATTTTTGTTAACTAACCATAGTATTTAGGTGCATAAATTTTTAAGGTGATCAGTGGTCTTAGCTAACTTACTTTGTGGTTGAAAATAGTGTCTTCCGTGGTGCCAAAGGAAGCCTGAGAATTCTTTCCATTAACTGGAAGAACTTGTGTATGATGAAGTTTTTAACTGGGTGCCAGAAACCAGAAGCAAATAGAATTGGTTGTCAGCATCCCTGAAAATTCATGCTGGGTCTGTCTACACTGCTAGTCCTGGAATCGACCTCTGTTGTCTCCAAGTTCCTTTGGTGAGACTTGTCTCCTTTCCCTCTCAAAACAAAAAGGAGAAGAGCGTCTTGACACTAATTCCTAGTCCTGCTTTTTCATCATCTGTTTCCCCAGAACAATGTACCGTGGCAACTAAGTATTCATGGATTGGAAGCTGATCTCCCTCATAATGTCAATGTGAAGCTTCAACGATGAAGTCAGAATCTTAGGAACTGTAAACTGTACTCAGTAATACACATTACTAGTGATCTAAAGGATGGACGCAATCGCATGGCACAAACCATTTTTTGCTTTGAATGGTCTGAGACTATCAAATGCAGCTCCCAACATCCATCTTTACCTACATTAAGATAAAACATGTGAAGTTTGAATACTGCATGAAGATATATGACTAACATAGAGTGAATAATTTTTTAAAATATGTATTTTTTATTCTAATTGGGATTACATGACAGCAGAATGCATTTTGACTCATTGTACACAAATGGAGCACAACTTTTCATTTCTCTTGTTGTACACAATATCGAGTTACAACATATGTGCAGTCATAAATGAACCTAGGGCATTGTTGTCCATTGTATTCCACCATCTCTCCTACCCCCATGTCCCATTCCTTCCCTCCTCTC
>CM053412.1:8078113-8164614 GCA_028644305.1 Xerus rutilus | reverse complement strand
CCTTTGACCAGAGTTTCTCCATTCTTCCCATACTCCCTCCCACATTATGGATCAGCATTCACTTATCAGAGAGAACATTTGATCTTTGGTTTTTTGGGATTGTCTTACTTCACTTAGCATGATGTTCTCCAACTCCATCCATTTACCTGCAAATGCCATAATTTTAAACTGTGGTATATATACACAATAGAATATTACTCAGCATTAAAATAGAATGAATAATTTTAATTGTAAAATATCTCCATGTAATGTCATAAAGTACAGAATTTATGAACATTCTTCCATTAGTTAAAACTGTAAAAATTTATATATACTGCTAATAGCATTTTTCTGATAAGAACTTTCCATTTCTTATCTGGTAGGATGTAACTTGTGCAGTATTACTAAAAGCCCTGGTTACAGATGTAAAGATGCTTTGAGTGCTTCTACCTCAGACATTCTAGTGAATAGAAAGAACAGATCTTCTCCTGGCTGCTGATGCCATTCTTCATAGAAAGAGACAGAGAGGTGTTAATAATCACCTGGCATGTTGAGTCAAGAGTATTCTATTCCTTGAGTGAAGAATTCCTTGTATGTTTTTATTTTTATGTGACTGAAACTTTGTTTTATTAGAAGTAATATAATTTTTGAACACCACCATTCAACCAATGTATGTTCCCTGGGTGAAAGTTTTTTTTTTTTCCTCCTGAAATATTTTTTCCTTGTGTGTTTTAACATTCAGTCACATTTCAGGGGAAAATGTATATCAACTGAAGGAAACCTTTCTCATAGAAAACATTTTTATTTCTACATATATGGCATTGCATGTGGACATGTGGCATTGCAATCAGACTTACAAATGTCCACACTATGTGTGGATTTATGTACATAGTCTTGGAAATATGCATCTAATATTTTCTAAGATTGATCCATAACCATTTTCATTACTGATCTCTAGCCCCATGATCAGTGTCTTGGTTTAAATATTTATTCCCTTGTTATGGCTGTAAAAGCATGCAATCACAATTCTACTAAGTGCCATTCCCTGGTTCATGCTGGCTAATCAGCTGAGTCAGTACACAGCTGGATTCTCTTGCATGCTTTGATTTCACAAAGTCATTAATCTCATTCCCAACTGAGTCAAAACATTCTCAAAGTCAGAGAAACTGTGCCTTTTCATTTCTAAATCAGAGATGTACATGTTCTTTTCAGAGCATTCAGAGTAAGAAACTTTATCTTATAGAGCTGGTATTTTTGTCACAAAGCTTTAAAACCCTTCATCATCTTTGGGTTTGATTTTCTGCAGCCTTGATCATTCAGGAAAAAAATTCTATTATCTTTAATCTTTTCTTTAGCTTTCATGTCATTCATGTCCAAGTTCTTATTAACTCCATTGATATTAAAAGAAAATATAACACATTCAGCACTTTGTATCACAAAGATATATAAAACATAAAAATATGATCCAAAAGTACATGCTTGTTGACATACAAATACAAACGTACCCTTTCCTATATCCTACATGTGCATTTATACAAATAAATACATGCAAATATTCTAATATATAAACTTACTTAAGTATCACTTCTACATATATCCTTTGTGGATATTTTTCCTTTATACTTTTTGAAATTTTCCAAATGGTCAACAACATTTTATATTGACTTATAGAAAAAATTATGGATATATGTAGTGTATCTAGTTATATATAATAAAAAGAATACGGTATGAAATCCCATGTTTTGATTTGCAAATACTGAGACTTGAATATAAATCATAATTTTTGGTATATATGTCTTTTTATAATTTTACCATTTATCACAGGCATTTCTTCATAAGATCACTGGTTTATAGCAATTGAAATACATTTTTATGATTTTATTTTAACTAAGTAAATAAACTTTAATATGTAGTAAATTATGGCAAACCTTCTAATATATAAAATCGCTACCTATACGGGTAGCGATAGAAAGCATGATTTAAGAATCACAAGTAAACTGATAATACATACTACCAACCCATTAGGAAATCCTGTGTATTTATTGAATGAGCAATGTGAACAATGACTTCTATGGTATAGCTTGATAGTCTGAATCATACACCAATGTAGGGAAAGTAATCTCCAATGTTGGGAATTGGAGGATCAGACAATTTAGGTAGCCTGCAAGGACCTTAGGTAGAGGTAGCATTGGAGCCTAAGTTTATATGTTTTTTTGTCATTTGTTTGAAGTTCCAAAGCCCATTCGTTATTTCAGTTTATGAGTTTGTGCACAAATCTTGATGTCACCTGGTAACTTTTTTCCTTTCACTTTCCTATGTAGGGATAATATTAAACCTTTCATTATGCATGGCTATGAAAATAAACCAGACAAGAAGTAATGATAACCTTATAGCTGCAACTGTCCAACCAGCAGAAGAAGTCCCATCCACACCCACACCAACCATATGTCTTCTTTTTTTTTTATTTTTGAGTTTCAAATGTAGAATATTTTTCCAATAAGTGAATTATTTTGTGTATTGTTTATGGCTATTCTCATCATAAAATTGCAGAGTAATTATGACATTAGCCACATGGTCTGCAAAACCTAAAAAATGTATTATTTGGAACTTTATAGAAGTCTGCCAACACCTGCATATATTAAGGTCGTTATTTTAGAATCAGGCATACATATGCAGATCCGGGACATGAAAATAGTCTTTTAATCATAAAACACAAGGCTCTTTAAGACTCATTTTCATGATATATAAATTAAGATTGATAATAATATCTACTACTCCGAGAAGTTTTAAGCATGAAATAAGAGAAAGATTTCTCAGGCATAGAAAAATATTTGATAATGAGAGAATATTTATTATTATTCACTAAAATTTTCCATTGACTTTAAGTTTTACTTGTTTGAGATTATTATAAGTAACATAAGTCTCAGAATTTTGCTTTTATAGGAAAAATATATATATATCTTGTTAATATTTTCATTATATAATTTGGTGGGGTCTCAAGAGTAATCTTTTGCCAGAAACGATTTTCTACACTTCTATTGGTCTACCAAATCAAGAATCTCACTTTATAAGATGAATGTAGTATGAAATAATCAAAAACTGGGTTGTAAATATGATCATACACTTTATTTTGTGTGTAATCGCTCCAATGCTGACTTGTGTTATATGTAGGAATTCTAATACCACAGTCAAGATCATTATTGAAAATTATTTATAAATTCCAGGAAGTTTTAAAAATATGTTCCATTTTTTTTTTCTGTAACAGGCTTATCTGTTGAGCCTGATTATCCTAGTTCCATCTCTATACCTTGAAAAATGTCAAATTCTTTTCTGAAAAAGGAGGGAAGAAGCAACCACAGTGAAGAGAGAGAGAGAGAAAAGAAATGCAGGTACAACCTGTTGTGACCTACTTGCAATAGAGCAGTGCATAATTATGTCATTTTAAAGCATAAATCATGACAAATAACAACTTTTAATTATTTTATCATTAAAAACATCTACACAGTAAATAATTTGGTTGTGTCTATGAAGTGTTTCATATGTATCTAATACAATGACTTTAATTGTGCTTTAAAGCCATATTTTTTTTTTTAGTTAATATGGTATATCAATGATTTAGGGATAGCTCATTCTATTGTTCTGCTGGCTACTTTTTTAAAAAATAAAATAACCATTTCATTATTTTTTACCTTGATAGTTATATTGCATCTACCATAGAGGCAGAGAAGTCAAGCTTTATGTCCCTAAAATTTAACTTTGCCTTCTTATAAAAATTGAAAATGTTTATTCATTTCTACAAATTTTATCCATAGACACATATACCTTTATCTTAATCTGTTCTAAACGTGCAATTTGCCCAAAAATATACATTTTCATTTTTAAACCACTTAATAGCTCCTTTCTGAACAGTGATTTTTTTTATTGTTATGAAGTATTTTTGCTCATGCAATGTAATATTCAACAGACCACATGTTTTTTCTCAGGCTTTGTATTGATTTTTTTTCAACCCTTGGGCTCAGTTTTTTCTTGCTCCTGGTTCTACCTCTTACTAGGGTTTTGAGAAACACTATTTGGTGGCTCACTGTATAGCTCTACATAGATTCTCTAAAGCAGAGTAAATTTAAGCAGTCCTAGAACTTACTAAGAAGAAACAATTTCATTCAATTTTTAAAAATAATTTTCCTTAAAATATCATAATCTGATATTCACTTAGAAATAGTTATGGAAATAAATAACTCAAAAAGCATATTTTCTAATTCTCCAGATATTTCCTAGCTTAACAAGGGTTCCTTTGATGTATAAGGCCAATCACATGTACAAAATATAATTAGTGACTGAGCTTAGAAAAAGTTAAAATTGTGTTGTTTCAAAAACGAAGATTTGGCAGTACTCTGTTATCAGAATGTGCTGTGTTCCTGTATCTGTCTTACGCACTAGACAAATGATTAAAGGCAATGGTGTTTACTTTGGAATTATGCTATTCTATGACCTTGAGGGTGTTTAGACCTGCCTTTAGGGATTCCCAGAAGTTGTGCTCCCTCTTATCAAATACACGACATGTGAAAACTAAAGATAGATAGAATGCTAGGATAAAATGTATTTTTGGTAGTTTTCTCAATGAAAGATATTTGAGATTTGAGCTTGCTTCTCAAATGCCTATTAAAATATCTGTTTTATACAAAAAAAATTGTTCACAAAGGTAAAATACATCTATTAGAAATGTCGCACTCCTTAGGATAACACCACTGCAAACATGCTCTCCATGCTCAGCAACGTGACTGTTTGCAATCATAATTTCTAGTACGGCTCTTTATTCAAGCAGACCTGCCATCTGGGGTTCACAGCCTCTCTTGTGAAGAGGTTTGGGGCACTCTTTAAAAAGCTTTCCTCCAGAATAATTATGGACTGATGAATGGAGCAGAGAGAAAAGATAGGAAAATTGTAACAAGCCTTAAAATCAAGGACTTTCAAGGTTTTTTCAACACTACCTTTTCATGTCATTCACAACACACAGCACCAGGTTGTCCCCTGCTATACTGACTGGGTCAATTTGAATATGTCTATGCATCAAAATAAGTAGATTCTTACAAAATGTGATTGAACTAATGCATATAGCTATATAAACATTTTTATGAAGACTTACTAAAAAACTAGTAAAGGAAGAAAAAGGCACAAACTCAATACAGAGGTGAATATAACAGATGGAGAGCACGTAACACAGGAGACATCAAGCACTGTTTTTAAAAAATACTTGTTTTAGTTGTAGATGGACACAATACCTTTATTTTATTTGTTATTTTTTTATGTGGCGCTGAGTGCCTCACGCTTGCAAGGCAAGCGCTCTACCACTGAGCCACAATCCCAGCCCCATCAAGCACTTTTGAAGATGTAAAATGAACAGATTTAACAGAGAGAGAAGAAAGGCCAAAGAAAAGAACTTCTATGAGAAACCAAGTGAACCAAGGTGTTTTCAGTTGAGAATCTTAGAGAGTCTTGGAATTGGAGGCAAAATTCATTCATCTGATAATAAGGAAAACACAAATAGGTTTTGAACATTAATGTAAATATCAAATAGATATCCAGATCATTTTACCTCGTTCCACTCAGCCCTGTGAGCTAGTACTTCCTCATCATAAGGTAAGATTGGAGTAAAGTCAAGGCTTACGCTATTAGAACATAAACTTCAGGACAGTAGGAACAATGGATGAAGAGGGTGCCTATTGAAAGCAGAACAGTTAATCCATTATTCTGCATTAATTAAAAAAACACTCAGCTTTAGAGTCCTATATATAGGACACACATACACATGCACAAACATATACAAATATAAATACCATACCTATATAAAAATGCACATATCAAACACAGTGAGAACACTTTAAAGCTTTAATTTTACAATGACATCTATCATTTAATTCTATTTACTATTCACATTGAAAGTTTCCAGAGTTTTTTGTTTTGACAAAAATTAAGGTATGGTTTGGAGTACCTTATGTTTTTTTAGTAGAAAGGTATTAGGTTCTCAAAGGGAAACGAAATTGACACATTTTAGTAAATGAAAATTAAAATATTAGAGAACCAATTTAAATAGTTGATTATAAATATATCAAAGAAAATGAAATTATATTAGCATTGCTAAAAAGCAAAACAAATATAAGTAAACTTAGACTAGATGTGCCTCTTCACCATAAATTGAAGAGTATGGGTGATTATTTGGAACTTGAAATTATGCATATTATGTATGTTTCCATTTAATGCAAAACAATTTATAATACATGAAACATAAAATGGATGAAATATATATAATATTGCAACAAATCTATTTCTATATGTTTTATTTATCCCACTTAACAAAGTTCTTAATTGACTGAATAGAAAGCATTCAGATAGAAAAAGTACAAATAATTCTTAGGTTGCAAAATAGCAAACTTATTGTTGCTATTTAAGCAGATGGGTGTGGACAAAGAAGAGTCTTTAATAATTCTTATAACCCTCTTGCTGAAAGCCTGGATCTCAAACCTTAGGTGATATTGTTCTTGTCATTCATTGTTTTTCACAAATTTATTGACTGTCCATAAGCCACAGTCATTTTCCTAGTTGCTGAGAGGCAATCATAAATCAGATTCAGAAGAACATTCATGTATGTGTTACTCTCAGGTGTAACTGCAAGTAAACTCTTTACATAAACGGCTCCATTTGCTGCACCAGACCAAAATAGAACATTCTTTTTACTTTGTTATTTGCTTGTACAGACACAGCACAATTAATTATTAGACCCAGATGAATATATTTGGCATTTTAATATGCTTTCTTTTTATTGTCTCCTACACACAGTGAAAGACAATTGTCTCTTATCTGTGGAATACTTGAAATATAACAAACATTGCCCCCCACAAAAAAAATCAAAAGCGCGACAAATTTACAGCACAGCCATGAATACCAAAACCTCTCTTTGCCATGGAAACTAAAGAGGAAATCTGCCCTGAATGGGCATTAAGTGTCTGAATGTCATAACTTGTTATTAAGGCCTTGTAAGCAACATAAAAGATTATTAGAGATGTCAAAAATCTATGTTTCAAAAGTGATGTTTTTATCAGGAGGAATGTCGTGATGTCACAGCTTGTATTTCCTCCTGCATTTATAGTCAGGAAAAACACATAGAAAGGCAAATAGCTGCAGTAATAAGCAGGTTATGCTGATGATTAGCCAAAATGCTTTTGATGCCAAGATAGGTAGCTTTTCTGGAAAAACAACTTGTCCTTCAACAAATAGCACTGTCTTTTACCAGGGAGGCACTTCCATCTTTTGCACTGCAGAGTCTTTCTTAAATCACTTAAGAAAATAAGAATTCATCTTTCATTGAGATGAGATTTTCTTGTCTGATACGCAGTCTGTGATGGTTAATCTTAGCTGTCAACTTGACGGGACTGCAAGATGCCTAGAAAGATGGCAATACCCTTCTGGGAGCATCTGCAAGGGTGTTTCTGAGGACGAGCGGTACTTGGGTCAGCAAACTGTAAGAGCAAGACCCGCCCTGTATGTGGATGGCACAGTCCGGGAGGCTGGGACAAAAGTGAAGAAGGGGAATGAGTGGCACGGGCCGGACTCTTCCTGAAGGGCTGTGCTTCTCGCCGCTGTTGTTGCTGAGGGCAGCAGACTCATCCATTCTCAGATTCTTGTCGTACCAGCAGCTCTCCAGGGAGCTCTCCCAGGCCTTCAACTTCCAAGTGGGGCTGCTGCATTGGTCCCTCTCCTTCTGAAGACCAAGCAGCTACTGGTTCCCAGGGTCTCCAGCCTGCATATGGCTTCTGGGGCTGTACAGACTCTGATCCTTAAGCCAATCTAATAAATCTCTGTTCCTCTAGAGGAACCTGACTAATACACACAGCTAACTACTTTTGCCTCTAATAACCTTCTAATATGTCCTTATCTGTGCCTTCAAATATCCACAGAGAACTATCAAAAGAGAGGCTGAAGTCTTTCAGTCAAATGTGCTTGGGCTAGAATTCATAAGCTCATTCATCAGCTCAGAGGAAAAATGAAAATGTTGGGAAAAAAGTATAAGATGCAATTGTTTGCATACTAAGCATTTCTGTAGAAGTACAAGACTTTTATTTGGTTATTATGGTGAGAAAACTCTCTGTGAGTCTGTTTCTGCAAGTCTTGAAAGCACGGGTACTGGCAGTAGCAGGCTAACTTGGTAGCTTAAAGTAGGTCACATCTCAGACCCATCACATAGGACATTTTAGGATTCGAGCTATAGTTCTCATGTATGTCAGGAACAATTTAGAAAGTCCTAGAAAATACCATTGCAGAACAAATAAAAACAGAAATAAAACCCTTATCAATTACAGCATTTTGCTGCTAAGTTACAATAAATACTTATGACAAGAATTGGCAAGTTTATTTTCTAGAAGGAAAGACATTAACTATTTTTGGCTTTTGGATCATGTGACGTGCTTTGAAAGTAGTATGTCTCCTTCTGAAACTCATGTAGAAATTTAATTCTGATTATCAAATATTATGAAGTAGCTCCAGGAATAACCTTTTAGAGGTGATTAGGGCTCTGCTCTCATAGATGGATGAATCCACTCATTCAATTCCTGGATTAGTGAATTAAAGGATTACTTCAAGAGCCCTCTATTAGAAAAGTCAGTGTGAGTGTGTCCAGCTCTCTCACAGGCTCCCTGTCTCTTGCCATGTGACATCCTCTGCCACCTTGGGACTATGACAGCCAGAAGGTCATCATAAAATGCAGTCTTTCTGGGGGACAAGAACAAGGCCAAAATAAACCTCTTTTCTTTTCTTTTTTTAAAAATAATTTTATTTATTTATTTATTCTACTTAGGTATACATGATAGCAGAATGCGTTTTAATTTATTGTACACAGATGGAGCACAACTTTTCATTTCTCTGGTTGTATATGATGTAGACTCACAACATACATGCAGTCATACATAAAGCTAGGGCTATGGTGTCCATCATATTCCACCATCTTTACTGTTCACATGCCCCCTCCCCGCTTCCACCCCTATAACCAAAGTTCCTGTATTCTTCCCGTGTACTCTCCCACATTATGGATCAGCATCCACTTATCAGAGAGAACATTCAGCATTTGGTTTTTTGCGATTGGCTTACTTCACTTAGCCCGATATTCTCCAACTCCATCCATTAACCTGCAAATGACATAATTTTATTCTCTTTTATTGCTGAGTAATATTCCATTGTGTATACATACCACAGTTTCTTTATCCTTTCATCTATCAAAGGGCTCCCAGGTTGGTTCCACAGTTTAGCTATTGTGAATTAAGCTGCTATAAACATTGAAGTGGCTGTGTCACTATAGTATGCTGTTTTTAAGTCTTTTGGGTATAGACTAAGGAGTGGGATAGCTGGGTCAAATGGTGGTTCTATTCCAAGTTTTCTAAGGAATCTCCATACTGCTTTCCTCTTTTCTTTATGACTCTAAACTGATATGACCACTGGTCACTCCAGAAGCACCTCACATTCAACAGACATGATGAAATTTACTGTTTTCTATTTTTTTTAACCAGTAATTTCCTTGCACTCTTTTGGTTAAGGACATACTAGATTGTGAAGTTTAGAATACTATAATTCTTTTTGATTTAAACTTATTTTAATTGATACATAAAATAGTAAAATGTGTACATATTAATGAGGAAATATGATGTTTCCACACATGTACACATTGTATAATCCTATTAAACTTATGTCTCTAAATGTGACAATTTTATGGCAAAAACATCCAAAATTCTCTCTTCTGAATTTTTGGAATGTCATTATTGTTACCTGTAGCCACCCTTTATGTAACAGTACACTGGAACTTCTTTCTCCTATTTAACTGTAACTTAGTACCAGTGGTCCACTTTTTCCAGCCCTCCCTCCCTCTCCTAGCACCTGGTAAGCACATTGCACTCTCTGCCTCTGTGACTTTAACTTTTATATTCCACCTATGAGGGAGAATGTGAGATACTTCTCTTCCTGTATCTGGTATATTTGACTTAGCATAATGGTCTCTAGTTATATTTAATTCTTTTGTTTTTCTTTTCTCTCATCCATTCAGGAGTTTACATGTTTAACAAACTTTATTTAAGTGACCTGTTGTGACTTAACCATCTTTATTAGCCGGTGAAAATAAAAAGTAGACACAAACAGAGCTTAAATTCTTCCCTCCAGGCACTCGTGCTCAAAGTCAAGGAATCACATGTTAAGTCCTCGCTCCTTTCCCCAGTATCACTGCCCAATTCAAGCTCCTCTGACCCAGTCACACTCTTGGTGTAGATGACAAGGGCTCTCCTGGTCTCCCACCTCCCTTTCTCTGTCAAGTGCATTCGCAACACTGTCAACCTTGACTTGAACACACAAACAGTAGCACTCAGTCTTAAACTATCTCTAGGGTGCCCACAGGGGCTCACAGTGCTGAGACACACCGTTTCCCTTCTGCTCTTGTCACAATCTTCTTGTAAATCATACATGTTTAAATTTGTCGGAAATTGGCTTCTACCAAGTTAAGTGAAGTACTCTTCCAAATCCTCTGATCTGCTTGAGGACCTATTCAACATTCCTTCCATTATGTGGCACATTAGTGTACACATTCTCCTCACCAAGTGAATTGTTCCCTTATTTCTAGTTCTGCAGAAGGGTTTTTAATCACCATCAAATTAGCTGTCACACGGTAGCAGTCTCATGCATTTGCATGTCTATCTTTTCTAGTAGAAAGTGAGCTTTTATGGCCCATTGTTCAAAGCACCTAACACAATGCTGAACGTGTAACGGGCATTCTATCAATGCTTATTGAGCACAATGCAGCTTTTACCACGTGCCTAAAATTACTAAATATCTGATCCATTTACTCCATGTCCCAAAGTCCTTCTAAACTATTTTAAAGTGACATTGTTTTTGTCCTGGCTCTAATTCCACACCTATTTATCATACTAAATTAACTCCCAAAATAAGACTCATTTGAGATTTTCAAATACTTCTTAAACTGTAACTGTGTACTTAGTATTCTGGTACTGTCTGGGCATAAAATAATAAGCAAGCTAAAGAGGTCTTGTGATTTGTATTTTTCCTATTTTACTAAAGACACAGCTTTGACATGAATATAAAGAGCTAGTTATGAAATCTTGGGAATTCGCATGTTTTTACATGATCCTTCTTCTTTAAAGTCATGTTCATGCTAGCATTTACTTTCTTTGATTTCAGTTACACTTGGTGAAACTGTGTAAAAGGACATTATTTGAGCAAATGCTCAGTGACTACTCACTACTATAAGTATTGTTTTTATAAGTACGGTTGGCCATAAAAATAGTAAATGATTGAAAGAGACAACAAAAGGCACTGACATCATAACAAAGAAAAGAACATATCTGAACATTTCATTTCCTGATGGAGATTTCAGTTTTAAGGTGTTAGCTTGTCATCTTCCAGTTGCTCTTCTGGACATAACTGTGACAGTGGGACCATTATGTTCTCCTCCCACTGTCCGCTTCTCTTCTGACCATGTAGGTAAGTGAGCAGCAAGAGACATGGGGGCATTAG
Source organism: Xerus rutilus (assembly GCA_028644305.1). Taxonomy (NCBI): domain Eukaryota; kingdom Metazoa; phylum Chordata; class Mammalia; order Rodentia; family Sciuridae; genus Xerus; species Xerus rutilus. The sequence goes on along the minus strand of CM053412.1, from coordinate 8,153,073 downwards.
TTTTCCTCCAGGAGACTTTCTGGAATTGAGAAAGAGGAGGCTCTTCTGTACTGGCAGGATTTGCTACTCAGAAGATGCGACAAGATGCTGTACGCTGGGTAGAAAGAAGCCTTCTGATTGCAAGGGTAGGAGTGGTTTGGAAAAACATCATTGACAAGCTGAAGTTTCTCTAGAAAAGCTAAGTTCTCATTGAATCAAGATCTTAAGTTGCTTATTCTACATGAGCTGAAGGGAGGAAATGCTGTCTTCTATTAAATGAGGAAATGATATAGGGGGACATCTGGAGAACTGGAGGAATCTCTGGAGAAGAACAAATTTTCATATACTAGGAATTTTGGTACAATATATCCCATAAGAAATAGAACTCTTGTGGATTGAATTTGTGTCTATGGGTCATTTTAACAAATCCCTAATCTTACACCAAATCCATCAGTTTCGTTCAATAAACGTGTGTTCAACCTCACTGTGTCTAATTCAGCATGAGACCTTTGACATGTAACCATAAATAGAGTAGGATCCTTGACATCTATATCTCAGTGTGCATGAAACACAATTCTTCTGATCTGCTAGATATGGCAGTATATGCAGGGCACCTGGTCAAGTAAAGAGGAGCCAAGGGAGGTTTCCTGGAAGAGTTACTATGTAAACTGTGTGAGTAACTCACAGAGCTACTATGTGAGTATGACTCAGAGCAAAAGAAAGAATAGTCCAGGCCTCTGGGAAGTGTAAGCTGAGTTATGGAAATGAGAAAGAGAAGTGCACTACATCCGTTGTGCTCGTGGAATCTGGTGGGGCTGCAGCACACTCATGGCAGAATTGGGTTTGGACAGTGGATAAGAACCAGATCACAGAAGTTCAGCATGCCTTGCCATCTAGTGTGGCCTTTTCCATAGGAAAATTTAAGCAAAAACAAAGCTTAATCAACTTTAAAATCCATTGCATGCTGTGTAGAGTATAGAAGGAAGGCATTTAAGACAGAAACTAGGCAACACACAAGACCATGATCATGCACCGGATTACTAATCGTGGCACCCAACTTGAATACAGATATAAAAGAAAGGGTTACAATCAGGAATCAAAATGAAGAACAGTTTCACAACTTCACCAGGACTTGTTTAAGGGGAATGGAAGATAGACAGCTGTCAAAGTTGACTGCCAAGTTTCCAACAGGGGTAAATTGAAAATTGATGTTCCCAAGCCTAATAGAAAATACTCAACGGAAACATATTTCACTATTTGAGATGGGCATATGGGTATTTGCTTTCAAACTATAAAATGTCACCATATGCATCATTTGTTTTTAGGATATCATGTCCGATAATCTTTTCTGGTTTAATCTAGCATGCTAGAGCCTCACATTCAGATTCTGACATAAATATAATCCTGTTTTCCTTTTAAAAATTGCACTGTTTTAAAAATCTGTCATAATATCACCAAAGAGGGCATCTCTGTATCTCTGTTCATTCCTTTGTTCACATTATTAATTTACCTTCTCATAATCAATGTAATTCATGCCAGTAAGGGGCATTCTCTTTTTTTTTTTTTTTCCTTTTGGTTCTTTTGATAGAAGCCAAGGGCACTTGGTGCTTTTCCACTTATCTACATCCCCAGTCTTTTTTTTTTTTTTTTAAATTTTGAGGCAGGATCTTGCTCAATTGTTTAGGGTCTTGCTAAGTTGCTGGGGCTGGACTAGAACTTGTGACTCTCCTGTTCAGTATCCTTAGTCACTGAGATTACAAGTATACACCACTACCCTTGGCAAGAGGCATATTTTTTAATAACACATAGATACGCATGTATATTGCTAAATTACTTTATAAAATGAAACTATCATTTTACATTCCTATAATCTTTGAGTTTTTTGTCTTTGTGCCTTTTCTATTTCTTATTTTTCTCACACCTGATCTTAGCATCTATAATTTTGTCTGAGCATACTACAAAATGAAAGTGCTCAAGTATTATTCTCTATATTTTAATTTCATAAATAAGAAGTTTGGGGAAATTGATTTGCTCTCTTTAATATAGGCATTTATATAAAATCATTGAATAGACATCTTGGACACAAAGTGCAAATATGTCCCGAGTCTCTACAGAAGGTTACTGATCCCTGCAATAAACTCTTATTCAAAATATTTGAAGTTCTTCAAATGATTGACACCAGATTAATCAGCAATAAAAAGCCAGAAAACTTTATATAAAAATGTTCACTTTATTTGATTAGGAACTTTATATAGTAAGACATCCACGTAGCTTGTAGCACACATAAAAATACCATCAACCTAATTAGTAATGAAGTAAATGCAAATTAATCTCACAGGGACACTCCTGCATACATCTCAGTTTAGCAAAAAATTAAAAAGGCCTGTCAAACTAAGCATTGGCAAGTATTTATAGGAAAAAAAGAATTCTTACATAGCTTATACACAATTAGAATAATGTTCAGATTTGTATGGACTTTAGAGAGAATTTTTCCTCATCCATTACACTTGAAGAAGTGTTTCCCCACCTCACAGTGTTCATATTCTTACAGGAGGACCCGAGGCAATCTTTTTGAAAACATGCAACAGTAGAGACAAAACAAATGTTGTCATAGCACTGTTTAAACCAGTTAAGATGACTAAAACCGATGGAATCAAAGGGTACAATTTGGTGTTATCACATATGGAATGGTAAAACAATGAAACTGAATGTCTAATAACATGCAGAATAAATCAATAGGACACCTGAACACGTGTGTGCACCTTTAAACACACAAAATGCCATGTGCAAAACGAGACCAGGCAGAAATTAGTCATGATAGGGGGAAAAAGCAAGGAAACATGAGGTAATGATTGACACCAAATCAAGGAAAGCCAAAATGTGTTTAGGGTCAAGGCACACCTGAGGAATTAGAATACAAACTAGATAGGAGGTTGAGCAGGTTCTTTAGAATAAGCTTGGTGGTGCAGCTCAGGGGCAGAGCACTTGCTAGCAACACACTTAGTTTAATTCCCAGGATCACAAATTAAATAAATAAATAAATATTGCTAATTGAATTAAACATAAATGTTTAATTTCTTTGTACGTTCATTGAAAACTCATCCAAAACCTGCATTTGTGCATTTGGGCTTACGTTACGTCTAATACTCAGCTCACTGTGAACCACTTGCACTTTCATTGTAGAAATCCCAAATGCATTTTCTGTTAGTATTTTCTTTGGGTTTGTCACTTTTTCCAGAAAGTTTCTGCCCAGAATTCAAGTTTGAGTATTTTAACTAGTTGACAACATTCAGAGAGACAAAAGGCAGAAACTGAAAGAATCCCACCATTGAGTCTAGACACTTTTCTTCAATGACTTACTTTTACCAGGCATCTCCCATCAGCCTCAACTGCTTCCCTAAATCCCAAGTTTCAGTTTCATCTCCTGGGTAAATTTAAGTTTATTTTCCTCCCAGAATAATAAAAATAAAGCCATAGTTTATTAGGTGGGCAACAGAGGTGAAGATGTATATGTCTTTGTTTTACCAACTTTCAAAACACTATTTTATTTATTCATTTTGGTTTGCCATCTTGCCAAATTAGAGGTATCTGATGCTAACTCCTGAGAAACTTCAGGGTCTGAGGAGGAAAATGACATCTTACTTCTTTCCCAAGGCTTAGGTCCTTATCCTTCTTCTTTCTGTCAAGTCAGACATCTTCCATCCACTGCTTCTTAATCTAGAAATTTTGTTGAAAAGTTTCGAATTCTTTTGTCATCCTCTTTTCTCTTTTCTTCTTTTTTGAAAATAAATTTGGCCTCCTTGCATTTCTTTAATGATATTTCTACCTTTTATTACTGTCAGATTTACAAAGAAAGATAGATCTAGTTTTTTTCAACTTGTATTATCAAAATCAATATACTATTCATTTTTTAAAAAATTTTTTTTAGTTGTAGATGGATGCAATATCTTTATTTTATTTATTTATTTTTATGTGGTGCTGAGGATCAAACCCAGTGACTCATGCATGTGTGGCAAGCACTCTACCACTGAGCCACAGCTTCAACCCAATATACTATTCATTTTTAAAAGGATAATACTTTCATGTACTAATTTTGATATGCTCTTTTCTCCCATTTTCTCTCATTTTCTCTCATCATTCAAACCATTGGTAAATATATGTTCTTGACAATTCACTCTTAGCCACTGGATATACCTTTCTAGATGGACCCCCCTTTTGACTATAACCTGAGCTTCTATTTTCCTGTCTTTTATGATGAGGTCTATTGACTATAATGTTCAGTATTGTATATCTTGTTCTCTGTTCTGGACCTTTTAAAAATACCAGCTGAATATGAATAGAAACATGAAACTGACATCACCTGAACAGTTAATTGATGTTTATTATTTTCACTTTAGCACTGAAAATATGGTGCCAATTAGAATTCTCTCCACAGACTGACTTCCTATTTGTATTTTCTCCCTTTTATCCACATCATGCTGTTCTGCCTCATAAAATGCAATATGAATGATTAATGTACAAATCAGATTTTTGTATTTTTTGAAAAATCCAATAAGTGATAAAATCTAATGTTTACCTAATACTATCTTCAAAGAGATTTTGATTGCTAGAATGAATTTTCTAATGGATGAACACAGCATTTCATTTCTCCCAAGATATTTATTCTGTTTATATGTAACATTTCTTATGGGGGCACAGATCAGGTCCAATCAACATTGATATTGATTGGCTGTAATGTATTTATTGTTAGCTGGATAATGAGTGAATTAGCTAGATACCTTTGATATTATCTTTTTAATTGTTACCTACTACCACAAATTAGCACCGTCACTTTGATAAATATCTACAATTTTAAAAACATTCCAAGTTAAAGTGATTGTTTGCATGAGAGACAAATTAGTTATTTAAAATAGCTTTAGATCTTTGACATAAACATCTTTATTAATCATGTGATAACTATAGAAAAATAAATAATTCAAGTTCATAAGTTTGAAATTAAATATATTTGATAATTTGATTAGTGATAGTTCCTATATCATCACTGCCTTCATGCCCAGCCAGGTGGCTTCCATATCTCAGTGTTCAGAAAGAGACTTCAAACTTAATTTTAAAGACCTGTTGTGCATGAAGTTATCATGGAGTTTCAAGAATGCTCAGGCTGGTAATTAAACTCTCTTTCAGCCTATGTCTCCAAGTAATGCTTGATTTTGTACAACCAATCATTCTGGGTACATGTACTTACTTGTCTACACACATTTCATTAGTTTACCTAAGTGACAGAAAGATGACACATCACAGTGACTATGTATACAATGTAATCGCAATACTAAGCAATTGTGCAAATTTAATTTGAATGTTCCAGGCACATTAATACAAATGCTGTTCTCATTATTACCTCCCTCTTTTGAGAAAAAATTTTATAATTAGATTTATTGCACAATGAAAAAAATGTTATAAACCTGGTTTAGCCAAATGGATTTATTAATCTATGAAACCCAGGTACAGATGCAGATAAAATGCACATATCTGTAAAACTGATTTTTCTACCATTCTGGATATAATCATTGATATAATAAGACCTTGCAGGACATCAAGGGCTTTGACAAACAGTTCTTTTCATAGTAAGCTGCAAAGAGAAATAAAAATCTAAAATTTTCATTTTCTACATTTGGATAAAGCAAGTTCTGCCACATCAGATAACTTTTGCAACATAATTCTTAATATTTATTCTTATCAAAATCTACTTTGTTTGGGGGTAGCATATGAATATTTAATTAATTATTGAACATTTCCTAAAGCACACAATGATAATTTTTTTTAACATTGAGATTAATTTGCTATATAAATTACTGCCACCTGTATGGAAGCTAATGCGAGAATATATTTACTTTTTACAATATTAAAATAGCAGATTTGAGCATATTTGAATATTCAGAATAATCTTGAATGTTACTGTCACTGATGCATTTCTGAAAATATTTTTAAAAATATTTAAAAAGCTAAATAAAAACAAGACTCTTCCACTTCAGTACATTTATGATATGAATTTGTAGGAATTTTTTCTCATTGATTTTTCTAAGTTTTTGTATATATAATTCTGAGGCATATAAAGTTAAAAGATTTTTAATCACACTTAGAACATAAAATGCTCAGTGCATTAGTTATTTAGAAATTAAATATATTTTAGAAGTATCAAAATTACTAGCATCTATCAAATGTTTTTATTTCCTTCTACCCTGTATTGGAAACTCCACTATAAAAAACATACTAATCATTATAAAATTTTCCCTACTTGTGTATTAAAAAATATTTTATGAATGTCTTTAGGCAGGGTTGAAATTTCTTCTCTTACTCTTCTCAAGAATCAAAATAAGTTCAAGAATCAAAAACAAAAACAAGCAAACAAAAATAAAATAAAATAGCCCCAAACCAAAAAAGAAAGTAAAAAAGGAAAAAAGAAGAAAGAAAAGGAGATGTTGAGGTTTTTGGACATTGCTGGTGTGACATTTTTGAGAGACAGAGATTTAATGTATCTTGCCCACAGGATGTGAATTCTGACTTCATCTGTGCCTCCCATTTTTTCTCTAGAAGTGAGGGACATGCATTGTCCTCTCAGTCTGCAGCTCAGGGGTCACCTTGTTCCTTAGCAACTGCTGAGCACTCGCTACTGTCCTAATACCTTAGGATTAGCTCCATGACTGGCAGGAGCAAACCTCATCTCAGGATCCTCTTTTCATGTCTAAATGATGCGATATTATCATGGTGATAAATTGACTTTGACCTTGGGAAACAATGGGTAAAATCGTCTTTCCTTGCACTTGGTCTAAGTTAGTCAAGCCATCCTGTTGGTAAAGAGATGCAGGAATTTACTGGATTCCCACTGTGGCTCGGGACAAAGCATCTTATAGAAATTATGTGGTATTTTGACTCATTTTTTTTTCTGTAGATGTATCTCCCTTCAAATATATTTCTCGTGTGTCTAATTAGGAAAAACATGATGATTTTGAGCACAGGTTGTATAAGCCATTGTGCCTGGTTCTAATTCATGATTCCATTGCTCCCTGGTGTGACTTTGGTGGAAACACTTAACATCTTTTGCTTCTGTCTCTTGGTGATATCAAGGGTGTAATAATAGAAGGTAACTCATGAGCTTTCACAGAGTATGAGAAGATGCCTGGCAGAATTATATAGAGCTATAACAATATTAATAATATGAATAGATTCTTAGTATCATTGTGGGTGGTGGACATAGTGATGCCTTTGCAAAACAAAGATAGGACTACTCCTGGCCATCTTCATAGCACGACATCTCAATAGCACTGCAGCCCAAACCACCAGCCATTCACCAGAAGGCCTGGTGGGCTCCAACTTGGGTAATCTCCACACCCTCTCGACCTCATCCCCACAGCATGGACCTCCAGCCTCCTCCTCGCCAAGTCCTCAAATTCTTTTTGGCTTTCCCCATTGGTTTTCATACCTTATTTTTCTTACAAGTCTTATATAAAACCAGAATATTTTAACTCTCTGTAGGTACAGTGAAGAGTATTTAGGAAAACCTAATATTTTAATTATCAAATCTGTTAGAATACCTCACTGTCAGTAATTATTTATTTGTCAGAGATGAAATAAACATATATTCTGGGATCTGAAAAGTATTTCTCTGAATTCATGCATATTTAAATCTGCCAGCACTTCTTTCCTTCAAAAAGATAAAGTATTCAAAAGCTTCATTCAGAGTAAAAAAAATTAACATATGCAAAACCTAAATCACACTTCACTCTGCTTTTTTTATCCAGATAGTCTTGGCGTGAAGTTTTGAATGAGAGGGCTATGTTGTTTCTATGGAGGTACAAAATTGTACTTTAGCATGACATATGAAGGATAATTCATGGTATCATTAATTATAAAATAAGCATTTCATTTCATTTAACTATTTATTGGTGCCAGGGACTGAACCCAGAGGCACTTAACTACTGAGCTACATCCCCAGTGCTTTTTTTGTTTGTTTTTTAATTTTGAGACAATGTCTTGCTAAGTTATTAGAACTTCATTAAGTTGCTAAGGCTGGTTTCGAATTTGTGATCTTCCTAGCTCAGTCTCCCAAGCCACTGGGATTACAGGACCCCAGGATTATAGAAGTGCACCAACATGCGCAGCTACAACAAACATTTTAAAATACTATATATTATATCTCTGATTCATTCTTCAAATTTTAGAAGTCCATATGAATATTCAAGTGTTGTTAGATTACATTTATATGTCTAAAGAAAATAACAGAAATGACTCTGGAACTAGCATGTTCTATTATGTGAAGAAAAACATTGGAACTATTATTATTTTTTTTTAATATTTTTAGTTGTTGATGAATCTTTATTTTATTCATTTATTATTTTTATATGTGGTGCTGAGGATCGAACCCAGTGCCTCACGCATGCTAAGCAAGCGCTCTACCACTGAGCTACAGCCTCAGCCCCTAGAACTATTATTTTGATAGTGACATATTAACAGAGTTTTTATAAGTAAAATTTGAACAAAAAATACGTAGCAAGTCAAATATAGTTAACCACAGAATTCATATATAATGACCAGAATATACTCAACTTAAAAATCAATAAAATTAGCAATATATAATAGAAAAAGAATCAAACACTATCAAGCACTATTTGAGCTAATGGGTAGCATGCTATCAGGACAGACTGTTCTGAATTCCAAAGAAGAATCTTAGCCTTTCCAAGTTAATCCCAATGTCAATTCTACTTGGTCAGGGCATTCCTTTTAACTGTCCATATAAACCACATGACTTGATAAAAGTTAAATCCCTAGAGGTCACCGGGAGGAGGAAGGTAAGAAGAGGGGACAGAGAGTAAAGTCGATCAAATTATATCATGTGCATGTGCAAATCCACTGCAATGAAACCTGATATTCTGTACAGTTAACAAAGATGAATCTTTCAAAGATAAGAAACTCAGAAAGCTTCTTGTAATACTTCTTATAATACTGTTATATGTGTATCTCTTGCACACATCCACACAAGAATGAACCTAAGGAATGTATTGGCTCATTAGACTTCCTTTCCCTAGATAATGAGCAAATTCTGGACCTGAAACTAGCAACATAAAGCACAACAGGTAACTAAAATCAGCTCTGCATTTTTTTTATCTCAAATTATTATTGCTGTTGTTGTTATTTACACCACTGCGTATTGAATCCATGGGTGCTCTACCACTGAGCCACATCCCAGCACTTTTTATATTTTATTTTGAGATAAGGTCTCACAAATTCCCCAGGCTGGCCTAGAACTCGCAATCCTCTTGACTCAGCTCCCCTAGTAGCTGAGATGACAGATGTGTACCACTGCCTGGCAAATCTCGAATTATTGTTAAAATTTTGTTCATTTTTTTAATTTAAAGAAAAATACTTTCAAGATATTTAAGGAGAAAAAAGGACAATTAAGGAAATTTTTGCCATCATTGTGTCCTTGTTGGCATCTTACCTAAACATTTTATGTATTTCTAGAATATCATATTAGGTGTCTTCAAAACAAATGCATTGCCTAAATTCCAAGCTGAGAAAAAGCATCAAAATAAATTTGCAACATAAAAGTACAAAGTGGGCGATTATGGTTTTGGAAGGCAATTTAACTCCCTACTAGATAATATCGTTCATTATCACAAAGCAAGTCTTTCTAGAGCTCTTTTATTACTATTGAAGATGACACAGGATGCAAGTACAGCTCTATCCTTTTAAAAAACCAAATACACCATGTTTTCTTTTGAGATAACAACTTATTTCAGAAGAGTTGTCTCCTGGAAAAATTTGAGTTCAAAATATAACAAAGACAAAAAATTGTTTTTTGAAAGAATAAGTCTAGTGGAGCAAAATAGTAACTTTTCTTTCTTTTTGGCTTCTTTTTCTACATTTAGTAAAAGTCAACTTGAAAAAGAAATTGAAGGCTTTTTTATCATTCCCTTTCATTCTTGATATCTTCCTGGGCTCTTGATAAGACTCGGTGCTCTAAGGCCACCCGCACTGCTTATGAACAGAGAAATGGAAAGGAGTTTGGGGCATCTTATTAGCAGAGAATGATGTGATTTATTTCCTATTATATTGTTTGATTTACATTTCAACCCCTAAAAAGCCTACAAATGTTCTGTAGTAAAATATAGGTAATTATAAAAAATTAAAATGAAGGAAAATCATACTTTTTGGAAGAAGTCAGGCCTCGTGCCAAGGAGCCAGAGAGCTCACCTGCCGGTCAGCACCTAAAGCCCATCATTTCCCTTTCTCACCTTAGTGAATCTTAGTTCAGGCGATAGCATATTATTTTTAGAGGTATGCCAAAAGTAACCAATACTCTACTTGTAATTAATGTTCTTTAGTTTACATGTGTGCACATGTTGATGTATGTGTTCTGGTAATTCATTGCTTAAACAAAAACAATCTTTTCCTATCCATATTTAATCACGTAGTTGTCTTCCTTCTCTTCCTCCTCTTTTCCTTTCTTATTTTCTGCCTTCTTCCTTCATTTCCTCTCCCTTCTTGCCTGCCTACCCCCACCTTTCCTTTTCCTCAAACACAATGGAAAGAAGTTTCCCCAGTGAATATTGCCACTGCATGAGCAATACCCTCAGCCCCTGGGAATAACAGACACCCAGGCCAGCACTTCTCACACCGAACACCAAGAATCTCTCCTGTCCACCTGGTGTATAAGAATCTAATTTGCACATAAAATAAACAGCAATGTTTCCTCATTTGGGGCCCAGGTTCCTGGGCTTGGGTAGCCAGAAATTCCATACCCAAGGACAGTGTTTGGCATGACATTGGACAACTTTAGCTCAGAGGTACCCTGCACAGGTCCCTTCACACAAAAACTTGTGTCATCCTTCATCACAATGCACATGTATCACACACCTGTCCACTGAAGAGCGGTGAGTTCAGTGGGTAGAGATGAAGGGAAGGATTCTTTATGTTAATTATGTCTTCCATATAGGAAGAATTTAAAGTATTAGAATTTCCTTCCTTGCCTAAAACAGTACCAGAATGAGAAGAGGTTCAGAATATGCTCAAACTACACAATTCAATGTTTTTCCCAAGGAGGAAAAGGTCATTTAAAAAGTACAAATTAAGGAATCCAGTTTATTGACCCGCAATCCATTATCCACCGAAAATATCTGAAGCTCAGAAAGTACAAGCCACTTGCCATAGGGTAAAGAAATAGAAAATGATCTACTCAGAACTACAATTCATATCTTTTGTTTTTTGGTCCAATACACATTCATCAACATCATATCATGCCATTTGTTTTATCCATCATCCAAACATTCCAATTGTCAAAGCAAAAATTCACAGCACACAAAGTGAAATAGGCAGGGGAGGTTTTATTTAAGGCTATTGTGATAGACAACAGTGGCCAGAACTGCATCTGAGTTCAACTCCTTAAAAAAACAGGTGACAGGTTGTTCTTTTTTTTTTTTTTTTTATTGAGATTATAGGCAGGAGGTTCTTAAGAACCAGGATTAAGGTCAGTGGAAGAAAGACCACCGCTGTTCTTATAAAAAGGGAGGGTCTAGAAGCAGAGAAAGTCACGTGCACAGGGAAGGTGGCCTGGGGACAAGCATGGAGAAGACTGCCTGAGACCAGAGGGGTGCCTGCACCAGCCCAGCAGGGCCCCCAGGCACCAGCAGGCCAGAGGCAGGAGGGATTCCCCTGCAGGGCTGCCCAAGGGTTCCTGGCCCCATGCCTTCATTTCAGACTTTTTAGCTTCCATGATTGTAAACAATACATTTATGATTTTTTAGGCCAGCCAGTTAGCACTTTTTTTTTTTTTTTTTTTTAGTGATAGCTTGATGCACCTTGTATCCTGTAGAAGAATTTGTTTTTCAATTCTTTGTGCTGTTCTCCGTGGAAAACCATGTCATCTATGAATAAAGATTATTCTGTTTCTTGCTTTCAAATCCATCCACCTTTTATTTTATTGTCTAATTGAACTAAGACTTCCTGTGTGATGGTTACTATTTGAAGAGAAAGTGCAAGAGAAAGAGAGAATACTCTTGCTATATTCCCAATCTTAGAAAAAAGTTTGTTTTCGCAGAACTGTAAGTTTAACTAGAAATCATTTTATATAATTTATTAAGATTTTATTTATTAAGCTGCGAAAGCTCCTTTATATTCCTAGTTTTCAGAGTGATTTATTATGAATGGATATTGGCTTTTGTCAATTGCTTTTACTGTGATAATTAATATGGTCATATGATTTGTATCACTCAGCTTAATGACATGATGAACTGATTTTCCAACATTTAACCTGTCTTGCATACCTAGAATAAACCCACATAACTATAGAACACGATTTTATACCTCATTGAATTTGATTTGCTAATTTTTTTTTTGAGGATTGTTGCGCCTGTTTTCATTAAAGAGATCAGTCTGCAATTTTTCTTTCTTATAATATCTTTACTCATTCTAGTACTAGGGAGATGCCTGACTTATTGAATGAGTTAGGAAGTATTTCACCTCTTCCTGTCTGAGGAGATTGTAGAGAATTGGTACCACATATTTATTAAGTTTTTGATAGAATTCACTAGAAAATTTATCTGAACTGGGAGTTTTCTTTTTTGGAATGTTTTTGATTAGTGATTCATTTAAACATATATATATGTTTGTGTATACATACATGTATTTTATACATATATATGTATAAATATATATGTACATACATATGTGTATGCGTGTATATATATATATTCAGGTTAGTATGTGTCCTCATGTGAATTGGGGTAGTTTGTGCCTTTTGATTATACGGGTAAATTTTTCCATCTCAGAATTCTTAACCACATTTCCAAGGAGACTTTGCCCACCTATGATAACATAATCACAGGTTGCTGGGTGTCACGAGCAGCATATGTAATTAATAATTAATCGGAGGCAGATTGTCTCTAAATGCAAGTGTATGTTCAATTACAACAATCATCCAATATAATTAATTAATGCAAAAAGTGTTGGGCATGCTGGAGCACCCCAACTAGCATTTGATGCACACTAATCAAGCACTATAGGTAAGTTACACTATTCTAGGGTGGTTAAGTCCTGCTTACAATTCATAAAATCCTAGAGCAGCTAAACATTACAATTCACACAATCCTAAACATTACAATTAATTCATATAATCCTAGGGCAACCATGAGCCCCAAAATACCTCCGATGCCAGGTGACTTCTCTTAGCCAAAGAACAGACGTTGTCTTTGTCTGGTGGTTCTCTTCAGCCGATGGCTGGATGTCAGGGAATGGTGGAGCTGACCCAGGGACAGACAGCAAGATGGCCAGTCTCACTGATGTCCTTGGAGCAAGCCCAAAAACTGTAGCAGGGCCAGCAGTTTAAAAACAGTTCCAAGTTGGTGGTGTGGACTAAGTTGGTCGTGTGGGTTGGTGATTGGTTACATCCAGTAAAAGTCAATGTCCATTGGTTATGTCCAGTGAGATAATATAATTGCTATTGGGCTTTCCTTCTGCACATGTGCATGGGTTGTGCCCCCCTATCAATCATAGCCAGTAGGCCTGCTGTTAGGTGCCCCCCATTACTCCTCTGTCGATTACATGGGCTGGGCCCCTTTGCAGCCCTCAATTGCATGGGCAGGACTTCTTTTTGGCCCCCATCATTGCAAGCAGGCATGACTAAGCAAGTCGGTGGCTGCTGTTCCTTATGGCCAGCAACCCAGTGAGTCCCCTGCATCCAGGCATGCCCATGGCAATATGCTCCTTACACTGGGAATAGGACTTTGATCTCTCAGGTGAGTCACTGATCTGCCCACCACAGTCTGCTCTTTGGTTCCCCAAAGTTCTTGTCAGTTCCACTTTCAAAATGCACTTACCCTGTGCCAGCATCCTCAAGGTCTCCACCCACTAGACTTGGTAAACCAGAAAAAGCATGTACATTTTGTTAGTAGAAATAGTTTATAAATATCAATTAGTCAAGTTGACTCATGTTGTCTAGATCAACCATATGTTTACTGATTTTCTGCTTGTTCGATTTATAAATAGCTTACAAGGGTGGGCCGGCTTCTTGCGTTGCTATAGTGTGCTTGTCTATCTTTCCTTTCCATCCCTTTTTTTTTTTTTTTTTTCATTTTGAGCTTTGTTTGTAGGTTACACATTTGGGATTATGTCTTCCTAAAATATTGAATCTTTTGCGCTTATAGACTCTCACGGTCCTTGCTAGTCCTCCCTATTGTGAATTTTTCTTGAAATGAAAGGAGTATCACTGCCCCATCTTTTGATGCATTGGTGTTGGCAGGGTGTATCTTTCTACGTCCCTTCACTTTGAACAAATCCAGGTCTTCTACAAGTGTTCCCTGTAGACAATACATAACTCAGTGTTGTCTTTTTTCTTTTCACCTTGGCAGTCTATCTTTTACTTGGTACGTTTACATCGTGTACATTTAAAGTGATTATTGAGATAATCAGGTAAATGTCTACCATATTTTTAACTGCTTTTAATGCACTGTTTTGTTTCCTTTTTCCTTCTTTTCTGCTTCCTCTTTTTTTAAATTGAGAATTTTATGTATTTTCATTATTTTTTTTTTAACTTTCACAAGTTTTCAATTATATTTCTTATGTTTTGGTAACTATATATTTTATAATATACTTTAAAAATTAAGCTTGATTTACTTTTAAATAGCAATATAGTATTTCACTTGTAGTGGTGTAATGGTGGTCCCTTCACCTTCTGAATACAGCCCTCATTGCTTTAAGGTTTATTTTTTTAGAAATGTTTTTTCTTTCTTCTCCTCTCTCCCCCTCCCTAACAAGACTAGGGAGACAATGTTATCTTTTCTTCCCCTAGTTAACTGCCCTTGAACACACTCACTACCAGAAGGAGATGCCTGCTGAGGATCTGGGAGGCAGTAGCTCCTAAACTAACAAGTGAATCCTAAGCACCAGCAGGGAGCCCTTGGACCCCCTACCAGAGCATACCTGGAATGTGACCCTTTAAAATCTCACTGTCCCTGCTGATCCAGAGAGTCACAGCCTTTGGGACAAGAGTTCCCTGTGTTTCTCCTTTGCTAGCAAAGCAATAAACCTTCTTTTTCCCTTTTCTCAAAAACTGTGTGTCTTCGTTACTAAATTGGCATTGATTGGCATTGGGGACAGGGACTGAGCTTTCTGTTACAGTGGGAGGAACTTGACAGTGAATCCACAAACCCTTTCTCTGTTCCCTGGGGCCCCTGCTGTAATTCATTTCACTTACCCATATTCTGTCACCCCTCAGTACGTTCTTACCATTGCTGTGCAATGTCCCACTTCTCCCACAGAATAGATCAGATGGGTCAGAACAGATAACAGGGGTTGTCTCACTGCAAGGGCTGCAAACCAAAGGCTCCAGGCATTTTATGAACCAAAGGAGAGATAACCAGGAAGGACAAAGAGAGGAAGCACAGAGTGGAGAGAAGGGTTTAAGGCCCTGGAGGGGGAGGGGAGCGTCTCAGCAGAGATGATTGAGAAAGACCTCAAGCAAGGGCCTTTTCCTTTAGGACCCCTCTGAATGGAAGCACCTGTGAACTGCAGATGGGGTGAGGCAATGATCCTCTGCAGCCACCTCCAGACAAGGCAGTGCACCAGCTGTGCACCACGTATGTTGTGGAAGGGCCTTCCCCAAGGAGACTACCGCCTAGAGTCTTCCTAACTGTCTGCAGGAGGGCTTGAAACATCACATGTGAAACTTTTTGTTCTTGCATTGTTTTAATCAATGATATGCCTCTGTGTGTGTGTGTGTGTGTGTGTGTGTTTGCTGCCTGGTGTTCTCTGAATTTCCTGATTCAAGTGTGTCCTTCAGTTTGGAATCTCTTAGACACTATTTCTTTATTTTTGTTCCCTCTTTATTCGTCCTTCTGTGTCCTAATTACATTTGTATTGCATCTCCCACGACTCCTTATATGCTTTTGTCTGTTTTCTTGAATGCCTGCTGACTAGTTTTGTTTGTATTTTGTTTACTTTTTCTCCTTTACTTGATACAAGAATGGCGGAGGAGAAATAGAACTCCAGTAAGAGGAATGCCCTCCGTGAACTGGTATTGTAATACCCAAGCTCAGGAGACCACCAGAGACCACCAGGAGTCTGATTCCGATGCAATCACAAAAGGGTCTTTTTTTACAAGCTCGAGCAGGGACTGCACACCTTCACCAACACAGCGAGTAGGGAAGTGCGCCCTGAACAATGGCCGAGCAGGTTTTTATAGGGGGAGGGGACAGGTGGTGGCAGTGGACATGATGTATGCATTGCATCATTACACAAGCACCAACTGCAATTATACAGCACCTATGGTGACACTATTGACCATTCAGAATCTGGGGGGTGTTCATTACATTATGTGGGACCCAATCATGACCTCAAAGAATCTTTTGAAAATGATCAACTACGGGTGAGTTTAAAGGGCCCACGTGGGGTTTGGGCAAGCAGTGAGTGACTGGCTAGTTTGTACAAAGTAACTATCTATAGTGTCCTAGACCCTGGCTCAGACCTCAGGAATGCCAGGTGTGTAATTTTTAACCTTTGATTGGCTGCTCTGAGGGTAGTCCGAGAGTGGCTTTAGCCTTGAGCAATGTGTGGTTTTTCCTGGGATCTAAACCCAGGCCTACCAGTCTTTTTTTCTGGAGGGTCTGAAGCCTGTCATGGAGTTTATTTAGCTCAGGTCTTTCAGTGTAAGAGTGGCCAAGTCTTTCTCCCTAGAAGAGAGGCCCTTGTAAGAGAAGGCTCTGTCAGTATTTCAGAAAGCTCACTGGTCCTTACCCAGAACAGAAACAGTAGCCCCTTTCTACTGTGAGAACCTAGAGGTAAAACCCATGAAAGTAAGGGCAACGGGTGGACCCCACAGACTGTATTTACCAGAGATTTCTCAATTTCATACTATTCCACACTCGGCCACTTTGACAAATTACCATCTAACTGTTCCTATGGGTTCATGGTTCTTTTTCTTCTCCAGATATGCAAATCTCGGCTGTGATTCTAGATTTGCTTGTCTCTTCAGCCTGGGATGTGGGGAGGGTTGTCCTATAATCTTTGTTACATCCGAGAAAGTTGTTCAGGTTTCTCTTTTTATAAGGATGGGATCGATGAATTCTGAGCTTCTAATATGTCCACCTGAGGCGAAGTTGTCCGCCTGAGGTGGCATCCTCTCCTCCACAGAAAATCTTAATTAAGCTTCTCCAGAAATCTGCACCATAATTATCTTAGGACCATCAGCAAAAGAGTCTCTACAAGAGAGTTCAATGTAGTTAAACTTCCTATATCCTGTTGCTCTATCTTACTTGGCCACTGGCCTGAAAGAGATCAGCACTCCAGGTGCCCCTTTACGAGTTTTTTCACAAACATTTAGGGACTATCTAGTATAGTAACAATATAATATTTTATAAAAGTGTGCTTGCAAATGCAAAGTGCAACTAGAAGGACAGATCTTTTAACAAGACCTCTGGCCTTGGGCCTGAGCTTCACAAAGATGTTTACATTTCAGAGAAAAGAGAAGATGTTACCAATTGGGCTTGATGGTAACAGCTGGCAGGGGAGGAAAGGGGAGAAGAAGCTCTCCCCTTCTCAGGTGCTGTCCTTGAAGGGTTAACTTTCCCAGAACAGTAAAGAAAAAAAAAAAGTTGCTTTTGTATGAACTTCTGCAGACTGTGAACTTCTGAGCCCCTCCCCTTACATGCTGGGTATAAAGTTCTGAAGCTGCCTGAACTCCGGGTTCAGAGGAATTAATTGATTACAGCAAAAGCTGTACCCTCTGAACCGACCGCAGTCAAATAAACCTACTTCCTGTTTCCTATCTGGTGTCTTGCCTCGTCTGGCCCTACAACACTCTGAAGTTCTAATTCCTCTATTCTCCCTTATTATTGATAGAACTATTCACTAAATGATATTTTCACTTTTGTTGTTGTTTATTTTCACCTGTCAACCTCACTGTGACAGTGACTTTAACTTGTTCACTTATCACTCCACCCCATGTTTGCTGCAGGAGCAGACCACAGCAGGATCTCAGTCTACCTCTGGTGGAAGGATGAACTGTGAGGAGAGCAGGAATTCCCCAGCAGGCTTGAAATAGCACATTGTGCACCAGCTCAGAGAGACATAAGCCCAGTTCCTCCAGGGAGAGGTCCTCCATGTGCCCATCTCTTATTTGTGGAAATAAAGACTAACTGAAAAGTAAAATTATATCAAATCATATTTTATATTGAATAATTACAAGACTTCTCTGCTGTCAGACCTTAGCCCTGAATTGTCGATGTTCTTACTCTATTCACTGGGGTAGAGACTCATCTGTAACATTAGGTTTTTATACTTTGATCCCAGAAATAAAAACATCTCTTTTTTCACTTTTAAGTGCATTTATTAAAGTGAATCAAACAGAATTGTGCATAAATCTTAAATGTGCTCCTCAATAAAATATTATGAGATGAATACAGCCCAAGTCAAGAAACAGAATATTCCTCACAACCCAGATTCCCTTTTCCTGTATACTATGAAACACAAATCATTTTCTAGACTTCTTACTGAAATATATATTAAGAGAAATGAAACTACTGCTTATTAAGGGAAATAACGCAAATGATGAATTGATAATGATGCATATTACAACATACATATAAATAAGTACACTATCAGGAGCTACCTTGAGTGTGACAAATGCCCACTGGTCTCAGATTTCTTACTTTTTTGGAAAGATTTGTAGACAGCTGATAGTCCAGGTTCTACACATACACATATATGTGGAGAAAGACAGAGGTAGAGATAATATGTGTACATATTAACAATTAGCACTGTAATGAGAAAGAGTTTTCTTTTTCACTTTTCTACCACTCTAAAAATCTTGCTGGATATATAGAAAAGTTATCATAGTTGTGAGATATACCTTCCTTAACAAAACACAACCCGTTCCACTTTTGGTAACTGAAACAACTTTTATATTTTAGCCCCTAAATTATTGAGTAAATTAAACATATAGTTTCTTCATAGAAGAGTATTGAAAACATTTTTTAAAATAAAAAGGCATGTTGCTTAAACATGTTGGGGGGCTGTCTGAGGTTGGTGTGTAGAACCAGGTGCACAGCAGACTGGAATCTGGACTGGGGGTGTTGAACACAAAGGAACCTGTGTGTTCTGAGGAAGCAGACTTACCTGGGACAGAGCTGCAAGTTTGAATGTATGGTCAACAAATGGTATTGACAAATCATTGAAAGGGGACAGATGGTAAGCAAAACTGTATTGTGTTTTGAGAGTCCCAGACATATCATCTCGTCCTCTTTCACAATGGAAATACTAATAAACACTTTAGTGTTGTTCTTAACTTTTCACACATTGTCTCTATAACTGATTTTATAATGACTTTTGATATGGCCAATGCAAGTCATTCTGCTTAGCTCTTTTTCTTGATCAGTTGGTCCCTCATATGGGTTATATCATTGGATTATCAACTTCTACATAAAATATTGTGGAAATGTTTCAATAGATACTACTGAATTTATAAGTCAATGTGTAGAGAAGTCACAGCTTTTATATCGAGTTTCATTATTTATATATATATATATATTTCTCTCCAATAATTTGGGTAGTTCTACTTTGCAGTGAATTAATTGGAGAATTGGTCAATATTTCCTCTCTATCCTACTCAGACACAATGTATTAGTTCCTCAGTTCTCTTGAGGTGGTGACTTACTGCAGTCTTAAGCTTGAAGGCAGATAGATCGCAGGTTCAGATTTACCACTACCATTCTTCTGCGAAAGCACAGCAGAGAAAAAAATAAAATAAAATTGATGTTGTCCTTCCATTTTCTCCTTTCCAAGGTTAAGAACAGCAAAAATCATTAGAAACACAGTTTTACTTTTTAATTTCTTATTAACATCATTTTTTCTTTCAGTGTGGCAAAGATTTTTAAAATTCTTGTGCACTTTCATTTATTTCATGTTTTACCTAGGACTAAAAAAACTTAAAAACTGGATAACACATAAGATCACAGAAACTGAAGAGTTGTCAATCTTTCATAATGCTTAATAGCACTGGAAAGACCAAATTCATAATATTGTACTTTTAAAAGAGATATTCTTACAGCCTTAGAACAAAAAACACTTTCAAAACTTGAATTTGCAGAATCATTGCTTTGTCTGGGAACCTGGAAAATATGCTGTCTACAAACCTTGTAAAGAGTAAGAAATCTGAGACCAGCATGCATTTGGCATTTGCCACACTCCAGGTAACTCCTGATAGTTCAATTTATTTGTTTTGTCTTTATAATCTTTTAACAAATGAACTGGAAAGTACTTCCATGCTAAGTGAAACAGAGAATTGGAGGAATTAACCATCTTACCTAGACATATCAAAATCAATTATTTTGTTTCTCACCTATAGCCAATAAAACATATGGAATCAAAGTTCATGTGATCTATGGAACACTTTTGAGCATCTCAATTAACATTAACATCTCAATCAATCAAATGATTTACCATCACTTATTTACATATCTCTCCCACTTATATTAAAGAAAAAACAACTCTCTCAAATAGTCTAGGTCTCAATCAATGTTGGCTATTTTGTAAAGATCTTTTTTTTTTAAATGTTTATTTTTTAGTTGTAGGTGACATAATATCTTTATTTTATTTTTATGTGGTGCTGAGGATCGAACCCAGTGCCTTATGCGTGCTAGGCGAGCACGCTACCACTGCACCATAATCCCAGCCCCTTGTAAAGATCTTAAATGTAAGAACTCTCACCAAGAATATGCTAGCAATCTATTCACTTCTACAGTCCAGTCTATGGGTTATTTAATTGATAATAAGTAACCTAGGAGTGTAATTATATATTTTCCATGACTACAGGGAACTCATAATTATACCAAGAAAGTCTTTACCTGCATTAGGACTCTAATTTTTGAGAGCACACCAATTTCCTAACAGTTATCTACAATTCATCTGTCAAATTTAGCAATACTGTTCCCTTTCCTGAATGTACAGTTGAAGACACTAGGTCATTTCTACTCTTAAACATTGTAATATTTTGCAAGTTTTTTTAAAATGTTCACCTCTAGCAGCTTATTCATGCAGCAAAATGTAAATGCAGAGTTATGCATACATTACCTATAGAAAATTCTGTCAAGCTGTATATTCTCTAACTGTATATATTTTGATTACATATATGTAATCAAAAGAACATAATCAAGCTGTGTGGTGTAGAAATTTAAATTTGAAAACAGTAAACATATTTGGAGTAGAAAGATTCAGCTTAAAAAGTAATGATGTATTTATAGTCACCTGCTATGCTCCAGGGCACACCAGGAAGTGCATTTATGGCTCCCTCCCCCCCAAATGCTGAAAACAGGCAAAAGAAAGAAAGAAAGAAACAAACAAACTAACTAACCAATTTTATTACTAAGGCCTATAATATTTTTATTTTATCTTTGCATAAGTTAAGGCTCCTGCTTTATGTCTGATTGTATTTGTTGCCTACTCTCTTGAAAACATAATCATATAATATGAATGCAATCATATCAGAAGGAATATGCATGCTGATTCCATTGGGTTTTTTTATAAGCCATCTGTTTATGTTGATCCATAAAAGGAAAATAAACATATTTGTCAAAAATCACATGCTTAAGAGGTTCAATATTGATTTTGTATTATCCTCAGTGTTGTGTTGAGTTTTTCTCCAAATTGTCAAATATATGCTCATCTACTTTCTAGCAGGGTTTTCCCATATCAAAGAGTTGCACTTGGAAATTGAGACACAAATTTCATTCTACAGTTGATTTCAGTTACTACTGGATATGCAATATATATTTAAAGGTATGTGTGCCATATGGTTGTATGTGTGCATATACGTGCACATACACACAAACACACAAACATCAGATTAACCTACATTTCTTTTTTCAAAGGTGAGCTTTGTAGTGTCAGATATGACTTCAACCAATTGATGGGAATAATATATAATTTAAGACACTGTGGTATCTTTTAAAATGACCAAGAACAATGTTTAACTGCAATCTTCCACGGTTTTTTAGACTGACGGGAAGAAGAAAAAATTGCTGTTTAAGGAGACCTGTTGACTTTTATAGCTCAGAATTGATCTCAGTCACAGCAGTCGCTCCATCTTTATGTGCTAAACAGGGCGAGCTCTACAGGACAAATAGAAGAAGCAGGAGGGTTCCCAGCAGCCTGCCTTTGAGTAGAACATGGCCGTGCCCGTAGGAGATTGTGAGCGAGCAGTGTGCATTTCTTGTGAAAGAAAATATAGAATTCACAGAGTGCTCGTACACAAAATGTACTTCATTGATACAGAAGTCAAATGTTCACATATTCTTTAGTTGAGAGAATTTGCAATTATCAATTCATATTATAACAGGAAAGGGAAACAAGTAATTTAATCATCTTAACATATCAAGGGTGCTTTCTTCTCTCTAAAGGTAAATTACATGTTAAAGCAAGCATCCAGCCAGAAGTCCACATTTCAAATGTCTCATACTTAGAATCAGGAGGAAATGAGCAAGTTGGTGACCACTATCATCAATCTTTTCACTGTGTCTCAATTAATAAAAATGATAAAGGACCACATACTCATGTCAGGATGTGGACTAAAAATCTTTGGGAAAAGAGCAACCTTAGCTAAGGTTGGACTCCTACCAACGAGATGGACAGCACTCTGTCATGGGCTTTTCCTGCCTTACAGCCTCCATTCCTAAGTAGTAACCCTGGGCCGGTGCTGTGGTAGGCACTCCACATTATTATGTCCTGCAAAGATACATAAATTTTACACACACTGAAACATTTCCTCCATAGAAAGGTGGCTACTAAGGGAGGGGGGCAGGGGAGGTTGGGGAGACTTTGTTTAAAGGGTGCAAAATTCCTTCAGAAGGAATAAGCTCAGATGTGAGGAAGGCACACATCTGAGGTTCAGTCCCACATGTGGCACCTTTCAAAGCCTATTCTTTTTCTAGAACTTACCTTTTTTTCTAATTTTAATTATTTATGCTTAATATAAACCATATATCCAACAGATTAAAGGGGACTTTATTTTTATTTGAGCATTTGCTTTAGGTCCTTCTACTAAAACTCAAATGCAAAAATCTTTTCAGAAAGCCCCTTTTAAAATAATTTCTGGTCAAACTTTGAATGTTCAACTTACAATCCATCCAGGGTTATTTCTATCCTCTTCTCCACTTTCTCACACTTACATATGTGTAAAACGTATCTTTAAAGTTAATATATTTGACAGAGAATAAATATTTGTAAATTAAAAAGTACCTGACATTAGTAAAGTTCAAATGATGTGCTGAAAGGAACTATTTATAGTATATAGAATAAAATATCAAGTTCTTCAATCCAAATCTTGAATTATTTCCAACAAATGCATAGAAACTGAGGGGTGAGGTTCAATTTGTGATTTGATGAGTATCAATGTTCTTACAAATTTAATGATTTTTTTCCACATTTGAACATTTGTAAATTTCCTTCTGGAAAAGAATAAAACTGTAGAAAATAAACCCCTTCTGAGAGTATAAAATACTTCTTTGGATGTGGAATTTATTATAGAAGTGAGAGACTATTGCTGTTACTAGTATATAAGATCAGGGGCTGGGTCGGGAAGATGGGTGGTGAACCAGGCAGAAACAGCAACAGATATGTGCGCAGGAAAGTCCCTCAATCATACTTGTCCACAGCAATGACCCAGAGAGAGCTGGACAGAGAACCTGTCCAGATGGAATGAGCAGGAAGAGCTGCAGCCATGTGAGGAAAGATACAGGACAACAGCTATGACCATGTTTCAAAAGCCAAGAACAAATACCCAAATATCTGGCATGATGGGTGAGGTAGGTGATATGCTATTGGAAGAAAGTAGAGATGATGGTCACATGTCCAACAGGCAGAGAGTGCTGGACAAAGCTCTGGAGTCTGGCATGTAGAGACAATGTTCTACAAGAAACTTCCCTCAAACAATATAGACACAGAGCCAACAGATAATCCATAGGAGTTCAGGGGCCAACTTCTATGCTAGAAGCTGTCCTAGGCATTCAGGTCTACACATATGAATAAGGTAGGCAAAGTGCTCAGAAAAAACAGGATTATCCCAGTGCTCTAGTGTGTGTGTCTATATGTACAAATACAAATAGAAACAGAGATATGGACAGATACACATATAA
Organism: Xerus rutilus; assembly: GCA_028644305.1. Taxonomy (NCBI): domain Eukaryota; kingdom Metazoa; phylum Chordata; class Mammalia; order Rodentia; family Sciuridae; genus Xerus; species Xerus rutilus. The sequence goes on along the minus strand of CM053412.1, from coordinate 8,128,921 downwards.
CACACGAACCACATACAGATAAATGTGTAGAAAAATGCACACACTTAACTATGAGACATCCTTAGAGATTTAGTTTCCTTCCTAAAGTTCATATATAGAAGTCCTAACTCCACATGTAACCATACTTGGGGCCAGACCTTCAAAGAGATAACTAAAATCAAATAAGGCCATGTGGGTGGGCCCTGATTTAGTATGACTGGTATCCTTATAAGAAGAGGGAGAGATACTAGGGATGTTTCTGTAATAAATATATTTTTATTAGCACATATTATCATCAAGGGATAAAGTCTTTTGGGATCTAAAAAGTGAAAAGAGAGAGGATACTAAAAATCCCTACAGGGGATACGGTGAAAGTTAAAAAAGATGGACTTCTGAGAATATGTGGCATTTGTGTAAAGACCTGAAAGAAATGAGCTAGTGGGTCATGTGTATAAAGTGTGAACAAGGAGGCAGGGACCGTGGAGCCAGTATGTGATGGTGGTTCATATATAAAAACAGTGGTCTCTGGAGTCAGAGTGGTTGCCAGGGAGGCAATGATGAGGGGCTAAATCTGAATACACATTTAAGACAAAGCTAAAAGGGTAGAGTTAGAAATACAGGGAAAGTATGAGAGAAGACAGTGTGACTGCAAGGTCATTGACCATCGTAATTGGAAGGATGTGGCGTCATCATCTGAGGGATGATGTAGGAAGGTAATGAGTTCGATTTTGGATAATTAGATTGCAGATGCCTGTTTGATGCACACCGGAAATGTCGAGCTGGTCATAAGTGTTGAAATTCAAAAACAGTGAGTGGGGAATGAATCTACACGACTTCAGAATATACAGTAGCTAAGGGTGATACTGGACTAGCTCACCAAAGGTATGAATGTTGATAGAAAATTGGTCCAAGAATTGAGACCTGAAGGATTCCAACATTCAATTGTTGGAAAGAAGATGAAGAACCAGGAAAGAAGAGAAAGAGCACAAAGTAGCACAGATGGAAATGCAAAAAATTGTGGTGTCCTTGAAGGTGATTGGAACAACCATACTTAGAAGCATGGGGTAAACAAATGTGTCAAATTTCTGTTGAATGGTTGACTAACATAATGACATCGATAGCACTGTGTTCAGAAAATTTTGGATTTGAAGATGTGAAAGTACTTGAAAGACACATCAGATCATCTTTGGGTAATATTTCAACATGCTTTGGGCAGAAAACACTCTTTAATGGAGGGTGGGAGTTTTCCCGTCACTGGCTCAGCATCTAGGGCATGGTGCACGTATCTCCTTCCTTTGGCTTTAGAGTTTCTCAACAACTTTGCCAGATTTACAGAATCTCCACCTTAAACTACATTACTGTTTCAATTAGAAACATGTTCTCAGGATCCTTACAATGTTCCCTAAAAGATGTGGGATCGCATTACTTCTATTTCCCTTAAGATATCACCATATCAAAAAAGCTAAGCCTTGCTTCTATTTGAACTGTTGGAAATTTCACACGAAGATACTAAGTGGGCCTACCTTTATGTTATAAAAACTCAATTGCAACATTATGTCTATTCTGCTTTCAAATTATTTTCTTTTCCCTGAAATGCCATTTTATCTTTCCCAGCATAAGTATACCCATACTGATATAAAATTTAAAAATATTATCTCCACCTATCTATCTATCTGATAGAGGTGTTATTTGTCTAAATAAAGATCTTTCCAATAAAATCTGAAGTTCTAAGAAAAAAGATTCTAGCGTTTTTCTAATCCTGCATTAGCTTTGTTTCCCTTACTGGTCTCCCACAAATCACCTGTTGGCATCTGTGTTGAGCATTCTCTCCTATGTATGCCTAACCATGCCTGCCCCATACATTTAATATTAGTTGGATATTCTTCTTCTAACAGTGTGTGCATAATATACACATACTGTAAAATCCGGAATTTCCTGAAGTGCCGAGGTCCAGCCCCGGCGGGTCCAGGGGTCCTGAAGGAGGTGTACAGTCGGCGCAATGGAGAGACGAGACAAACTCAATTACTGCATCAGAAGGTCTCTCTCTTGAGTGATCATGAGGTTTATTTTCTATATCTTTCTACAAAGAAGTCCAGAACATTGTTTTTCCATGTCTAGCTGTGTTTACACTATTACAAAGAATTTTGGTTTTGTTCATGTTCTTCGCTTTTCTTATTGGTATCCTGCACAGTTTCCTCATAACTCTATTGACCTTAGGCAATCTTAGTTATACAAAGGTGAGAGACAGGTGTCTGCATAAGTAAAGGTCATCATGCTAAATAAAGAAGAAAAAGTATAGAATTCTATTTTTTGTCTCTCACTATCTCTATCAAGTGGTAGGTTTAATTTTTATTCATGTTCTCTTAGGCAATGTCTGCAAGGTCATTTCCTGTAATATCTATTTTGCTGTTTGATTAGGTCATTTCAATTTTTCTTGTTTTTCAAACACCAGGGACGAAATTGTCCCAGTCTATTAAGAAAGGGCAAGCTTTGTACGTCAACCCATTTACCATTAATATTTACCATGACTGCCATTTTCATCATAAATTCCGGTATAGGGTAAAGGAGGGTCAGTGGGGAGTGGAAAAGTCATCTTGTTTATTTCAGCTCCTCTAGGGGGGAACTATAATTGTGCTCCAATTTTGTAAGCCACATATGGTCGTTCCTGGATTGTAGGAACCACTGTCTTATGGGAATTTCTATTTTTGAGTAATCTTGAAGTTTTTGGTTTAGGTGAGGAAGTTAATAATGAAGTATTTTCATGAATTCTGTTTGCCTGAGCTATTTCAGTAGAATTAGTTTCATTTTTGTAAGGCCAGTCAGGACATAACTGTGTAGAATTGGTTATATATTGGTAATCCCTATTGGAGTACTTGAATGCCACAAAATGAGAGGAGAGGACAACTTGTGGCAGTGTGCAGTATCATTATACTGGTGCACTTGTTCACCTGGATGAAGTGCTCATAGCCCATTTATGTTGAGGTATTGGAAAAACATGAAATTTTTAGAATTTATATTACATTAATAAAAGTACCTGTATTCAAATGTAAGCTAGATTTCTTCCTTACCTTGCAAAATTAGGTAGGTAGCCACTTCCCTGCATAAGTTCTCTACCATGGTTATAAAAGTTACTGTAGGAATTGCATTGCATGCCATGACTAAAGTTCTGAATATTCTGGCAGCACAAAAGCAGAGACCCCAAAAGATCAGTCACCCTTATTATCCAAGGCATTCTTGAAATATTAATCTCTGACAGTACTTCTACAATAATCCATTCTAGGGAATTCTGTGTACTTACTATGGTCATTTTCTTCTTCAATATATACTTCTTTTTACTTTTACTTTTAACCAATACATGAAAACATTAAACTGTACACATATTATTGGAGTAATATTATGGGCATAATGTTCCAATACATGCATACCTTGCACAGTATTTAAATCTGGGAAAAATGTGTTTATCTCCTCAAACACTTATTATTTCCTTATGGTGCAGACTTTCAACTTCCTTTCATATAGCTTTCTGAAAGACGGTACATTACTATTATGCACAATTAGTAAATAAGAGAATAATGTCTAGACTCTTACCTGCAAGCTGAACAGATTCTGTCATAGTCTTCCCCAGCACAATAATATAATGCAACACCAAACAAACCCAGCAGCCACTGATGAAAACAGCACGTTGAGATGTCACTGCACCCATGGCCTCGGGCTCACTGCATCCTGGCCCCCCAGTGTAAGAAGGCAAATCAAACAATTCTCTCTGGCCTTTGTGTTAATTTGGTTCCGGTTTCCACATGAACCTCAATCATTCCTTCAGTTCTACTCCATCAAGCTACTTTCAAAATACCATATGTACAAAACGAAATCAAACAACTTATCTCGACAAATTATTGTAACTTAAACATTCCCATGAAAATAAATCCCAGGTTGAAATACAATGGCTAGCTACATGTACAAGGGAAGTTCCTTTCAATGGCTGCCTTCTCCCAAGAGCAATCACATTCCATGCTTCTAACAATATGTTTTGGTTCTGCTGTTTATGAAGGTTATAAGAATATAATTATGAAATATACTGCCTTTTGAGTCTGGCTTCTTTTTTATGTCATTATGATTCTAAGTTCATCTACATTATCTCATGAATCTGCAGTCTATTCCTGGACAGGATGTAACAATACTCTTGTACCTACGTACCTGCATGTATTTTCCATTCCATCGTTCATTGGCATTCTTGCACACATCACTAAGGAGCATTTTCCTGGATAAATATTTCCTGAGTAAATATTCCTGGTGGTGGGATATAGATTTGTTCAACTTAGAAGACACTGAAATATAATTTTCCAAAATTGCTGTGTTCTACCAGAAGTGCATGTAAGATTTAAGTTTTATAGATTCTAGCTTTATATTTTATATATTTCATTTAGCATAAAATCCTGTTATTTTAATATATGAGTTTTCTGATGACAAAATAAGTTAAGCAACTTTATGTTTATTTATTGAAAATTTGTATATCCTCTTTTATGAAGTACCTTTTCAAGTTTTTTGTTTCTTTTTATTCTGAGTTATCTAGGACTTTTATAAGCTATAAATATAAACATCATCTCATATATATGTATTAGAATTCCTTTGTCTACTATCTGACTTGCAGGTTCACTCTTTTAGTAATATTTTTTGGAGTCATTTTGTAGAAAACTGGTTGCAAAGTTGCCTTTACCTTGAATAGTCTGTTATAATCCACATTTTTTTCTATAAACCAAGTAAGTTATTTTTCAGACACAAAGTTTTTGCATAATGAGGGATTTCAATGGTGTTTGTATCATAGTGCACATGATCTTAAGAGTAGTCATTGGTCATGCACCAGCAAATTGTTTCACAAATTACATCTACAGGAGAATGTTGGATATAGGGTGACACTTATTTTTTCTTTTATACCAGTAATTTCTGATTGTATTTATTAGAGCATGTATATTAACAAATTAGATACAAGTATATTTCATGATATGTTAGCTAATATTTTGCATTTGATGTGATGACTTTTTAAAAGCAATCATATAATTACCCCGTCTCTTTGTATTTAGAGTATTTATAAGATATTTGATGTCCTGGCCCTGGAATAGAAAACAAATTTTCCCCATCTTTTGATAAAAAATCTAAAGAAATGCAGATTATTTTATTACAGTGAAAAACCCACAAAGTAAATATGAAGAGCTGCTAAGTGGAAATTGGATTATATTTTCACCATATTGATTTTAGAATTTCCAAAATTAAAAATAAAATGACTCATAGATGTGAATTAGAGACTGATTTTCATTCTATGCATATAAGCCAAAATATCTCCTATTAAAAACTGGCTAAGATGGAATGGGGTGCCAACAGGGCAGTGTATGGGCAGTGAATGCAAAGGCCAAGTGAGAATAAAGGACTCAGTCCATTGGCCATGAAGTGGTTGGTGTACATGAGTCTGGTATTTAACATCGTTTAAACTAATATGAATGAATCTTAAGTTACTTTAAACACTGAGACTGTGATTCAGTGACTCTAAAAATATTCGTTTAGGCAGAACATTATTTTCAGAAGAAATTGCATCAAACACCTTCCAAAAGGAAAACTTTATGTAACTACCAATTTACATTTATTTTGTTATTATTTGGTATGGGTAAAATTTTTCTCAATTATTTAGAGACATCAACATGATGTTTTACTACATAAATTATACAGTTATAATTCATCAATTAACATAATATTAATTTTTAAATATTTAACAAGTAAATAATAAAAAAATAAGAAGGCTTATTAAGTGAGGGCAATAAGAGATCACCTCAGATGCTGGACAGTACTATAGATCACTGTTGTTCTAGGTATTTAAAGCTGCACATCCTATACCTAGGATTTATTTTTCCATGTATGTATTTATATAGTGTTCCTGTAGCACATCTGTACACTGACTCAGAGAATATTCTTGCATGCCTAGGAATTACTTGAGTCCATACTCACCTCTCCCAGAAATGCACATCTTTTTTAACACAGATTGTACTTATCTGGCCTATAACCAGTTTAACTTTAAACCTGTTAATACCGAAAGGTCTCAGAATTAATTAACTAAAATTTTAAAGTTGTTTTTAAAAATATTAATTATAATATCACACTTTAACATTAGATATTAGAAAGCCGATGGAGCTTCCATGGGATATGAATGATTTCTTTCTCCAAAGGTGGTATATCTAGTTTGTATTTAGTGAAACTATGGCAGACCTCATGCTGTGTACACACATACCATATACCCAACAATTTCTGAAATACTTTGGCATGTATAATACCACAATTAAGACTTGTGAGAGGAGTGTAGAGGACATAAATGAGCATATTTTATCACTTTTGAATGCATAAGGTATTTTGGAGAATTATACAACATACATAAACAGACACAAACATGCATGTGCCTATGCTGTTTTCATATCCAAAAGCAACATTCAGCTCCTTTCTTCCAGTCCAGAGCAGTGCTCTGACATAGCAGTGCACGTATAATTTTGCTGCCATATACTGAACAGTTAGCACGCATATTATCCAGGCAGACCATCCAGTGTTATTTTTTCCTAAGAGAGTAGAGAGGTCTATTACTTCATGTGTATGTATTTTAACATAATACACATTTATTATAAAGGCTAAGTGTTACAGACAATAACTCCTAGGTAATAGAAAAGCAAAGAATACATCAGAATGAAAAGAAAGCCTTCTCAAGCTTTCTTGTACACCTCTTGGGACTAGATCTTTTCCCCAAGTCCCCATGGCTTTTGATGTTGCGTGCCTGTATCTGTTTGCTAGTCCTTGTGTTATTTCACTATTACAAATTTTCAAGATGAAAAACAAGATGCTAAGTTTAAAAGTCCATATAGTGCCTCAAAGAATCCTTTGTGTATAATAGGTGCTTAATAAATATTAACAAAGTGCTTTTTCATTGTACTTTCGATGAATCTAAAACTGAACAGTTTTTAAAAAATATTTTCTGCCAGGTGTGGTAGCACATGCCTGTAATCTCAGTGACCTGAGAGTTTAAGAAAGGAGAGCCAATCACAAGTGATGTACCTCAATGCTAAAGTTTCCCTGGCAGTAACAAAATGCCCTTGGGGGTTCAAACTCCAGTATGGAAATACACACACAAACACACACACATAATTTTAAATTATTATTATTTTATATTGTGGAACATACTAGGCAAACTAAAAATATCTTTAGTAATTTTTAGTGTGTTTATCTAACCCTAGAGAATCTGTTAATAGAGAGATTAAAATGTTGAATTTTTTATGTAGTACACTCAAGAGAACAACATGTGACCCTGGCGAATAACTGAGAGTAGCATTTTGCTGCAATACACTGGGCAGTAGATGCTAAGTACACCAGTTAGAATATTTTCTTAGTATAATCTGTGCTCAAGCAATTAAAATATACAGGAACAAAATTTAAGATGACCCTCAAAACAAAAATTAAAAGAGGATAAAATGTTTCAGTAAAAACATATATCAGAATCAAGATCTATAATCTGTGATTGTTTTCCCACTCAAATGTTGCATTATGGATTCCCCCCCTCCATCTGAATTGTACATCACTAGGGAAACACATAAATGTATGCATTTTTATATGTTCAACAGATAGGTACTTGAAATCTTGAGAGCTGTAGTAGCTTACTTATACAGTTCCCATAAAAGGAAACATGTTATGTTTCCAATCTAAAATATTTCTTTTACTGTGAATAATTACAGCTGTGACAATTTTGCTTCCATATATTGCATTATTTTATGAACTGTGTCCCGGGTTTAAGAGGTCATTTTATAGTGACCATAAAATTTAGAATAGTCTCAACTTAACAGACTTGAATGAAGAGAATGCATCAGTTAAAATCAGGGTGCAAGCATAAAATAAGTGTCACATGCAATGTCTCCTGCTCCTTAGAGGAAGACTTGGTGATATTTCTATTCCTTACTTTTTAAGTTAGGTGTTGATACAATTATGAAGCCCACATAGAAAAGAAGAGCTCTCCAGCACATGGGGATTTCTCCCAAAGCTAACTGCATAGAAAAATGAAAAATGACCTCTGAACTCCTCTCAATTTAGAGCACCCTAAACCATTTATAATACTGCAGAGGTTAAGAGAAGTTCTTTGATGTTCGACTAATTTAGCAGTATTTCTTCCTTTGAAAGGAGATTAGTAAAGCAGAGAAAGCCTTTCTGCTTTTTTTGGTGGATTGTTTAATTTTATTTTAAATGGTGGAAGGATGGAATAGAGCAGAGGGAAAGGGAGTTTATGACTGACACTTGTCTTTTTAAATAAAAATTATAAGAGGAATGAAAGAAAAACAGAGTATTTGAGAATAGCTAGTTTTGCTTACCTTCCAGACTAGGTTGGGGAACAAGATTCCCTGGTGCTCTGGAGAAGAGAGAAGAGTAGCAGAAGACAGAGTTAGACTGTAGAAAAAGGATCCAGGTGCTCTCATCCCCAACCATCTGACCAGGATTCCAATCTACTTCTGGGGAGGTCACAAAACAGACCCAAGTGCAGGGTTGTACATCCTTGCAGACCAATCCAGGCTGTGGACAAGAAGGAGAATAACACATGATTCAGATTCCTCTAGCCTGATATAGAAGTATCAGAGCCAACAGACCAAAGGAGGGGTCCATGTCATCAATACAGATGCACCTTTTATACCTGACTTGTGTATCCTTACCAAAGGTCAGTTTTCCCAGTAAGAGTGGATTCCAACAAACAAACAAACAAACAAACAAAATAATAAGTGTTTCACCCCACCAGTCTTTAGAACTATAAACTATGTCCATAACTAAAATTTAACCCTAAGAAAAAAGTTGGTAGGATAGTCTGGCCATTAAAACAATATATATATATAAATTTAGTTTTTACCTTCAACCTAGGGGGGAAAATAACTAAATCATAGAAAAAGAATAGAAGAAAGATAAATAATAAAAGAAATAGATAAAGAATAGAACAATGATACAGTTCTTGCTTACCTGAGTTTTGAACAGAGAATGCTCCATACAAAGTACTGTACCAGACACTGGGGACAAAACAGTGAAACCAGAAACTGGAACCGACTATCAGATTTCAGTCTGTTATGGGAGACAAATATTTGATCATGAGTTCTACAAGATACATGAAAATAAGTTTAATATGATGTTAAAAATGTGTTGAAAGAATTGTTTAGTCTCTACTTAATTGTGTCTGAAAAGTTTCCATTTTATTGAGTGATGCATGTATATCAATAACAGATTAAAAATAAGGAAAAAGAGTGTTCTAAAAATGAGATGTGCATATGTGCACACACATCTGTCAGGCCTGACATGGCAAACAGTTTCACGTCTGCAAGGCATTGCAAGAAAGTCACTGTGGAGAGAGAACGGTGAGGTAAGATCACAGCGTGGCCCAGAAAAGGAGGTGAGGACCATCCCCTGCTGGGCCTTGCAGGCAACATTGGAAGAGCTTTAACAATCATATGAGTGATGGTCACAATAAAAATATTTTGAACATGGAAGGACAATATCAGACATGTATTTTAAAGAGCATATCTGTGATTAATGTATATAAATGAAATTCAGAGAATGGGAAATGGGGAATCAAAACCAACAGAAAATTTTTGTTTACCAGATGTTATGGTTTGGATCTGGAATGTCCCCCAAAGGTTTGGTCCCCAGTGCAATAGTATTTAGAGGTGGGGCTCTTGGGAAGTGTTTGAATCATAAGGGCATTGATATCATCAATGGATTAATCTATTGACGGATTCATATCTGAAGGCATTATTGGGAGGTGGTGGAAACTTTAGGAGGTAGGGACTAGCTGGAGGAGGTGAATCTCTGAACACAAGCCTTGGAAGGGTGTTATTGTCCCTAGTGCCTTCCCCTCTCTCTCTACTTCCTGGCTACCATGGGTGGGCAGTTCTGTTCTGCCACATATTCTCTGCTGTGGTGCTTGATCTCTCCACAGGCCCACAGCAATGGAGCAGGTTCACCATGGACTGTAACCTCTAATAGGAGCCAACATAAATCTTTCCCTTCTAAGTAGTTTTTATCAGGTATTTTGTCACAGCAATGAAATGCTGACCACCACACCAAGCAAACATGATCTGGTTTTAATTAGGATTATGAGAAAGAAAGTGATAGAACTGAGAAGAAAAAGAAGAGGATAGAGTTTGCTGAGTGTCTTAACAATCAGAATAAGACAAAGGATTTGATAGGTATAATCAGCAGAATGAAGTGATTGAGCAAAGCATGAAAGAAACATGTTTCAAGAATCAGACCTGATGCTGGCTTGTATAATTAGAAAACATCTATGCTGTTTATTGGGATAAACACTGGTGTTTCCCAATCTTCAGCATAGACCACATGCTTATTACCAGGGGAACTGAACAACGCACAGATTCTTATTCATGCCTGGGGCGTACATAACCTGCATTTCTGAGTTATGCTTAGCTGGTGCTGGGAATGCTTTGACACCATGCTGTTATCAGGCAGGATGTGGAGAGCAGATGATGAGATGGGGGATGTTTGACCCAACACCAAGTTCAGATTGGAATCTCCCAAAATTGAGGTACTGAGACATACATGTATAAATGACCCCAAGAAAATTGTTTTTCGGTTCATCAATTAATCAGTGTACCTAGAACCAATGTATTAATACTAAAGACATGCTGACTCCTGGTTAAACCTGGTTAAATGCTTAGTAGATGACATTCAATCCGATCATCATGCTTGTGACTGAAACAATTGTGTTGTTCAATCCTTTTCTGGCCTATACAAGCCATCCTTTTGAGTACAGGTGAACTTAGCATATTTCTCATCAGATGTTTTGCAATTTTCTTAATTCTATTATAAGGGAGATAGAAACACATCAATAGAAATCATAACAATAATAAAATCATTATTGATAAAATTATTATTGCTAGAAACAGATTCCATGCATCTAAGCTTAAGCATTTTTGCCTTTTAAAAAAATTGCTGTTAAAATAGTAATACATTTTTTATAACCCCAGAGATTTGTGGCACATAGGCTATTTTATAAGAAATAGATACATAGCCCACGGTCTGGCTCATATAAAGCCAATAATCATTTGTTAAGTGAGTAAACAACTAAATGAATTGTAATAATTACTGTGCATTTACTTTTAATTGGCCTCTTTTTCTTCATTTTATAACACTCATTTTCAGATAAAGATAAAACAACATTCTTTAAAAGCATATGAACATAATTAACTATTACTTTAGCCATTATTTTAAATTCTAAATTCCATGGCAAATCTTCTGTCACCACCGGAAAGGTCCTGGATCTTCGTTTTTGTCAAATTTGGGCTCCATGATCAAATACTGTTGTGATCCTTTATATCATTGTACCCAGGATGGAGGTAATTCCTGAGAAGTTTAGCCTCTTTAGAGATGAGATAACATTGCTTTCTTAAAGCACCATTTCTGAATATGAAAATTACCTTCCCACGTTAACTAAGTCTCTAAAGTTCTCGTGGTTCAGTGGCACTACTAGCCAACAGGAGCCATGTGAGGTAGAGCTCTGGTCTTCAGAGAGGTTGTCTTCCTATGTCCTTTCCTTTACTCACAGGAGAGAGGAAATGAGCTTCTTTGTAAATGAACGTTAAAATTACTAAGGTTCCTTTTGGCCACTCCAGACTACAAGCATAACTTTTTGAATCACCTTAAGTGACATTTTCTTTAGCTATGGAACTTAAATTCCTTCATTTTCAAAAAATTGTGCAATCATCCGTTGTGTTTTCTCTGAGAGTTTAAACACTTAAACATCTGTTATTATCAAACAGCTTGAAGATTACTGCTCTTTTAAAATCATCCCAAGGAAGGTTCAGATAAATAATCAAAACAACTAGAACAAATCAACTTTTTGCAAAAACATCTTAGTGCTAATATTTCTTAATTTAATTAGATTTCCTTTTAAATTGGAGGCCATGACTAATTAAATGATCTTTTATTGGACTTTTACATCTTTACATTTCAATCATTTTGATCCATAATAATCCATTTAGATTAGAAATAATTTTCTCTGGTTTACCTAATTTAGAAAATGCTACATTAATCATTTGCAGCATTTTATTTGCTAATCATAATTGGACATTGAAATGTTTATGGAGAATGATATGCTAATAGAATTAAAATAAACATATTTTCACTGTAGTTTTGAAACACCATAGTTCAGTTAAATTCTCTAGAAACAATAGATGAAGAAAGTCTCTTATTCTGTACTATATTAACCAGTTAACATCCCCCTTTTGAGAGAATTCCTTGCCATTACTAAGACTACAACTTTGTCCAAAATATATAGTTTTAAGCAATCAACTGTCTTCATATTTACTAGTAAATGTACCATGTAGAAATACATACAAATAGAGAAAACATGGGAATTCTTTTTAATTGGAAAGGACACAGAAAACATTGACACATTAAAGACGTATCTATGTAATCACTTAATATTGGGAATCTCTGTGACAATTTATAATTCCTATACCTGATGTTTCCTTCCCCATGGTAAAGAGACAAGGGGAAAAAAAATGAAGATACCAAAAAAAAAAAAAAAAGTGTAACCCTCAGAAATACTAAGACTAATATGAATGAACTAGCTTGTGGGTATAAATTCTGCCTTTCTCTAGACTGTAAAACCACTTTGATTTAAATATTATGATAAATATCCTCATTAGTAAAAGCAAATGAGCAGTGCAACACCTTTTAGGATAAGTGTAAGGAAAGCAAGAAGGTCCCAGCCATTTACTTTCAACCTGCTCCCACTCAACTCAGGGCTGTAGATTATAATGTGGAGTTGATCACAGGTATAGGGAAGAACATCTGGGGCCTTGCATATTCCTATGCCTGGTTCATATTCCTAATCAAGTAAGTCAGAATCTATAATGATTTTTTTCTTGTCTTATTACACTTTCTAGGATCTCCACTACAATTCTGAAAAGTAACAATAAATATAGGCATTTGATTTTTTTCATATTGATTGACTTGAGCTCTTATTTCATTTAGAATATTTTTAATGTTGTTTAGTTTCATTGTTTTATATTTTTAATATAAAATCAAATCATATGTTAGAAAAGCTTGATGGTATCAAAAATAAATTAAGAGCTATTTCTATTTTCTCTAGGCTATTTCAACTTGATGGCTTTAGAAAGAAGATAAATTATTTCCTCACTGCTAAAAACCAAACAAAAATAATTCAAAAAGAAACCAACAAGTCCAGAGTACTGAAAAAATTCATAAATAATGAATATTTGGGAGAAAAGCTCCCAAGACATATTCCCTTGTTAAGGTCATAATATTGAAATGAGCCATGAGCAGCCTCAGTCTTGATTTCTAAAAGGCATTTGTAATATAACTTTCAACATCCATCTGAATGTGAGGAAAACATGTAGTTAAGTCATCTTCAGCATGCATTCCTATGTCTATTTTAATATGAAATGGTTTTCCTTGAAACTTGGCTTTCTTTTTTCAAAAAATAAAGTGTCCAAACATCCTTATATTTCTGATCTCACACTTAGAATATGTGACACCCTTAACTTAACTTTTCAGTTTATTTACTTTCAACAGGATAAATTTTCAAAATTCTAAAGTAGAGTATATTTTAAAACACTTTATATTCACTTGAAATAATCATTATGAATTTATTCTTTTTGTTGTACCTAACAGTTTTGTTGTACCAAACACTTGTAACTTCAGGTGCTAAACCTTTAACAAGATTTTGCACAACAGTTTTGAAATTTACACTTATAATTGTATGAATTTGGTATTATTCATAGGAGCTTGTTACAATGTTAATCTTCTAGACATTGTTAAATAATAAGCATTATTATAAATACTTAATTCTCTGAAATATCCTGGTAACATCTATCTAACATGTCAATTAAACATTTCTTTATAGAACCTAAATATACTACACCTCATAAATTTCTATAATTCAATTAACTCTGTTTTATAAAACATGTTTTTAAAACTTCAAGAGCATTACAAGGACAAGTAAATCACATAGGAGGCAACTGGTGGCATGACATAAGGCTTTGAATTGTACATATTTGACTCAATATTTAATATATTATGGATGTAGTTACTTGATGGAATAAATTTAATTCTAAATTTAGACAAATATTATGTTTTCATCTCAGAAATCTAATGTTAATTTCAAAATATCCTGTAATTATGTATATTTTCCTTTGAGATCCTAAATAATTACTATGTAGATTCTCATATGATTGGGGTGCTTTCTATTATCCTGTTGCTCTTGTTCATTCTTTATATATTTTATGTAGAATTAAACCTCACTGATTTTTTTTATAATGGAACTCTAGCTTTATTCTGCTTAGCTTGATTATTTTTATTTTTATTTTTCATTATCTACTTTATTTTGAAAAATTTGCTTGGAAACAAGGATGAGAACAGACTATGATAAACACTCCTCTTTTCTAAAGACAGTTAATTATGTTCAAGTCTGTTTATTGTTAACCCTCTGCACTGTCGGACTGGGGGATACTGTCTCAGCAATCACTTGTTCATGTTAATTTCTGGGCTTTCCCCTTCCTACATGTGAAAGCTAGATGACTTGGTTAATAGGTGAAAATGATAACTAAGCACTGTTATGAATACTCAACCCCCCTACCTCCAACAACAGAGATCACAAAGCCCTTCTGCCTTTGCATTTCTTTTCTGACTTAAACTGAACTCGTTCTGAAATTTACTCTGCTTTGAGTTTCTTGCAACTTCTTGCTATATTGTCTCCATTATTTTACATTTAGACTTTCCATGTCAGTATGTTTTAGTTATATCTCTTGTATGTATCATCTTTGAATTGAATTTTCCATAAATCTACCTTTGAATGTCTTTATTCTAATTTTTTTATCATTTTGAATTTATTTTCTTATGTCACACCATAATTAAATGTAGATTCTACATGTGAACATTTAAACAATTTCTCAAGCCCTCTGGCACTAGGGACTGAAATTTACTATACAATGAATGCAAGTTTATTCTGTAAAATGTACAACATATGATCCATAGTTCATCAGATCAGAGTAACTGAAAGTTGGTTACAAGTATCAATGTTGATTTACATTTAAAAAATCAATTTTATATCACTCTACTCTAATTGATGATCAGTGCTTATGGCATTTCATCTGTGTTTGGGCTGGTTTTCACTTAACAAATTTTTGTCTCATTTATACATGATTTCAATTATTTCTTAATATCATGAAGATATTAATATCATTTTAATTCAATGTTACCTATGTGCAATGAACTCTGAAGATTTTTTCTTCCATATTTGTTGATTTGTGTTCATAATAATAAAATTCATTCCATGCTTTTAATAAATACTTTTAAAAATTATGAGATTATTTCAAATAAGTAGTAACTAAGAAATAGTACTTAACACCCCTACCCATAACTATGATCTGTCACAAAGAAGGCAGTTCAAGAGTAAATGTAATCCATTTTGCTGTCACATGTGAAACGTTGAAATAAATATAGTGTCAAATGAGTCTCTCTTAAACTAAGCCCCTTAGTAGTTAAGTTTTATCATGGGTTTTATCACAGTCAGGAATACATGATGCAATTATACAGTTGTGAACGCTTAAAACTCTGAAGAAATTCCAGGTAACTATTTTCAACAACTTAAATCATGTTATATAATATCATGGTTGAATTTAGCCCCTTGCCTGGGAGTAACCACAGTGCAATTGCAAGAGTTCCAAAGTGGGACACTAAGAATTATTTATTTGAGGGAGTCGGAGTGGAGGGTAAAGTCCTGGGCAGGAAAGCAAGTAAAACATCCTGTGTAATATTGTGATGTATTTTTTCACTGGGGAAGTGAATAACATTCTGAATCACCTGTGTTCTTGAAGCCACTGTTTTATAATCAAAAGTTATGCACTCTACAAGTAGTTTTCTTCCTACTAAATTATAAGCTTCATAAGAAAGGAAACATGTCTTTTGTATAATCATTCTATACAGAGTACCATATTCACAATGTATGTCCAGTAGCTCCTTATACAATGGAACAAACAGACTAAGTTCAACCAGGTCTTGTTGAGCATGGATTAAAACCACTGTGAAATACAGAAACACCTGGGTCTATGTGTGTTCTAGGTGCCCTTTGCTGCTGGTGAGGACTAGAAGCCTGAACACATGGTGATATTGCAGTGTGAGTGGGAGGTGGACCAAAGGCTTGGGAAGCCCGGAGCCATGTTCATAGACAGAGTGGAGTAATTTGAAGCCAGGATCTTCAAGTTGGCTCAAGGTCCCATGCGTAGTGTTGGTCTTGTAGAGATGCAGAACAAGCTAGCCCCATCAAGCCTGATGCCTCAATAAGAAGTAGTAAGTGTGACAGAGTCTTCACTCTGATGTCTCCTGCAGCATGGTGGAGCCATACCAATGACTACACAGCCATTACCACTTGGAGTCATATTGTTTCAGGAATTTTCAAATTTCTAGGGTATATTATTCAACTTAACAACATACGGTCTCTTTATCTAAAAAGTCTTAAATACCACAGTCTGTCTAGATGATGTAGCCAGCAGGCCCTTGCCAGGACACCGATATCATCATGCTGTTTAAAATATGTAGCCATCAGAATTACGAGTCAAATAGACCTCTTTTTTTTAAATTTAATTATTTTATTTAAATGCATTTCAAGTCATAGTACATATATAGAGCTCTTTACTTAAAGTTACCAAACCAAAATACCAATACCAAAAAAAGGTATTTCTTTTATAGCAAGATGAAATGGACTGAGACATATATTATTCCCCAAATTTCAAAGTCTCAACTTAAAAACTCTACTGAAAATATTTTAGATGGTAATACAATAGAATCAATAAGAAAAAATAATTTTTAAGATAATCACATGTTATTTGTATGTATAACTATAAAAATTAGCTTAAAATAGACCATTATTATCAGATAACTGCATTCATTTTTTGCAATGTTTCTTTTCTAGATTAATAATTTGTTCATTTTATTTGCCATGTCAGCTTTCTGACCTTGTAGGAGGTAAGCCTTTATTCCTCATATTATAATCAGAATTGATGCCCATGCATCAACCTACAAACATTATATTTGTATTGAACTTCTGCTTATTCTGTTGTAAATCCAAAACTTTTCAAATGGCCGATTTTATCATTTTCCTAAATAAACTAATCATACGTATAAAATTATGCTATATTAAGAAATTGTATTAAGAAATAAAAAATAAGTTGGGCGCGGTGGCTCAAGTCTGTAATCCCAGCACTTAGGGAGGCTGAGACAGAAAAATCGCGAGTTCAAAGCCAGCCTCAGCAACGACGAGGCGCTAAGAAACTCAGTGAGACCCGGTCTCTACATAAAACACAAAATAGGGCTGGGGATGTGGCTCAGTGGTTGAGTACCCCTGAGTTCAATCCCCAGTACAAAAAAAAAAAAGAAAAGAAAAAGAAAAAATAACAAAAAGTTACAATATGATTGTAACTCCATTTTTTAATCCAAATAATCTTAAAACTCATGATCTTCCTTCAATCAGGTTGAAATATCTAAAATATTCGGCATAAGTTGTATAAAATTTTCCCTATAATAAAGCATGACAAATAAACAATATCTTATAATACTGAGGCTACAAAAAGAAATTAAAAGAATACGCAAGAATATATTAAAGTTGTCAAATTAGCAAACTGTGATTTCCCTGTGAAAAGTGCTGTGACCTCTTTCAAAAGCTCACGCAGTCGAGATGTTGGCCTTTTCTGCCTCATCCCAGTGTGGTTCTCCACGGAGCAGGTGAGGTTTTTGAACTAACACATCTATAAAGTGCTAAACCCCTGATGAGCTTCTATTCAGTACTTAAAATGCCCAAATAAATTGAGCAAGCAGCATTTGTTACAGAAGGATTGAAATATTTGCCAAATCTCAGTCATAGGTAAAAATGGAGACTTAATATATACATGTCCGTATAAGGTTACAAAAGTTTTTTTAAAAAGATATAAAAATGACCAACCAAATATGCAAATAAATCTCAAAATCACAACTCAAACTTTACTTTATGAAACAAAACATTAGCCTGGTATGATGGCATACCCCTGTAACCTAGCAGCTCTGGAGGCCATGACAGGAGGATTGAGAGTTCAAAGCCAGCCTCAGTAACTTAGCAAGGACCTCAGCAACTCAGCGAGACAGACCCTGTCTCAAAACAAAATATAAAAAGGGCTGGGGATATGACCTCAGTGGTTAAGTACCCCCAGGTTCAATCCCTGGTATGGATGGATGAATGGATAGATAGATAGATAGATAGATAGATAGATAGATAAAGAAAAATATCATTTAAATAAAATTAATCTGCCTGTAAATTTTTCCATAAATCTGCTTCTTAATTTTTTAGAAAAAGAATTGCTTCATTGTTTTTGGAGTTACACTGTTATTAAGTAATTCTTTAGTGAGAAACGTTGTATCAAAAGGATTTCTTTTATTCTTTTCCCAACCAGATACAATGTGTTTTATTTTAAACAACAAAAGGATCAACTCTTGCTACATGGTGTATTCTTAGCATCTGACATTTAGAAGCATGAATGATTGATAACTCCTCCTTAGTTAGCTGGAAGATTAGTCTTTATGTAGATTTAAGAGTAGGAAGAAAGAGACATTCACATTTCTCACTTTTATACTAGGAATGCTGTAAATTAGAAGTGTCAAAAAGTAATTTCTCAATTTATATGCATGGAAAGAACTCTATTTTTGTTTAAATGTACTATCATTAAAGTCATCCATAAAAGGTAACCAATACATATTTGAAATTTTATAAATTTTAATGTCTTTGAAGTTATCTTCTTTCATTTATTGGTGATTTGCTAAGTAATTTACAATGCTATTCAAGAACCACTGGACATTAGTTCCAAAAGCAAGTCACACATAATGGAACTACTATGCCTGCATTTAAAAGTCACATGTATAAAACTACCACATACGGTGAATATTAATCATAAACTGAGTTTAGCATAATACTTGAATTTTAGAGTGTTTTGTTTATATTCAGAGCAATGTGATTATTGAAAGCCTAATTTAATAATGCTTGTGCAAAAATCCAAAACTAACTTTATCTACATGATACTCATCATTTCTCATTTGTATATTTATTTCTATAATTTAGTAAATCATCATGTTGAAATCTAGAAAATAAGGAATTCATCATAAACAAGCTAAAACCATATTCTATTGATACACTGCACAAAAATGTTCAAAGAGCTTTGGTGAATGGAATGAAATATGATGGACCAGGAAGAAAAAATGGAGCCGAGCATGGTGGGGCACGCCTGTAATCCCAGCACTTTGGGAGGCTGAGACAGGAGAATCGTGAGCTCAAAGCCAGCCTCAGCAACGGCAAGGCACTAAGCAACTCAGTGAGACCCTATCTCTACATAAAACACAAAATAGGGCTAGGGATGTGGCTCAGTGGTTGAGTGCCCCTGAGTTCAATCTCCAGTACCAAAAAAAAAGGGAAAATATTCTGAAGACATGAATAAAATCTCCCACATTAGGCCCTGAGGAGAGTCTGCAGAGTACCACTGCTCCCATCCAGGAGAACATCTCTTACTACTACACATATGAAATTAGGGCTTATTTTTGTGTAAGCAATAAGTATTTAAACTGAGTTGTTTAGCAATTTAGCTTTTCCTATAAAACACTGAACTGAAATTACAGCTTGGTTGCAGACATAACTTTTAAAGATTTTTCTACTTCTAGTACTAGAGAGAGAGAGATGACAAACACTTCTGAAGGAAAAACTGAGCCAAATTTTCCCAACTTAGGTTTTTTGAGATGTATCTTCTTACAGAAGAAAAGCAGACAGGTTAAAATTTTGTGATTTTGTTTGAAAGGTAATTATATGGAATTAGAACTATTTACAAGTTTGGATATGAATCCCAAATCAACAAATCTACTCTCACAGCAGCACACCTGAACCAAGCAGGTGAATGCACAAACCGAGCTGGCCAGGGCCATCCCCAGGGCATCAGAACCTATGCCCGGAACTGAGAAGATTGTAGCAGGTGCACCCATTTGATGTTGACCCTGAAATGTGAATTACATGGGTAGATATATGAGAGTATTTTGTTTATTTTTACTGAAAGGTAAATGACTATTTAAAGGTAGTCCAATACATTTTGATGTGTGCAGCATATGTATAACTTAAATATATAATACTTGCATAAAAGCAAGAAGGATGAGAATAGAACTATGCTGTCGTGAAATCTATATAGTGCATGTGAATTGATGTAGCTCTACAAGTTAGGCGTGTCAATGAAAGATGCATGGCATAAAAATATAAAAATAAATTGGTCAATTTTAGTCCAAAAGTAAGCCTGATAACTCAGTCTAGAGTGACTTCTATCAAACGTACCGTCCACCACAGCACTTTGAGACTGGCATTCTTGCGGACCTGAGCATGATGCTCCCTCTTTAGCCCTGAATCCCCAGTGCCCCTTGCTTGGAAGGCTCCACCGCTCCTCACCACTCCTAACTCATCTTTCAAGGTTCCCTTCAAAAACTCCTGACCTTTGCATTCTGTGACAGTTCTGTTTTGTAATTTATCTGTCTGCATGTCCTTCTCCTATTCTTTCCTATACCTAGAAGTTTATGAATGCTGTGAATGCTCTTTCACTTTTGGAGGACTTAGTAATTCATATTTATGAAAATATGCAAGGAGAACAAAATTGGATATTCAAGAATGAATTGAAAAAATAAATAGGCTTAAAGCTCAAGATAATGCTTCTATAATCACAAAAGCTCAAAATGTTACCTAAATAAAGTTTTTTGAGACAGATAAGGGAGACATCTGTTTGCTTCAAGGCATAATGACTCATTCAAAAATTATATAACTCATTTGTATTTTGTAATTTTTTTAAAAAAAGTTTTTTCCTAACATTTTATTTTAAAACTATTATTTTCTCAACAGATAATGTTTTATTAGTGTCATCATATTGACTGAGCTGATTTTTTTTGACACTGATATGGTGTTGAGGCCTAAAATATACTTTTATAGTTTTGATTTGTTTGTTTTTAGGGCAACAATAAAGAGCACAAAAAAAAAAAAAGATTGTATGAAGAAAAATATCCTAATCCCCACAACTAGAAATTGCTAATGTCCATTCCTGTAATAAATGCATAGTGAGAAGGGAGAGCAAGTGTGAGCCATGACATGGTGGCATGTCCTGCAGATTCCCACAGAGCCCTAAGTGGGATGCTACCAGACGAGGAGGAAGGGGACGCTGGTCTTGAGAAGGCCCTGTCTAGTTCCATGCACTGATGGCTGCACTTGGAAGATAAGCAAGTTATTTTGTTCAGAGAGAGAGAAGGTAAAAGGTGAAGTCGAAGGAAAACATTGCAAAATCAATAATTGTGGGATGCCAGAAAGTGTGTTAGGTCAAACAACTTCATAATTTATTTTCAGGTTCAGTAAAAGATGCTACTTTGTCACCTAAATTAATCAATTATTATTAATGGAAAAAATTTTACATGCTTAATGATATATAATTATTACAAATAACAATACAACTGTAGACATATAACAAAAATAAACTTTTTTTAAAAAAATTTCATCACCTTATATTTTAATTATCTTCATGACTTTATTACTAGAATTTCTATGACTCTTTCAGAGATATGTAATTAGGCATTAACTTCCTCAGCTATTATATCCTTTATTGTATGTGCGACATATAAAATGTAAGGTTTTATTTTATTAAATCAAATGTGTGCACTTTAACTATTTGCAGCAGAGATTGCTTTCAGGTGCATGATCCAGAATGCTTAGCTAGCTATTGGAGCAAATGTTTTCTTTTAGTGACCTTAATATGCTTCTGCAGAGAAGGGGAAAATAAGATCCTGGTATGGCAAAATATGTAGATGTTATCTGGTACTGTGGTGCTATTGGAATTAATGTTCCAGTGTTTCAGACATAGGGAGACATAAAACTGTCAGAATTATGTTTCAAAACTGGCCCTGCAGAATTTTCAGTATCCCACAGAGACTAATTTACAAAGATTGTCTATTCTTTCCAACATTGACTGACTTGTATTATAAATGCCAAAAGATGATGTTTATACTTATAAGACAGGAACTAAACATTCGTTATCACTTCAGGGCTTGCTGTGCCCCCTGCCCCACCAAATAAAATATTGGTCATTATAAGATTTTTTCTGAAACATAAGCTGAGATGAGTAATAACTGAAAAGAAATAAGGCTAACAGCAAGACAGGCAAAAAGCCTAGAATATCAGGAATCTATATCTACCTATTTACACACACACACACACACACACACACACACACACAGATTTTTTTACCTTGATTTTGGCTGTTTTCAATACAAGAGTAGTAAAAACACATCCTGCATTCCATTAAAATCTATAAATTTATAGTTTTAAAATAATTTTAACACATTATATAAAGACTACAGCAAAACTTAAAACTTAAGATGACAACTCTATCATGAACTTGGTGTGATATAATGCATTTCTTTAAACAAAAATCATTGTTATATTGTAGGTGTTGATATACTTGTGTTCATGTTTTTAAATCCATTAAAATCATTTTTAAAACATAATGAAATACATGCAGTTAAAATAAAGGAAAAAAGACATTAGTTTTTCATTTTGTTTATCTGTTAAAACATTCTGAGTTCCAGAAACCTGCACAGCTAACAGCCTTACATGAAATTGATTATGTTAGCTTGATAGGTTAATGTGTATTTAGTGTAAAAGTGTATGTATTTCAGTGAAAGTAGAACTAATTTTGGATTCTAGGCTGGTTCTCCTCCAGCTTTCTGTTTACATTAAGTCATTTAATTTCTTAGAACTTCGGTTTCTCTATTCACTAAATGAAGACATTAGAATTGATATTTCAACAGATATTCTCCAAGTAAAAACTTAGTCACTGTAGAATCTGCCCAACATCAGTTGAAACAATATTAACCTTCTGTCCAGAGATTCTCCAATGCTTGGAAACAGTCAAAGTGATCACTGGAGATTCTCAATGTACAGTGATGCTTTCACAAATGTTCTCCCCTGCTAAGTTCCCAACTGTTCTGTGTTGAAGGTTAACATGTAAGTTTTCATCTGCCGAAGATAACACCAGAGATTGTAGTTTCCTTCTCTGCCAAGAATGGATCAGCTTTCTATCTAACACAAAAATCTTTCCCTAACATTTGTTAATTTAAAAGTCAATGACTACAACAAAATTTAGTAATCTTTTAGGAAAACACAACTAGTTCACTTGGGTTGCGGCAAAAAACTGCAGATGACACAGAGTTTTGCTTATAATAAGTGAAATCTGGATTAAGACATTTTAGCCAGTTGATGTCAAAGGAGTAGAAAGGAAAAAGAAATATGGTGTTCTAGGCAGAATAAGTATCTAGAAAAAAGTCATGGCAACATGGCAAAGGAAGTCACATGGTAAGAACTGCAAAGGCCTTGCTGCATTTCAAGTGACAGAACAGACATGAAGCTGTGGAGATAGACAACTTCCAGTGCATGGAGCTAAGAAGTGAGGAGCCTGACTTACAGCTCTAGTCAGGGAAATCAATTCCATATTGTTTACTTTGGCTGCAATTTAGAGCACAGACTGGCTGCATTAGACTTTGAGGTACTGAGGACCACACGGCAATCCGTAAAACAGATATGTCCAAAAGAAATACATTACATAATCAGACAAACTACCTGTACTGAAGAATCTTGAGGAAAATTTAAAAGATGGTTTTAGAGATGCTGACCTTGAGATGTTTGTGGTGTGCTGAAATGAAAATTCCTATACATCATAACATTTTGCACCTTTTTTGCACAATGCAGTATTCTATTGAAATCCTACCAGCAGAATAATATTGAAATGTTGAAACAAAGTTGAAAAACCTTGAAATGCTAAAATAGAGTTAAAAATATTGAAGTTATAAATGAAGATTGACAGGTTATATTTCCAATATGTTGATGTGCTCAGGGTTGCTATTGTAAAGTAACTCAAGTATATTTGGGCATGATAAAATACAAAACTCCTGGAGTAATAATGAAGAAAACAGGGCCTGAAATAAAATCAGTATGTGAGATAATCTTGATTATTGCCAAAAAATTGAAATGGATATGATATTTTACCTAAAGAATATCTAATCATTTTGAAAAAGTGAATTTATGTGCAGGCAAGATAACTTTCACATTAATGATTAGAGATACATGTAATAACAAAATTTGTCATGCATCAGAAAAAAATATCTTGATATAATTCATGTTTTTTATAGTAAGATCATATATCGATTTATAAAAGAAAGGTCTATTGTACTCACAATGCAATAAAAAAAGACTCATAATCAAATCCCATCTGTCAGTCTTCTCATAAACAAGCAGCTTAGAGGAAAGGTTAATAACTAGAAGTTATAAACACCTATCTTTAATTGCATAAAACAACCACAGTAGGTCCCAGGAATTCGACATTCTGAATGATTCTTCTGTTTAAAGTAGGACAGCATAGGCCCAAATATTTTAGACAACTCAAAATAGAGGTAATGATACTATATATGTGAGAAGTGCACGGTACAATATAAACCAGCTGGATGACACTCTATGAAAAGCTCAGGAATAGTCATTGTGCTTCATAATCTGGTAGTAGATACAAATGAAATAATGTGAGTGAATTTGTGTGTGTGTGTGTGTGTGTGTGTGTGTGTGAGAGAGAGAGAGAGAGAAAGAGAAAGAGAGAGATGAAATATGCTGATACAAATGGGAAAATCTTAAGGTAAATAAAATGAAAGTGTGAAACCTAACACGAAAAGCTAAAAATTGCAAATTGGTTGAAAATGAGATTTTTCTATAAGAAAAATTGTAGAAGAGCAAAAGAAAATGTTTAGAGTCACTAAGTCAATTACAGACTGCATATATGATGGTGGGCCCCTAAAATTATATCACCTAGTTACTTTTTACTGGTCTTAGTTTGTGAAATCATAGTCTGATATTCACATGACAAAATTGCCTAATGATGCATTTCTCAGAATATACCCATCATATAATATACAAAGTTGGGTTCTTTGGAAAAAATGCAATTGAAATATCCCCACATATTAATCTTTAAATATGGGGGAAAGAAAATAAATTAATTAAATTAAAAAAATTAAAAATCTTAAAAATCTAATGAGATTAACTAAGCACATGAAACAACAGAGTTATAACATTTTACAGAATCATTTCACTGACCATTTATATGAAAGGTAAATCCAAGTTACTTCAAATGCCCTGGTTGTGTATAAGAAGGAATATTTCCCCCAGTTATTCTAAGTCCCCCACAATATCAATATGAAAACCATAGAAGATGCAAATAACAGAAAGTTGCAGGTTAATTCTATTTACTAAAGCAGAGGGGGTAATTCTAAATGCCATGATAGTAAACTGAATCTTGTAATTGACATTTTTAGAGCAAATGGAAAAAAGATCTGCTAAAATTATTTGACAAAGTAATAAGAAGGAAAGTCCTTGTGATAATAAAAATAAAAGTAGGAAAAAATTAAGTAAAATTTCACTGTAACTCATGATTTAGAAGAAAGTAAATCATGCCTACAAAACTCCAACAGTATTCTCCAGTGTATAAAAGAGACCTTAATAACCCACAAGTCAAACATCACCATGGTGCGTACTATACATGGTGTGTTGTGTTTGTGTCAGAAACTGAAAGTTAGCAATGACTCCTACATGCACGATTCCCCTTCCATATGTGCTAGGGTGGACATGAGTGCTGTAAGAATAAGTAGTAAGTGTCAGTGTCAAGATTAGCAAATCAGAAATAAGCAACAGTCACATAAAATATGCTCATGGACAGAAAACTGAAGAGAATATACAGACAAATTGTTGAAAATAATAAAACAGTGCAACAGACTATGTATCAATATTGAAAATTAATAAAATATCATTGTAACAAGCAATTGCAATGATTTAAAGTGAATTATAGTGTTTGAAGTTTATATTAATAATATATAAAAGAGTAAAAAATGTTGAATTACTGTCTCATACCACAAAATACATATATATATGCATGTATCTCATTCTTATCTTTATAACAAAATATAGAATAGTTTCTTAAGGGGAACATGCAAAATTTTTAAAAAGATTATTCAATTTAATTACCCCCAATTTAAAGAAAAAATATGTTCATTAAAAGTGCCTTAAAATTGAAGACAAATCCCTGACTACCTGATGTTAAATTTATGTATACTCGAAGACAAGATACACCAGAAAATTACTCAGCTTCTCTGGTAAGTAGAATAATAAGAATTGAAATCACAATGGTATACATTTCAAATTCTTCAGAAGGCAAAAATTTGAAAGCTTTAATATAACATGTTTCTCCAAGAGTATAGAGGAACAGAAAATCTATTCCACTTTTGATGAAGGTATAAATTGGACATTCACTTTAGAGAGCAACATTGCGTTTTCAAGTACATATAGATCACAGTGCTAAGTATGTATCCCGGAGATGCTCTTGGGAAAGTGACTGGAACATTCTAAAAGCAATGAAAAATTAGAATCAAGGTAGATGATCCTTAGTATTTAATTATAAAATTAGAAAAGACTAAAGGCAAAATTTAAATCGCTAAGCTGTCGGGAAAGTTAATGGACTGTAGCTTCAACCATCAATAATATAAATCTTTGAAATATTTTAAGCAAAAATTAAAAGTAAAAGAAGTGCTCATAAAGAATACAAAGGCAGGCAAACCAATATAAGAGGCTTAGCAATAATCAAGTAGTAAAATTGTAAGTCTAGAATGGATTAAAAGACACCAAATTCAGGGTAATTTCTACGTTTAGGGAATGAAGAAGGATGTAGAGATGAACACAGATGCTTCTGTCCCATTTATAACTTTCGTTCTCTTCTGGTGGATATTTATTATGTTATGCATCAGACCTTTTACGTCTAAAATATTTCATAATAAAACTAATTGGATAAAATTTTTAGCCACGATGTTTTAAAATCTCATGTGGTTTCATAAATATTTAATTAGAAGTTTTCAAAATAGATCGTAAAGTGCTTTGTAACTCAAATGTATCCATTCTATAAAAAGAAAAAAAAAGCCTCGTTTTTTGTCACTACCTTCACAAGGCAAAATATACTGTGCACACTCGTGAACACACAAACACATGACCACACAGCTATTGTCTCTCTTGCTACAAAACACCTGATTATAAAGGTCAGTACCTGTCATGTAAAAGGAAGTGAGTAACAAAGTCTGATGTTGAAAACATTCTATACATGTCATCATCCTTTTAAATATATTAAAATAGGTAAGTTTTGGAGTTCAGAAAAATGCTTCAAATACCATAAAGTTATATTTCAATCATGACACTATTATATAACTTACAATTTGTGTTGTTGTTGTTGTTGCAAAAAAAGCAAAATCATCTGTACATTTATTGTAGTAGAAGATTTTTCAATTTAGGGTTAGTTTAAACATTTTTAGGCTCTGAGACACAAGGCCAGCCACACCTGGTTCCTTCACTCATTCAGTTGCACAGTCAAGTTTCTACTGCCCACCTGTCATATGATAAGCCCTGCTGCTTGCTCTCATGATAAATGTCAGGGAAAAAATCAACAACCAATCAACACCTATACTTACTGTCTAGGGGAAACAAGAAGCCAGTAAATAGGAAACCAATAAGATTATGTCTACTAGTGTAAATTTTATGAAAAAACAAGTAGGGTCAAAGGAGAGGAGTAATTGAGGATCAGTGAAATTGGATTCTATGTGTCGCAAAGGGAAACATCATGAGAAGCTGTCATTTGGCTTGTGATGTGACTAATGAAAGATTTGTGTAGGGGACCCAGGACAAAAAGTTCCAAAGAGCAGGACCAACTGTCTCAAAGTTCTGAGACTTGAACAAGCAAGTTATGTTTAAGGGAGAGAAAGAATGCCACTATAGAGAAGTCAGTGGAGTCAGCTGGTCTACTAGGACACCAGTAATTGTCATAAGAAGGCACTCTGGAGTTTTCAGATAATGGGAGTAGTCTGACTTTGCAGAAATGCTTCTGGGATGATGGCTTAGAAAGGAGTTGAGAGCTGTAGGAGGAATACTCTACTGGCCTGTGGAAATGGGAGGCTGGTTTGGCAACAACAGGGTGTCTGTCTGTGAAGTCAGCAGGACTCCTCAGGAGCTTAAAACTTTGCGAGTAAAACAACAAATAAGGCAATCCTTAGGATTTTTACCTAAATGGCAAAGTAATTTGGCGATCTCTAAGTGACAAGGAAAAGTCTGGATATAAATAGGTTCTGGGAAAAGGGACATAAGGTTTTATTCTGGTTCCGCTGAGTTTAAGATTTTGGCTTTGAAGTGATGTGGTTCCAGTGATCCAGTAGTAACACACAGGTAAGGGGACTGATGAAATGGCAGAAGGTGACACACAGTGAGTGAGTTTGCATAAAGATTAGAGATGCTTTCATGTTAAAGTAAGTAGTATTTTCTTAAGTTAGGAGATTATTTGGAAGTGTATATAATTTGTCTAAGTACTATATGGTGTTCTTAGTTGAAAGTCAAATGGAACATGGCATTATTTCATAGGACAAAATGAAAAGGTGCAAACAATCAGAAGTCTTGCATTACTTTTGTAACTATGCCATTAGAAGCATCAGCTAAATCTGCATAATTAGTATAGAAAGGCTATGGACTTAAAAGTTTGCACTTCAAAAAACTGTAGACAAATTGATAATATTCTAAAATACCATAAAACAATTAACTACTTCTTATGACAAAGACCAATGAGGAAGATAAATGAACAATGAAAACCAAAGACAGAAGGGAATATGAATATTATCAAGCAGAAATAATATTGTCTGCTGATATAGTCAGAGATAGTACTCATTCCTCAGGGAAGAGAGATTGGAGATATCCGGTGTATCCTCTTTGCCTCTGTAGTTCATTGTTCTCCGTTCTTGCACAAATTAACTTCCCCATACATTTTTATCTCATAAAGAGTTTGATTTTCCTCCTGTCCTGAATACTAGACTAAAGTCCTGAATTTAAACAATAGCAATAACAAAAATGTTGGTATTAGTATATAATTAGTTTTGCCTAAATTAATGTGGCCCAAACGGAGCATCATATGGAAACTCCATATACTGTGAACAGACAGGCTGGTGCTAGTCTCTGTTTCCACATGTGACCCACGGGCTCTTCTGTTCCCTTACCCCTGGGTTTGGAGACGGTGGCAACCCCCAAGGGTTGTAGCTCCTGCTACAGATCAGCCTTCAATATACCTTACAGCTGACTGTGTAAATCCTGGTCTTTTTGTCCCTGAAGTGCCTAAAAATACTGCTTTTCACATCAACTATATCTCTGTGAATTCCCCAATGACCCTAAAATGAGTTGCTCTATATATGAAATTATCAGTTTAGATAATCACCTTCTACGACAGTTTTGTATATAATACCATCTAAATAAATGTCAGCTACTTGTATAATTATTTGACATTAATAATTTTCTCATTTTACTATTCTTATTCTTCCCATTCTGTTCTTCCAGCTAACTGATCAGCCTCAAAATTCTTCAGTTCAATTAGCAAAGGCAATCCACTGAGCGTTTTAATTCCTCTGCACTAGCCCATGGCAGTCTTCACACTCTTCCCAAGCAGCCTGGACACTCTGATCCTGTAAACTTAAATTATCTGCTCCATTATTTCCAATTAATTTCCTGGTTCCATTTTTTTTTTTTCTCATTCAACATGGAGGAAAAAATATAAGATTTTTCCAAACTATTTCTCTCTCTATTATTTTGTATCAGCTACTCCTAAAGAGAATAAAATCACATTATAAATTCATGAGCAGTAAACCTCCAGTAAGAAAAGTATGTGTACTTAGAAAGTTCATGTTTCCATTTTCCACTATCTATACTCCTATAAGTCAGACTTTAACTCATTCTGTCAGCAAATAGACAAACCTACCTCACAAGATGGAGAAAAATATCAGAAAGAAATATTTACCACATAAATATTAAATATACAAATTCAGTGTACATCATAGTTGTTGTAAAACCAGGTTACAGATTTGGAATATCCTGGGTCAAACTTCATTATTTAGAATAAGATATTTTATCATCTCTAGATTTTGGTTCCACTATGTATAAATTACAGAAAATATTTGAAACTATGATAAAAATGACATATAAAATGTTTATGCACTGGTATATAGAATAAATATGTCACAAATACAGCCATCAGCATTACATTTGCCATTACTATCTTTATGTGTGCATATTTAATATCTCTTGTTCTTTGTCTATGGTTGTATGTATGGCTAATCTCTTCCTGTCATTAAGTCTCATTATCTACTACAGAATCGCAAAAATCTTACATGGCAAATTTTTAGCCATTACTTCTGTATATTTAATGTCTTCTTCTCTATCTATAATTTATATATGCTTAAGCCTTTTCCACCTTAAAAAATTCCCACAGGCTCTTCATCTGTTACTGTCCTATTTCTTTAATAAGAGCCCAAATTCTTGAAGAGCTTGTTATCAATTTATTTTCTAGGGATCACATTCTTTCAGTCTTTTTCAGTAGCTTCTCCCCTAGATATCCTGAAATAGCTCTCATCCTGTGAGACAATGATCCCATGGGTTATTGAACATATTCAATGAATAAAGGTTTAGAAGTTCATAATGATACTCAAAGAGAAAGAGCAAAATAAAAACACCTTCATTACGAAGATCAATGGCAACATGAATAATAAGAATAGCACATTTTGCAACAATTGGCCAAATTAACAAATCAATTCCTCACAATCAATACTGATAATTATAGAGGAAGATTTAAGAATTCAAGTTTTTTTAAAAATTTTGCATGAACCAATTTGTCCCAGAATATAATGAGGGAAAATTATTCTTTACAGAAGACTTTCTAACCTAATAAATGAAAACTTCAAACAGTAATTGGTTCTGACAATTATTATCACAGGACTTAAATTAATTAACTAAAATAGGAAAACTGAACATTTGCCAGATGCCATGCTATCATGTAGAAGATTACTTGCTAGTTATAAGAACAAAGGTTTACTTGCAAGTTACAAGAAAAAAGAAGTTTAAAAGCAACTTTACAAAGGAGAACATTAGGCTGTTACAACACAAATTCAGTTACTATGTCCTTGCTGATTTCAAGCAATATACAGTATATAGCTCCACAAATTAAATATTCTTGAAAAAAGTTAACTACAAATATAACTGAGGTTTAGATTGCCATTCTAGTAGACAGGAGACAAAGAGGCAAATTATAAATGTCAGCATGAGGAAACAACCAAGCATGCTCAGAATGTGAAGCTCAGTGGAGGATATTTAAAATTCTCAACAAAGTAATGACCAGAAAAGAAGGGCCTGCACTATTTTAGATTGAGGGATATTTAAGACACATAAAAAATTGAGAGTCCACACCTTTTTGAGGCTCATTTGAACAGATCAAATGTAAAAATACCCGCTTCAGAGACAATAGTAGATATTTCCACAAAGATAATTTTTTTTGTTCTAATTAGTTATACATGACAGTAGAATGCATTTGGACACATCATACATAAATGGAATATAACTTCTCATTCTTCTGGTTGTACATGTTGTAGAATCACACCAGATGTGTAATCATATATGTACATAGAGTAATAATGTCCAATCATTCTACTATCCTCCCTACCCCACACTCCCCCTCCCCTTCACTCCCATCTGCCTAATGCAAAGAATCTCTATTTTCCCTAGCCACCCCCCATTGCAAATTAGCATGCACATATCAGAGAAAATATTCAGCCTTTGATTTTTTGGGCTTATTTCACTTAGCATGATATTTTCCATCTCCAACCATTTACCTGCAAATGCTATAATTTTATTTCCTTTTAATACTGAGTAATAGTCCATTGTGTATATATATCACATTTTCTTTACCCACTCATATGTTGAAAAGCACGTAGATTGGTTCCACAGTTTGTTGTGAATTGAGCTACTATAAATATTAATGTGGCTGCCTCACTGTAGTATGCTGATTTTAAGTCCTTTGGGTATAAACCTAGGAGTAGGATAGCTGAGTCAAGTGGTGGTTCCATTCCAACTTTTCAAAGGAATCTCCATATGGCTTTTCATAATGATTGCACCATTTTAAATCCCTACCAGCAACTTATGAGTGTACCTTTCCTCCACATCCTTGACAACACCTATTGTTGCTTGTATTCTTGATAATTGCCATTCAAACTGGAGTGAGATGAAATCTTAGTTTTGATTTGCATTTCTCTAATTGCTAGAGATATTGAGCATTTTTTTTCTTTTATTTGTTGATTGATTGTATTTCTTCTTCTGTGAAGTGTCTGTTCATTTTTTTAGCCCATTTCTTGATTGGGGTTTTTTTTGGTGTTGAGTTGTTTGAGTTCTTTATATATCCTAGAGATTAATGCTCTATCTGAGGAGCATGTGGTAAAGATTTTGTCCCATTCTGTAGGCTCTCTCATGTTGTTGTTTCCTTTGTTGAGAAGTTTTAGTTTGTCAAAGTGACCAGACTACCAAAAGTGTTATACCGATTTAATGTAATTCCTATTAAAATCCCAATGACATTCTTCATAGAAATATAAAAAGCAATCATGAAATTTATTTTGGAACACAAGAAACTCAGAATAGCTAAAGTAAGGAAAAGCAGGAGGCATCACAATACCAGACCTTAAACTATACTACAGAGCCATAATAACAAAAATGGCATGTAGAAAAATGACACCAAAATAGACATGTAGAAAAATGATGCAGAATAGAAAACACAGAAACAAACCCACATAAATATGGTTATCTTGTACTAGACAAAGGCACCAAAAACATTCATTGAAGAAAAGATATCCTCTTCAACAAAAGGTGCTGGAAAAACTAGGAATGCATATGTTACAAAATGAAATTAAACTCCTATGTCTCACCCTGCAAAAAAACTCAACTCAAAGTATATCAAAGACTTAGGCAATGAAACAGAGACTCTGCGCCTAATAGAAGAAAAATTAGGCCCAAATCTTCATCATGTCAGCTTAGTCATCATGAGTTCCTTAATAAGACTCCTAAAGTGCAAGAAGTAAAACCAAATTAATAAATGAGATGGATTCAAACTAAAATGATGATGCTTTTTATAGCATTAAAAAATATAAGTTTTAGGGGCAATAATGTGCTTCTGATTAAGTCAAATAATGTTCTGTTTTCCAGGTCTATAAAATAAACAATTTAGGGGAAAAAGAGATTCTTGATTTGCCTTAAAATATTTTAGAAAAGGAATAATATATGTTAAGCAAATATGACCAAATATCATTACATATTATAGCCAAATGATAGATATGTATTTTTCTATCATTGTTATTGTTTAAATATTCTCATATTTAATATGTATTCTTATATTTAATGTTTAAAAATCATTTTCTCCTTAGGATACTTATATAGCATCAGTTTGTTATTGAACTTTATAATGAGTTCTATAAATTAACATTCCTTTAATATATCAAGAATCTTTAGTCTGAACTTAAATGATTAAATTAATTGTCTAATTTATCTGAAGATACAAAACTATCAAATTGTTCACTATCATGAACTGAATATACTGTTAAGAGACACAGTATGGAAAACAATGGAATGTATAAATATTTTTTAAAAAAATGTAATTTGACCAAAGGGCTAATGAATGTGGGAGGGAGGCTGGAGGTTAATGTCTGGGTGCCACCATTAGATATTTGGTGTCAAAGTCATAAGCGTGGGATCCAGAAACTGACACTGACCTCATTCTTTTATTCCTCAGCATAATTCAGCAGCCAGATGATGAGGATTGGAATTGAGCATGGTGCCCAGGGCTGTGTGGAGCTTTCTCATTCATTGTTTTGCCAGCCTTCTAAATATTAATGAATGAACATTATTTGCAGAAGATTCATATCCAGAGTGCTAGCTCCAATTGTGTCTGATAACATTTTGCAAAGAATACAAGTCCCTGAAGTACAGGTGGAATCAGAACAAGAAGAGATGAGACAAGTAGAAATGGAAAATATCTGATCCTCTGAGTTGGACTGGTTGCCAAGAAAAACAAAAATCAGATTGAAAAACTTTGAAAGATTAGTTGAAGGGTAAACACCAATGGGAAAAGAAGCAACACCAGATTTAAAAACTAACATTTATCCAATTTTCTACAACATACAAATTCTTAATTAGAACCCAAGATAAGTCATTATATTTTTTATCCACCTAAAAGATCACCTCACATATATGCTCAGCTTTGTTAGAATAATATCCTTACATATTAAAGGTCTCATTTAAAATTAAAAACTACTTAAAAATTCAATAGCACCAACTCAAACTTGGCTAAAAATAAGTAGAAATTTTGCTTTGCCTGAAAAAAAAAGTTATGGGTGGAATAAGAGACTTTGAACATCAAAATAAATACTGCTTGAAGGGATAAACTCAAAAGTTTTCCTAACTTTGTTTTATCTTACTTCTTGTTACATGCGAATAGTATGATACATGCAAGTTTTATCAAATACCATACCATTAAATCTAAAACAAATCTTTAGTCCAATCAAGAATCTTCCTTAAAATCAGTTTAAATATAACACATCTACCAAGGAAGAACAATACTTAAAATTGCACTATTTAGGATACAAAATTAACAAAGATAAAAACACATAATATTTTTTCTGTTGTAAAATATTAGTCTTAAATCTTCAGTTAAAAAAGGAAGAAAAATGTATAATTATTATAGGAATAATTTAAAATGATGTGTAAAATTTTCAAAACTCTATCACGTATTCCAGATACATAATGAGTTCAAATCTTACTTGCTCCAAAATAAAATTTGATTTTAACATTTTCAAAGTTGAAAAAAAATTGATGTGTAAATTATTGACTAATACTAGAATCTGTTAAATAAAGTTTTTATAGTTCCATGCATATTTCATAAACTAAATTGAATGTACAAGTTGATTACATTATGATATTGTTCAAATTAGGACAGTATGTCTGCTTTTATCGTTTTTGATCTACTCTGAGGATTCAGTAGAGTTAGTACTTTCTCTGGTCTTTCTGGAGTGTAAAATCCTATATGTCTAGTAGAAATTTTTCCTTAATGACTTTCCAAACACTAAAAGTGTCTTCCCTCAATATCTGCTCTGCTTAACAAAACTCAAAACCCAGGGTCTTCTGGAGGTTTTGAATTGCCACACCCTTCCATTCCCAAACCCATTTGCCTTGAATTTCATTTCTCGGATGCCCAGGGGCTTCTGGAAATAATATGGATGATAAAGCTAATGATGCTGAAAACGCTCCAAGACACCCAGAGGCAGTCCCATTGGGTCTTTCCAAAGTTCATATTTATTTTCTTAAATGATTAAAAATTTGATGGAACCTCAGCCGGGCATGGTGGCGCACACCTGTAATCCCAGCACTTTGGGAGGCTGAAATAGGAGAATCACGAGTTCAAAGCCAGCCTCAGCAATGGTGAGGCACTGAGCAACTCAGTGAGACCCTGTCTCTAATAAAACACAAAATAGGGCTGGGGATGTGGCTCAGTGTTCGAGGACCCCTGAGTTCAATCCCCAGTGCCAAAAAAAAAAAAAAAAAAATTGATGCAAACTCAGACAAGAGAGGCCATCCAGGAAAGGTTGCCTATAGGAAGCCAAAGGTCCATGTTCAAAGTGTCTTTGGTGCTCACCTAGGTCCTTAGGACTCATCTACACAGAACATCCCGATCGTACACTACTGTGGGTATCATCACTGATGTATGTGCAAAAATCTCTGAAAACTGCAATCAGGAGAGATGGTTAATAAGAAAAACTCCTCTTAAAAATGATTTTATTTACTTATTATCCACTAAACCTGCCTGAGTAGGTATTTTGCTCCTTAATCAGTATATGTTACATGTGTTAATAAGTTTTAGAAGATGCGCAAGTATTACAAGCACAATATGTATACCATTTATGATTCCCTTTAGGTTTCTGTGCTTTAGATTTTAACCACATTTCCTACTAAGATCACAGAATATGTCTCTGAAATTTATTTCCTTAGTTGTTCACTGGTACAGATATTCACCTAGTTTATTCTGTGTGTGTATGTGTGTCTGTATGTATGTGTGTGTGTGTGTGTGCATGCATGCACTCACACATGCGCATGTGCGTCTGCACTGGGACTTAAACCCAAGGCCTTATGCTAACCCTAACCCTAACCTTAATTGGTACCTGGAAAAACATAATATTCAGCCCTTGTTTTAATAAATTCAATTAGTTGAGTTGATAAATTATATTAATAATACTTTCTGCTATTCATAGTCAATCGGTGAGTTCTGATAAATCTGTGTGAAATGGAAGTAGAACTTAACGGGATAATAAACACGAGCCCAAGGAGCTTAGGGGTCCTTCATCTCCACAGCCTGCTATGCATCTCGAGCAATCTCCCTCCACTTGGAGGTATACCCTATAAACCAAGGAAGAGGGAGAAACTGGTAAGAGCCTGGACAGGGATAGCACATTAAAAGCCTGGGAAAATGGCCTAATTGTATGAAAATATATCAGTCTTTTAACAAATTGATACTAGTTTTATGGGCACAAACTTGAAATGTTCTCTTGGCATTTACTACTTTCTAAATTAGGTTTTAATTATTTTTGAATCTTTTCTTCCAGATAATAGACTATTCTTACTATGTGTTTTTATTTTTATATAATTCAATTAAACAGGGCAAAAATAGTTAAGACACCCAACATATTTTGAAGGTAAATATTGGCTTAAATTCTGATCATTAAGTACAGTTATATCACTAAAATGAAAAAAAAGATCAATCAAGCAAATGTGATAATTTTGCTCTGGGATGTCAAGGAAACATGAAAGATGTAGTATTAAATCTGTGCTAAAATATGATCATTATTTTTGTAAAAGGAGCATTTTAAAAACCACTTTGGTAGCCATTTTTATATACTCATATGTCATTCATGACTGATTTTTCTCCAAATTTTACCACCTTGCCATAATCTCCCCCACTGTGATTCACACTTATCATCATCCAGTTCAGATGTCTCCAGTGCTTTCATTAGCCACTTATTGAAAGATCATAGAGTAAAGCAGGAGAGCAGAGATGAAGGTAAATTCAGAAAAATGAGAAAGAGCTGTTAAAACAAATGCCATTTTCAAGAAATAATGGCCAGCTGCTACTCTTTGGGGACACATGTCTATGGTCCATATTGTAATCTCTGTTGTGCCAAGGTGTAAATTCCCCTTTATTAATCTTGTTTAAGGATTTGCAGATCCTTGTGAATCTGTAAGTTGATATCTTTCATAAGTTTTCAAGAATTCTTGGCTCTTGTTTTTCCAGATTACTTTCACTGTCATCTTTACCTCTCCTCTTTTCTTTGTTGAAATCCAGTGAGATGTGGACCACATGTTTAGTCATGATTCTCATGTGTTACCATGAGATAAACTCTCCTCTTAGCTGCAGATACACACAGACAGCTTCAGCAACACTCAGTAAAATAAATAGTGAAGGGTTTTCTTCAACATACAAAATGACCCCAAGTGGAAAGAAAAGAAGATGGGAAAGAAAAGAATTGAAGAGCAATATGACAGGGAAAACACATGGCTAAATGCTAATGCATATTGGTGCTTATTGCTCTAGAAAACCATATCTGAATTTTGTTGCAGATTTGAATACAGCTGCTTTTACACAGAGAAGAATTTGATCTGATGCACCCAGTTGCAGAGGGAGCGTGGAATATGGCACATTCTGAAAGAAGTTCTGAAGATGAACCTTTCTTCCAGATCAGAACCAAAGTCCACCAATGGTTTTCTAAGAGAAAATGGTATCAATATTGTCTATTTACCCACATCTTTTCTCCATTTTGTAAACATAGTTTCCCCTTTTCTCTATGAAAACAATAGATAATGTGACTAGAAAGTTAATTTTATGCTTGAGATTTTTAAAAATAAGATAATATATCATAAAAGGAAAAAATACGTTAGATGAACAAAGTTTTTAAAGGAAATGGATTATAATGGAGCAGATCTCAGGGAAGAAATGAGGATCCTGAAAATAATAAAAATATATACTTTTATAATTTAAACAGATTCAGTTTCAGTTTTTGTTTCTTACATTGTCTCAAATATCCAACTTTAAAAATACCAATGTCATACCATGTACATCATAGTGGCTGCTCTAAAATATCATGTGTGCAGAACTAATCTGCTTCCCTAGCTCCTTTTAATTGGAAACAATAACACCTTCTATCTCAAAGTCATAACTTACGTTGCTAAGCCAATCCTTATTAAGGCATTCGATATATTGAATAGAGAGCTAAGCTCCTTTTGTTAGAGGGATTTGTTGCTGATACAGAATGTACATTGTTTGAATCATGAATTATTTTCTTATTTCTACTCACTGTGCATAGGACTATCTATAACTTTTTTGATGTTTGCTTAATCCACATAAGATAAGCCCCTGCTTTACTTATATTGGTTTTTTAAATGTCGAATATTATATGTCCTATACATAACTTATGTCTAATATTTTATATACATATATAAATATAAAATGTAACATATTTAAATTCTCTGAAAACTTGTCCACTTAGCTGAAGCCCTGAAAACCTACCTCTGAAACCACTGACTTGATTCTGTCCCTTTTATCTTTGACCCCTTCACAATTAATGGGTCCTCATATGCATATCACATCCTATTTTGAGTATTAGCACTTTGAAGGGACTTTTGCACTACCCCAGTACTGGGCCTGGAATTACTACATCATTGTACAGGTCTCAGTAGAAGATGGGACCCATTCAGATGTTGTGACTTGGACAGTGTCCCTCTGCTCCTTCCTGGGCATGATTTCTAGAACTGGACAGTTACTTTGCTCCAGATTTAGTTCCCTTTCACCACCACCATTACCAACATCCTGTACAGGTTATGACAAGTGATGAGTGGCAACATCAACCAGAGCACCAGTTATTTTAATACTCAGTAAAATCATTTACTTACGTGGATTGTTTAAGCCAGGAGAACACAATAAAAAATGTCAGATAGTTATAAAATTTATCCAATTTGTAGTTAAATCTTTATGTCAAAGGGTGCAATACTTATTCCATGGCTTATTTTCTGATTGACATTCTGTAGTTGAAAATGTGTGGATGAAGAAATAGTACCACAGGAAAGCTGACAGAAGCATCGGTGGGCAGCTGTGATGTTGACATTTGCCAGAGCGGGAGCGCCAGGACACAGCCTTGTGAGATGACTGTGGACCCTGATTCCACCCTGCCATGAGGCACACTGCTGCTGTCCAAGTGCAGTGGGCACAACCACATGTGCGAGCCAGCAGAACTGTTTGATGGTTTTCCCTAATGGATGCAATGGAAAAGAGCATCTATTAATATACAGAAAAGATCCCTCATTTTGATTGGTTCCCATCTATTTACTTATTTTTAAAGAATTGTTTGCCTGTTGGTTTTGGTGATTTTAAAATATGTGCTAACTGAGATGAAAAGATAGAAAATATCCATGAATAAGTATCACCTCAGTGTTGACTCCACAAATAGTGTCATACTCCAGGCAAGCGTGTGCCATCTGGAGATGTAAAATGGCCCAAAACTATAAATTACAAGTGAGATATTCCAAATATTCAAGCCAAAGCCACAAAATCGTGCTCAAAGACTTCCAATAATAAGTCATAAAGATTCTGCTAGAGTTCCTAAGTCATTATGAAACCTGAGGCTTAGGGAAAATCACAAACCAACAAATTCTTTCTCTCCCTGTTATAATGAGAAATCCGGAGCCTCTGCTTCCTCTGGGAAGGCCTCGCAGCTGTGGCAGTGGCCACAGAGCAGAGCAGGGCTGGGAGCCCCCTATCTTCCAGCATGGGTACATCGCGCAGGGCCTCAGGGACTTCTACATTCCGCGTTCTGTTAGCATCCACAGCTCACATACAATTTTGCCTTAGGAAATTAAACAGCTTATTGAAAGGAGCTGAATTTACTAAGCTTTGGCGTAATAAAAAGGTAGGATATTTTATGAATTATAAGGTGAGAAAGAGCCTAAAAAACTTCATATCATATCCTTCTCCTACTCTACAGCCCAGTCTGCCCGCTCCGCATGGCCCCTCAACACTTGGGAGAGGTGAAGCCCGGGGTTGCAGCTCTGGGGAGCCTTCCTGCAGTTCTCCACCCTGCTTCCCACCCTCGCACCCCTCTTTGTTCTCACCTCATTTCTACCCAATTTTTACATCATTCCAGATAGGATTAAGTTTCTTTCCTTTTTGACTGAGGAGATCTCATTACCTACTGCTTCAGAAACCTTTATTTAGGGCTGGGGTTGTGGCTCAGTGGTAGAGCACCTGCCTCGCACGTGTGATCCTCAGCACCACATAAAATAAATAAGTAAATAAAGGTATTGTGTCCATCCACAACTAAAAAAATATTAAAAAATAAATAAATGAAACCTTTATTTAGCAGAGGTTGCCATATGGCATTTTCAAAACTGTTTTCAATCTACATAATGCCATCAACCCTTTTGATTGGACACCAAACTGTGCAAAAACAATTAGGGATGACTTGGCATGCCTG
This sequence comes from Xerus rutilus, assembly GCA_028644305.1. Taxonomy (NCBI): domain Eukaryota; kingdom Metazoa; phylum Chordata; class Mammalia; order Rodentia; family Sciuridae; genus Xerus; species Xerus rutilus. Next base: position 8,088,331 of record CM053412.1, on the reverse strand, counting down.
CTGGGTTTTATTGGATTGAAGCTGTCTATGCCCACAGAGTGAAGAATATCAGAAATTAGGTCCGAATTTTATGGATACTCCACCCCACAGGCACACACATACACATGCACACATTGAAATCTTAAAGAAATGAGAAGAACTTTAAATGAGGATAATGTTTTTCTTTAGAGACAAAAACAAAATAATAGCTAGAGAAGTTTCTAGTAATTTTACATTAAAAAGCAGATAACTGTGTCCTTAGAATTTGTGAAGTCACACACTAGTTAATGAGAAATTTGAGGATAAACTATTACATGTTATGCTTGATGATGGTGAACAGCTAAGAATAACAGTGCATCTATCTCCAATATTTCTTTCCTATTCACAGCAAATTTATGTTTCTATCCTGCTTGGTTCATGTTTTCAACTTTAATCAGGGAAAAGACACATTATATCTACATGGTCAGCCCCTCCCAACCTGTCCCCCAACCCTGGGCTCTCCCAGTCATAGCAGATACCACTGGTTGATCACAGCATTCCCTGCTAAATAGATAATAAAGTCTTTCCCAGAAGTCCTCTGGGATCATGAGTGGTTGTCCGTCCACTAAAGTAGGCATGTGAAACTTCACTTACCCTGTGTCTGTATTAAATCTCTGAGGTTCTCTTCACCTCAAACACTATTCCTTCAACTTGGTCTATCCTTTCAGAAAATCAAATCTGAAATCACAGTAGTTACTCCTTAGTTTCTTCCCATAGACTTTGTCTGGTTGAATCCTATCATATTTATTTTACTCAGCTTTATTGCTGCTGTGACCAAAATGCCTGCAAAGAACTAATTCAGAAGGGGAAAAAATTTTTTTTGCGGTTCCCAGTTTCAGGGGTCTCAGTCCATATACAGCCATCTCCATTATTCTGAGCCCAAAGGGAGGCAGAACATGCAGAAGAATGTGGTGGAGAAAAGCAGCTCAGGATGTGGCACTGGAAAGCAGAGAGACTTCTCTTTTCACCACCAACAAAATATATCCCCAGGATCCACCTGCTCTGGCCACACCTTACCAGCCTATCCTAGTTAGTTATCCCTATCACAGGATTAATGCACTGATTAGAGTAAAACTCTCATAGCCCAATCATTTCACCTCTAAACTTTCTTGCATTGTCTTATACATGTGCTTTGGGGGGATGCTTCATATCTAAACCTTAACAGATTCAATTTGTTTAAATAAACTTATAAAGGAAAGCATTCCTCTGATCCAATATTAATTTCATAGAAGAGACATGAAGACCTATGATTGTTAAATATATATATCTTAGCTGCAAATTCCAGGTTGCCATACTGACATGTGAGATCCAAACCTGGGCATCATTGTACCATGCTACATCGTCTTCCTCTGTAATTGTAAAGAACAGACAAAAGTCTTGTGTATTTGAATGCTGAGGAAATTCTGGAATAGGCAAAATATTATCGCTTCCTCAATGTCTTTTTACTCCAAAAATTTTACAGTAGTAATCAACATTTATTGCATACTTACTATAATAAAGTGGAAAAAATAAGCCTTAAGGTGGTGTCATCACATTTGCTGACACCCCAAGAAAGTCTATCTGCAGAGAGCGGTAATGAACCATTGCACAGGAACAGAGTCTCAACCTAGGTTGGAAATAAAAATAAGTGAGAGACAAACTGAGAACCAGAAGAGAATATAATGATCAAAATACTATAAGTTCATGGATCCAGGAAGGCCCTTGTTATCTATTTTTAAGAAAGTAAAAGCAAAAACAAATCAGACACATGCATTCATGTATGTTGGTCTGTGTTGGGTTTTCTGACTTGCCAGTCAAGATTCCAAGTATTCTCTGTAGTTTACATGGCAAAGGGACAGACTTAGTGTGCCAGGATAGATTTCCCCTACTGCTACATCAATAAGAGTGAAGTTATCTCATCTATCTAACTGCTTATTGTTTTAAAAGAATGAATCTAGCAAGAATGTATGCAATGAATGAGTTTAGGGAAGGGTTTGCTCTGTTTCTGGTCCCCATCTTTTCTTGGCTAGTGTTCTAGTTACTATAGAATGTTTTCTCTTTGTTACGAGATGTAATCCAGCAGATGCAGAACCCCCCACCTCGCTGATACCTCCCACCACCAAGTACATACTCAAAAAATATGTTCACTGAGTAGATGTAAGGATAGAGCTGAGATCATGTCTAAAATATAGAAAAGTAGCATGCCACAAAGATTCCTTTGAAATATTGGGTGCCCAACTTCAGTTTTAAAAGTCCTTTAAAAATGAACTATTTGACCCATTCAGAACATTTCAGAATGAACCATCTCTTAGGCATAAAAATAAAGATCATAAGCTTAAAAACTAAGGAAAATAAACACAAAATAAAAACACCATCTTTTTGTTTACCTTTAAGTCACGTACTTTGTCTTTCCTGCATTTATTTATAGCACATAGTCTTATGGAAAAACATTAATCCAAATCATGAACCATAAATCTAAGACATAATGCAATAATTGATGAAAGAAAAATAACTATAAATGTGTATACTCTGGACATCTGACTACCTTAAGTAATTTTATTATTCAGCCAAATAAAAATTTTACATTGCTGCCATCATTCTTCAGGATGCCTCTTTATTTGTACCAATTCCATTTTATTACATTACAAGTAGATTTACATGTACAAGATACATAATCTCTGGAGTGATCAAAATACTGGGTATTCAAAATTTGAAATGTCATAGATATGTTAAAAAGAAACTTTCATTTAAAATTTCTAAATAATTTGAGCCTGTATTTTCCATTTTGTATTTTCATAAAAATTGAAGCGGGGGCATAATGATATTGCTACTGTTTCACATTCTACATTGTTTTATTGTCTGTGTTCTTTAATGTTTATTCATTAGTTTGAATATTGCTTTAAAGTCATGCATAGAAGGATATGGTATTAAAGGAGTTTTTATTGCATTCAAAACCATTTAAAACTGTGCTGAAAGTAAAAACAAAAAAAAACATCATTTGGCTCTAGCTCTTGACACATGTTTTCAAATGAATTCTTTGTTTTCTGAAAAGCAATCACAGGCACAAGTAGTACTTTTCTGACACTCACATCTCAGGGTTTAGATCTGCAGAAAAACAAAGTGGGAACTTAGAACTATAATGTGCTGGGTTTGGATCAAAGTTTAAGTATTTTCCTTAAATTGTCTCTTTGCAGAAAGCTTGGTGGCAAAGATTTATGGTGACAGTTAATTCTATAATTTTATAAATACAACCACAGTAATGTCAGCTTTATGAGTCTTTCCACAATACAATGAGAATTCTCAGAGTATTCAAGAAAGGAGAGCATTATTACACTCCCACATTTTTCCACTTGCTGTTAATGAATGAGTCCTTTGTCCTTCACTAAATTATAAATGTTCAAAAGCAAGGATTTTACAATCATTTTCCTTATATTCCTTATGAAACTTCAGAAAATATTTTTCACATAGCAGTCCTAAAAGTACTGATGTGTTAGGGGTGCCACTTAAAAGATTCTAGAATGTTCTAGTGATTCAGGAAAATAATTCATGTATACAAAAATTACCTAGTGAAACAAACAAACAAGTAATAAAATGAAGAGGAAATAAGGAAGCCATCAGTTCCAGGTGTCAATTAAAAGGGCAGCTACCCTGACCTGCTATCCAAGGCTCTGCTCCTCTAGAGCTCAGAGCTGCGCCATGTCTCTTCTGAATACTATTTGCTCGGTACTACATGTCTTGATTTCCAAGGTACACACCTGGAACAAACTCAGTTTCTTACAATTTAATACTAGAAAAATTGAATGGGAAAAAGGAAAGAAGTAAGAAGTGCATGCCAGGAGGGAGCACGGACTTTCCTACTTGACTTCTGCCAATTTTGCTTCTTAATGAAGGGGACACACTGTGCCACAAAGAAATAAACTGAGCCAGAGGAGTTGGAGTAAATTTTAGGAAAGATCTGTTTACTCACAGTGATTTAATTTGCATATGTTCACAACAAAGTAAAGACGGCGTTGGGAATTTTCCACTGAATTTTATCACCAAACAGAAGAATTTGTGTGCTCTGCACCGCTGTGACACCTTCTTCCGCATCTTGCAGTCCAGGTTCTGTTTTCTTCCCATACTGTCTCATACTGTCCTTTCAGTTCCACTACCATGCTTTGCAAATTGTTAATCTCTTCCATATCTACTTATTTTATTTTGCTTATACTCGGTGCCTTTTTCCAGAAGTCTCTTCATACATATATAGAAAATTAAGACTTAAAGTATATTTTTCCTCATATTCTTGGACGTATTTGAGTCAACAACAACAAAAAAGTAATGTGAAAGGTACTATTCATTTAATACCATACCACTCTTCATGATCTAATATTTCTTTATGATAAGAAGAAAAAAAGTAGAAGGAGGAAAAGGAGAAGGAGAAAAATAAAGAGAATTGCTGCTGCTATGAACTCTGGAAATTCTTATGTGATGCTTCCTGTGGAGTATTCCCTCTCTCTCTTTCCCTCTCCTTTACTGTTCCAGTTCTCAGGCTTCCACAATGGAACACTCTCTGGTACTTAAACTGAGATTTGAAAGAGAAAATACGGTCACCAGCAAAATTCTACTGTATGATTCCTAAGTTACAGGCATAGTTGTTATGTATTTCAAAAGTGAATTTTCTCTGTGTGTGCTCTTGGGTTCTAAACAATGATTTATGTGCATCCATAAGATACATAATGATACACATCAATGAGCATAAATAAATGGAAAATGTGAGTAGTGTTTGAGAATGTGGAGAAGATTTCACTACATACAATTAATTAAATAAATAGAAAGCATATTAGTGGAACTATTATTTTCAGAATATATATTGCTTATTACATCCCATAGATGTTTATTTGGAATCTGCTATGTCAGGCCCTGGACCTCGGACTGAAGATGGCATACTACTACTCATTTATGAACAGGAAAAAAGTGTAGGTCAAGAAGTGTGTGTCCAAGGGTGTTTCACCATGACTGACATCCAGGGTAATGTTAGAGTTTTAAAGTCAGATAAGCATAGCAGGAAACCTATATGACCCCAGAAGAAGAGGACAGACACCACAAACCATGACTCTTTTAAAGTCTGAAGTTATCTCACAGAGACCAAAAATCAAAGTACAGAATCAACCTAAAGAGTCATTTAACAGAGTAATGGGTGGAGAAAATGTGGGATGTATTTACAATTGAATACTATTCAGCCACAAACAATAATAAAATTCTTCCATTTGCACCAAGAAGGGTGAACTTAGAGGACATTAGGTGAGAGAAATAAGCAGGTCAGAGAAAGCCAAGCAATCTCACTCATATGTAGGACCTAAGCAAGAGGATCACGCAAAGTAGAGAGATGAATGGTGGCTGCAGAGGCTACGGTGAGCAAGGAGCAGAGGATGGGAGACGGTGGTCAGGGAACAAATTCCAGTAAATGGGAGAAATGACTTTCAAAAGATCTGTGATGCAACAAGGTGACTGCAGTTAGTAACATTATATTATATTATTGAAAACATAAAGAGAGTGGGTGCTATGCTCTTATGACAAAAATGATAGTAGCGTGAGGTAATGCACTTGTCAGCTGACTGGATGTGACCAGTCCATAGGGAATGCATGCTGTAAACTTCATGTTGTACATGATTAAATTACAGAGCTGTCAATTAAAGAAAAAATTCCAAAAATTCTGAAAGCAATTTATGTGAATCCATGATTTCCTACAATTGGGTATAATGCATATATTTTGAGAAAATATTTATGCAAAAAAACACTTATTTTGCCATTAGGTAGAGAAGAACAAATACGCATTACAGAATAGTGTTTGGAATAATATGACGTATTTTAATAAGATTTTGATTCACATGCTAAGACATTTTTCCTGATATAGAGTAAAAAAGTTTCCTAAATACGTAAAGGTGTTAAAATGTGAAAGTTCCAGTAAATCCAATTGCTAACTAATTTTAAGAATGGTGCATTAGTGTTCTTACATTTATCTGCTTTATAATTTACAATCAATAATCTAATTTTATGTAACATTCAACAATAGCTGATTTACATTAGAATTACCTCTGAGAGCTATGTTCATGATGATTCTACCTATGAGGAAACTCCTAGAGTTTCATCCCACTCGTTACACCTCCACAGAAAGTTCTAGAGGAAGAATGCAACATAGTAAAAGTGGTGTAAATCTGGCTTAAGAGATAAATGATTACTGGAAACCTCATATCATGACTGAAAAATAGCCTGGGGCAGCCAAGAAAGACACTTGAGAGTCCAATGGGCTTATACCTCTGGAAGTCAACATTCAGAATGAAAATGCTATGGACCTATCTCTGCAAATATGTAACCAATGATGTTTAGATGTGTATTGAGGACCTGGAAAGAAAGTGACAGAAATCAGGTTGTAGTCAGCATTTCTAACTTTACTTTTAAAACCACCATAACATTTTAATATTTATTCTGTAAGTTCTTGGGAAAAGATTGCCTTTGCATGACAATTTTGATGGAAAGCAGCTAATAGGCAGAAATATAGTTCATCTTAGTAATGAAGATTGTCTTCTCTAGTTTGCATGGAAACTGCCACTTCATTATAAAACTGAAAAAATATTTTCCGTATGTAGAAGGCTTATATTGCCTTGTTAGCAACTGAATATAGGGCTAACAACGTTTATAAAAAGTTAACCACGAAGCAAGAATACTTCTGTGTTAGAGAAATAAAATGGTAATGTAGAAAAGTAATAGATAACTTCTCAGGAAGAATAATGGACCTGAGGAAATTTAAAGGCAAGTCGAAACTACTTAGTAAACAACGGTTTTATGGAGTGAGGAATGACCAAGAATTATCATTGTTCAGCTAACACATACAAAGAGTAGCCTGAAAAATCTACATTAAAAAAAAAAAAAGAAATAGAAACAGAAAAGATTAATGGACAAAGTCTAAAATATTGATTGTGAAATCAGTGCAAAATTATATAGATCTGTAAAGGAAAGACAGGTGTTCTGAAAATTCAAAACGTAACCACACCTCCAAGTTAAGAAGCTGATAGCATTAGAAGCCACCAGAAAAAATAATTCCCTTAATCCAAAGTAATGAGGAAGTAAATTTCAGGTAGATGTGGCCGTGGAATATTGTCACTAGAGGTGGAACTCAGAGACTGGATGCTTGTCTTGGTAATAAGAAGAAAAACATAATCCTAGTCTTAAAGTAGCAAGGGTAAAAAAGTGAGTCAGACATTAACCTTTCAGACCAGGGCATATTTTCTAAAACTGAGTTTGCAAATCAACTGCTTAGCCATCGGGAATTAAGGCAAAAACTAAATCAAAGAAGGAATATTTGGAAAACATTGTGGAGCTGATTTGCGGTCACTGCTGCCTAGACCGGCTTCATTCCCGTTACTAGCATTATTGATGGGCTGGGATACTAAGCGTGAGACGGAAGGGAAGACCATCCAAAGTAGAATAAGCAAAGACCCTTTATAAGGAGCTTGCCACTGCAGAGGAATAAAGTGCCACTTCTTGGGGTTCACAAAGACTCTTGAAAGCAGGCAAGAGAGTGAGAATGTGTTTTTTTTTTTGTTTTTTGTTTTTTTTTGGTTTTTGGTACCAGGGGGGATTGAATTCAGGGGCACTGAGCCACATCCCCAGCCCTATTTTGTGTTTTATCTTGAGACAGCGTTTCACTGACTTGCTTAGTGCCTCGCTTTTTCTGAGGCTGGCTTTGAACTTGTGATCCTCCTGCCTCAGGCTCCCAAGCCAGTGGGATTACCTGCATGCACCACCGTGCCCCGCGAGTTCATGGATTTTAGAAGTCATAATTACTGTGTATTTCACAAATGTCAGTTTGTCCTTCTGGTAGAATGAATACCAATACTGAGGAATGACTCTCTACACTCAGCTTCCTCGCTAAGAATAAAGTTCTCCTAGGTGCAACAAACAAAAATTCCAGTAAAGAATAAAAAAAAGAAAAATTTCACTCAGGGTAATATTTTAGGTTAATAGAGTAAGGTTTTCTTAAAATTATAAAACTAATGCAAGCTCTTTGCAGGAGATTTAGAAAGCACAATAGTGAAGGGGAATGAAAACATAACTCCTAAAACACGAGTCCCTAAAACAATCTTCCTTAGTGCCCTTGTTTTAGGTTTCAGTAACCAGTCAACATTAGCTTTAGCAGGATTACTCCATACAACTTCTGGGTCCGCTTTCTCAATGTGATTTGTGGAACACTCAGGGTAGATGTCATCCTTTCACACCAAGCTGCTCTTCAGTTGGATGTGGAGGTGGTGAGACATACAGTCTCTCCCTTTGGCACATCAGCACATCCAATTCCCTTAAATATCCTGTAGCAGGGAAACCAGGCTATCACCTGGACTATAGGTGGGCTTAAATGTTAGGTGAACTGGCCAATGCGGTAACCAGAATGCAGGCCTGTAGCTGGCTCATGCGTAGGAAATCACAGACTGTAAGAATTGTAAAAGCTTCCATCAGAAAAAGAAAAAATAACCTCTGGTGGATGGTGACTCCAGTCAGCATTTATGTATAAACAAGAAACAGAGGAGAAGACCTAGCCAGACATTCCACTTAAAATTAGGAAAGTAGTGTCTGAAACTTTATATAATAAATGAGAATGGCTTTGTGATCAGGTTGTTTAAAACAATACAAAATCAGAACATACCATTGCAAACAAAATAAAAGATAAAATTCAGAAAATTCTAGCCAAATTAATCTCTGTAATACAAGGAGAAATTATTACAAAAATTCCCACAAAGATACACAAGGGACTTCATGATTTTAAAATTGTAAGAGATAATTTTTTGATTGCTTATATGGAATTTGTCAAAAGCTAATAGAAATATATACAGAGAAACCTTAAATAACCTTTAACAAGGAGAAAAAAGTGGAAAAAATTACAAATTGATGGTGGGAGGTGAGACAGCACTGATGGCCTCCAAAGCAGCTTTGATTACCTGGAGAAGGAGTGACCACCTCCAAGTTAGGAAGGGAGGATCAGAGTCATGTGGACTCTAAAAGGTGACCTAAATGAGATAATAGCTTGAACTATTTAACTCACCAGTATTGAATGTCACAGGGACCATTACCAAACCTTTGAAAGATAACAAGAGGCCATTTAGAAGAACAAAATTTGTTTTCCAACAAGGACTAAAAGTGGAATGAAAAATATAGGTCTAAAATTACACAGAATACAAATTTCAGAATGTATAAACTGGCTAATTAAAATTGATTTTTTGTTCCATCCCAGAAATAATTATTCAATTGATGGTAAGATAAACCCTGAGGAAGATCAATGGTGAAAACTCTGAGTCTATGAGATTTATTAAGTCTTAGCATCTTAGCAGTTCAGGCTGAGCCCTGAAGAGAGCTCAGAATGTGTGTAGATCTGAGCTTCCTTCTCAACCCTCTTACAGCATTGGAACTCTCTGAGCCTCCAGACGCCTGACCACAACCGTCACAGAGGAACACAGCTCACGTACACTCTTCCTGGGCCTCACATTCTAATTTATATTTAATAGAACAGTAATGTAATGTCCTGGAATTTCCTTCATAAATACTTTACCACTCTATTCTGTCTTTCTCTTCTTTCATAAGAATCTTCTTATCCCAACCAATCATCTCTATGTTTCCAAACACCCCACTTGGCCCAGCCTCCCCCATCACTGCGGAGAAAGCAGTTTTATATTTATTTCCAAGGAACACTCTTCTTGACCTTTAATCTCACAATTGGCCAAATTATATCTTGTGCATTTACAAGCAGGTAACAACAGATCCTACCACTATGTACAGTACAATGCACTGATACAAATCATGGGCAGGGCGGGTATCTTTCATGTGACTGCATTCAAACCTTGTTCCTGTATGCAGAGATGACCTCGACACCATTGCAAATAGATGTGCACTGAATTCCATAGATACCGCTGCTCAAAATAAATATGTACTTTTTTTTTTTCAACATATGACAGATTTCTATTGTCTGTTTTATTTTTTATTTTTTTTTTCCAATTTCTTTTTTTTTTTTTTAATTATTTTATTTTTTTTCCCAAAAGTTGCATTTTAATACATGTTGGCAAACATAACAGAAAAAAACAAATTATCAGAAGCTGTACACACTATTCACTGAAAACATTTGTTGAGGCAAATAGGAAAAAATTGTTACAATCATAATTTTTCTAACTTTGCACAAAATTATAAGCAGATTACATT
>CM053412.1:8048292-8077613 GCA_028644305.1 Xerus rutilus | reverse complement strand
AGAGAAACACTCAAAATAAATATGTACTCTTAACTGTTTACTTGTACTCAGAAGTATAAGAAATTTAAAAGAGAAAAAATTACAGTTTTATAGTAAATCATACATCATTTTTTAAAGGAGGAAAATTTTCATGATATACACTTAAAATCCCAAGTGCACAGCAAATAAAGCAGTGCAAAGTGGGCATAAGATGACACTTACTGCAAATATCCTAAACTTACCCTAACCCTAACCCTAACCCCAACTCTACCTGAACCCTAACCCTAACCCTAACCCTAACTCCAACCCTAATCCTAACCCTAATCCCAACTCTAACTCCAACCCTAACCCCAAACCTAACCCTAACCCTAACACAATCCTAACCCTAACCCTAACCCCAATCCACTCCTAACAATACATACCCAAAACACTTTGAAAGCAAATTGCACTTGTAAAATATAAGTTGACAAATGGCCTGTCACACAGGGACAGATGTGCAGACTATAGTTAGAATGTGAATTTTACAGACCAATATAAGTTATAAATGAAATTATTCTGCTAAAATTTTTGATACATAGGCCAGTGCATTATAATTCAACCTCAGCCGCTTACGTGGACAATCTTCTTGTACACTATGAAGATTTAGGATGGTGAAAGGGATAAGTGCACTTTATCAATAACAAGACAGACAGTACCTAGTCTGAGCATCACAACAGCACTGTGTCTGTCTCAACTTAATTCTGCGGCTGTAACATGGAAGCATCTAAGACAAAACTCAGATAGATCCTCAGGTTCTGTTCACAAAAAACTTGATTTGTAAAAAGCAGAGAGCAGGCTCTGCATTTGTCCTATGGGCCGTGGTTATCCAACCTCTGATTAAGAAAGAAAAATGTTTTGGCTCTGTAAAGAACTATGTGTTACTCGTTATCTTTCTTGCATAAGCATAGTTATATTCTTATAAATATTGAATGTGAAAATCAAGATACTTTGAATGAGATTTGTTTTCTAATAATTATTCCATTCCTAAACTATGAAATACCATTTTCTATGTGTGCTGTGAGATTGGAGCATGAATGTTTGTTAGGAAGAATGTCAGGATGCTCCACTTGCTTAGGTAATCATGTCACCAAAAGATCTTTGTTTTTCACAGATATTCAAGAAATGCAGCATGTTCTGGTTAAATTCAATGACAAGTCTTAATAGTCAGATTGTAGGCTTCTGGAACAAAGAGATTCCAGGAGTGCACTTTATCTTTGTCAGATATTCTACATGGTAACTGGCACAGAGTAAAGCTTAATTGAACAATCATGACTTAAGTGTGAATCTTTTATATCTCTAAAAGCAACAAGAATATTCTGTTTGGGGTAGGGAATTAATATTGGGTTTCATTTTATTTGACAAAATAAATCTATGTTAAAAAATTAAAGCTGCATAAACATAATCACAAAACACTCAATAACCTAATACTAAACTACTAAAAAACTATTAGATAGTATTATATTATATGCTAGTTTTTCTTTAATATTCCATATTTAACTTGTTTTAGGAATTAATAAAATAAAAACAACAAATCATCTCTATTTTTTATTAATCACCACAAAAAGAAAAATATTCTTATGCACTTACTTTAAATAATTATAGGACAGAGATTGCTCTGACTTGCTCATCTAAATTCAGACTTCAAGCTGCCCTTGAAATGCTGAGCTGCTGTGATTTTTTTCCATTCTGATGTCTAACACATACAACGTTCACCCATTAAGAGACTGGCCCCTCAGGCAACTTGTTTACATTCTTTCTGTTATCTTTTGAAAAATTGCTATACAATCTTTCTGACAATATTTTGAAATGACTAAAGAATATAAACTCTAAATAGTCTTTTACGGTAATTTGATCCATACTCAAAGGACAATTATGAAGGATATTTTATATTGAGAATAGCCGGCAGTAGATATCAATTATCTTCTCTTTCTATATTGTAGTTATATGTTGCTTAGAAGTATACATGCCTCTCTCTATTTCCTGTGGCTAATTTAAAATTAAATATATTGAAATTATCACAAAATTGTTTTAAAAATAATTGATAATATATTCAAAGCAACTGAGAAAAAATACTAACAGTACTTCTGAAAAGAATTATGTCTTAACACTGCTTATTTCATAGGAGGTATGCAAAAACACCAATATTTACCTTTGTAGGTTGAGTGCGTATCTACCTATAGGACTCATTAGGAGAATGTCAATAATTTCCGTTTTGTCCTCATTATAATATGGAAAACAGCAAAGATAGCATTAAAACATTTCAGAGCTCTAAAACTTTCTTGCTTTATAGACATTAAAGTTCATGTAAATGTCAAAACTATGGCAAAGAGAGAAAAAGAGACTGACAATTGGTTCTGGACTGAACTAGCCTCTCCCCTCCTTTTCCAGCTTGCTTGTGTCTCCGGGATACATACATTTAGGACTCCATGAAGATGGAGATGTGGAGGAGAGTTTGGGGACACAACACAAGGTTACAGCACAGAAGTAGAGGAGAATTGGGAGCAGCAGGAAGTGGCCTGAGAGGAGTGTTTTCATAGATAAGGGTCAAAATCACTTATAACTCATGGAGATATTGATCCATTGTGGTCTGAAAACAGTCTTTTTAATATTACCAAAACCTACATGGAAAGGGATGCTACTGTGTAGGAGACTCAAGGGTAACTGATTCATTAGTCCATTGATTTATTCAGCAGAAAGTTCTACTGAGCATTTCTATTTTCTAGGCATGCTTTTAGCACTAGGTTGTAGATTTTGAATGAGATAAACTATCTGAGCTCATAGTTTAAGCAGAGAGAGACACAAAACAAAACCAATAATTCTAAATCAGGGTTTTCAGTACCACAGTATGCACACAGGGATATGTAAACAGAGGTAAGGGATGTACTAAGAGGCGGCCAAAGGAGGGTTCAGAGAACAGGTGAAATAAATTTTGAAAGAGTCATATAAATATCCAAGTTTAGGACTAGTTCTTGAAGGTTGAAAAATTAATGGAAATTTATCTGTGTACACAAAGATAAATTATTCAAATTATAACTTTTGTTTCCTATTTCCATAGCAAAATCTTGTGCAGCGAAACCCAGTGTTCACTGATGCACATTCTCTAATTTCCTAACAAACACATATTAAACCTTTTTTTCTTATAAAGCTTCCAAATTCCAATGTTCTTACTCTTATGCTAATAAAATTAAAATGTTTGATTTTCCAATAATCAATCCTGTCAGTCCTCCACCACCAAATTTTCAACAAATTATTCAGAATAACCCAGAAATTGCAAATAATTCCATAGCAGCACCATATATTTCAGAAAAAAATTGAAACATAAAATGTTGAAGAATTTTCTAACCAAAACAACACTTAGAGTTTATGAATGAGGGGAAGTGCAAATCAAAATCATGAGATACGCCCATTCCCTTTAAGAAAGATATTATCCTAAGGAGAAAAGATAAGAGGCTCTGGGGAGGCTGTGGAGGAAAAGGAACCAACTCTCACTGTGAGCAGAGTGTAAATTAGTACAGCCTTTGTGCAAAACGGTATGGAACATTCTCAAAAACTAAAAATAGAGCTATTGCATGATCCAACAATCCCCTACTCAAAGGAAATGGAATCAGTATGTCAAAGAGATATCAGTACTCCATTTTATTGCAGCACTACTGCTATAAATAAGTACCATAATCAAGAAATTGAAACAAGCTAAACATCCACAACTGATTAACGGAGAAAGGAAATGTTGGTGCATAAACACAGTGAAATACTATTTGGTCATGAAAAAGAATGAAGTCCTGTCTTTTGTGACAACATGGATAAACAAGAGGCAATTGTTAAGGAAAATAAGTGATAACAGAAAGACAAATACCTCATGATCCCTCTCATATGCAGAAATTAAAGAGTTGATCATACTCAAGTTGAGAGTCCCATGGTGGTTTCCAGAGGCTGGGGATTTTGAGAGAGAGAGAGAGAGAGAGAAAGAGAGTGTGTGTGTGTGTGTGTAGGGGGACGTTCAGTGTACAGTTGCATAGTGGTATGACTACAGTTAATAATCATGTTCTGTGCATTTCAAAAAAGGTGGGAGGATTTTGATTGTTTCTATCATTGAAAAATAATAAATGCTTGAGGAGAGAGACATCTTAACCAGATTTAAACTGGTGTCTACATGTGTAGAACATCAAGTGGTATCTCATCAATGTGTGTAATTTTAAGTCATTATGTGCCAGTTAAAAATGCATATAATTTTTTTTAAAGGAGTGAGCTACGATGCCTGAAGCCTGCTTTACTGAGTAAAGGCATGTCCACTGACCAGGGCAGGAGACAGCTCCATATGAATCAGACAAAGGGAGCTCACTGTGAGGAAGAAGCCAGCTCAAATCTTACGTTGCATCCACCTCCTTACGTTTTGTAGATACCTACAGCTCACCATGACTGTGATAAAATTTCATGAACCAAAATCTGAGCAGTACTAACAAAGAAATAGAGTGGGATTTATTTGCCTGGTCACATCAAATTCAAATGAATGTGTGCAATGGAAATTTTCACCATGTTGTCTCACTGTAACTGCAGCAATCATGAAATTGCATTTGCATATGTGCATTGCCTAGGGTCGATGACATTGTTAATAGCTAATTTATAAATAGATTTTTATTTATGTGTAAATAATATCCGTAATTTTAAATAACATATGTCCTTTATTTTAATTTGTATTAAGAGAGTGTTTTCATTAAATAGTTTGAATCCAAAGGGAGTACGTTAAAATTTTTCCTAATCTTGAAGTCAATATGTCATTCAATTCTAAGAAATAAGACACTATGTTTCCTAATATGTGCTTTATAGAATGTACTCTTTGAATTAAGCCTTGCTCTAACTTAGATACGTTGAATTTATGTCTGCCTTAATATCTGAAAGTTCTGCTGCAAAAAGCCACACCATATTTGTTAACTCAAAACTTCTTGCTGTTTGTAGAAAGAAGAAATTTCTCTGTCTTCCTTCTTTCTAAGCTTTCCATGGAAGGTGTCAGTTGTTATAAGTCAAAACAGCAGTGATTGGTTTTGGTTACAAGTCAGAACCAAGAACAGTTAGTCTATTTTTTAGAAACTTAGACATTTAAATTCTTAGACATTTACCTTTGTTTTATTTCCTATTTTGGATAGCAGTGAAAATTTCAACATGGACACAGCATGATGGAAGGAAAGCTGGGGATATTTTACTATTTTCATCAAACTGGTGATATTAGTGAATAATAAAGAAGTAAGTCAACTCTAAAGCACTGTCTTAAAACTGTAAAAAAAAAATTATACTAGTAACACTAGCAAGCAAGTTTTCAATTATCCTGAAGAAGTTTCAGAAGATGAGAATGAACAATCCTTTCTTCAGGAACAAGAGTACAAGTGTCCTTGTATTGTAAAACTGGACAGTTCTGAGTCTAGTGTTACAGTATTTTTAAATGCTAACTACATTTATTTAAAGATTGAAAGATGTTGGTTGATACATGTTCATTAATTATTTTCTAAAAAGTTACTTGTTTACTTCAATTTTAAACTTGTTATGCTTCCAGCATTCTACAATTATCTTTACCATTATATTTTTGTATTATAAATTTAATCACTACAAAACATAACCCTGTGTCTTTTTTAATCTAATTATCTAATATTGATAAAGTCCTTTTCATAACAAACTTTGAAAGGTTTTTTTCAATTGTTTTTACAAATTTGAAAAAACATTCTGGCTATGCTAAGCCTCTTTTTATCTTCTCAGATTCTCTTTTTGTGTTCTCCCATGTGTATCTTCATTACTTCCTTGTTTTTAAATGTGTACTATGCTGTTCTTTTTCCAATTTAGCATTTATACCCATAGCAGTGAGCTGCCTTTGAGTGAGTTTTCACAAATTTTCAATTGCAAAATTGTCTTGTATCTAAATTTCTAAGGTTGTTTTAGAACATTTTTTATGATAGTTTCTTGGACTCAGACATTATTTAGAGGTGAATCTCTCTCTCACTCAAAATGAAGTTTTTCTTTTACCATTTTTGATATCTGTTAGAAGTTGTTCTATGTCCTACCACAAGGCCAATTGTGCTAAGTTTTCCTTGTCTTTAAAAATTATTAGAGTCTTTTGATATTATAAAGTTCATGACTAACAAATAGGTTTCATGTCTTGTTAGGCTTTTTTTTTTTTTTTTAGAGCAAAACACAAAACAAAATCAACGAAGACATGAAAAGAAAGGGAAATAAAAAGAGACACAAAAATGAAGTTACCTGCAACAAATTTACAATCCCCATGAACTACTAGAATATTGACATTAGCAACCAACATTTAACATATGTGTGCATTAGGTTTTCATTGCTGTAACCAAAATACCAGACGGGAGCAACTCAGAGGAGGAAAAGTTTATTTTTGGCTCATGGTTTCAGTGGTTCAGTCCATGATCATCTGACTGCATGGCTCTGGGCCAAGTAGGAGGTAGAACATCATGGTGGAAGCAGATGGTGAGAAGCACTGCTCTGTTTATCATGGCAGCCAGGAAGTAAAAAGAGAAAGGGGAAGGGTGGGGGGATAACAGCATTACAGAGCATGCCAGTGACTTGCCTCCTTCATCCACACCCACCTGCCTACAGCTACTATCCTGTTAGTCCATTCACACCAGTATGAACTGTTAGGTCACAGCATTCATGATTATTTTGCCTCTAGATATTCCTGCATTAACACAGGAGCTTTTGGAGGACACCTCACATCCAAACCATAACACTCTTAAAAAGAGAGAAATTAAAATGTAAGCTAAGTCTTAATATGACAGACAATGCAAGGATTTTCAGAGGTGAAATGATTAGATTATTAGAGTTGTGACCTAATAGCGGGTGGTAGTTGGAGGCAGATAGGGTGTGACTAGAGGAAAGAGGTCACGGGAACATGACTTTGGGATATATGGTTTGTCAGGGTGAGCTGAGCTCTCTCTGCTTTCCGGTTGCCGGGCTCTGAGGTGCTTTCCTCTTCGTGCCGTGCCGTTCCACCATGAGGTTCTGTCTCCCTTTGGGCTTAGAGCTACGTATTCAACTGCCTATGGCCCAAGACTTCTGAAACCATGCGCTGCAGATAAACTTTCCCTCCTCTAAGTTGTTCTTTTCAGATACTTTGGTACCTAACAAAATGCTAACTGAAACAGTAACTATAAAAAATAGAATAAAGAAAAGAAATGAAGAAAATAAACATGAGTGATAAGGAAATGAAGTCTTCATCAGGGAAATGATGATATAGAAGATGGGGACAGTAGATTATATTAAACCTGGTTGCATGATTTGTGACACTAAGTATAAAAATGAAAATACTGGAGCCCATGTTCAAAAAATAGGTTTAAAAAAAAACACCTTAAAGTCTCCATAATATGAAGATTTTAAGATTTCTTCTGAGGTCTCTTTCTCAACCAGTGATGGTGGCTTCATTTGCTATGGAACATTGTACTTCCCTGGACTCAGGGATGCTGCTGAGGTCCAAGAAGACCCTCACAACCCCTGACACCCCATCAGGTTCCTGGATATACATGCTCCATTGATGTAGGTTCACCCTCTTTTCAGCTACTGTACCGACGATCTTCCTGGTGAGTTAGAAATAACCATCCATCATTTCTTCCTCCCACTTCTTCTGACTTAGAGCAGAGGAGTGATCCAAGAGTAAGCAACCTGTCTGTTGGGATCACTAGATAATGGGAAAAGGTTGGCAAGAGGGTCATCCCATCAGTCAGCTGCTCAAGGCATCATGCTTTTGCTAGCCATGGGAGGAGATGGGCAGCAGCCCTGCCGTGCTCTAAGATGCAAAGATGGACGTGTCTAACATTGTCTTTCCCTGGTCAACTCAGTCCTTGCCACATGCAGGGGAATGGCAGTCACTATGTAGGAGGAAGAACTGGTAGCAAAAGCCCATCTTAGGGAAGCAGGGAGGCTAGGAAAAGTGGGACTCAATGGTGGAGACCTCAAGGCCCCTGTACATTCTTCCTTGTTCCATCAGCTTTCACTTGTAAAATACAAATTCAAAGATAAACTTATTAAGACATTTTAGACGGCCATTGCAGATCCTTAAACTCCAAAGATCCTTTTGAGTACAAGTCTTTTTACAACTGTATTGACTGCACACTCACAAAGCTGCCCCTAGATCTGATGTTAATACAACTGGAAGTCCTCAAAGCAGAAAATCAAAGAAGGGAGCAGAATGTGCATTGAGAAGAATAACTAAACCTTAGTGAAAAAAGGTAATAATGGAACCCACATGTTGGAAGAGAAAATGTATACATGACAAACCAACTCATGAGATCCACCAATAAATAAATATCCTAAATAAATTTTATTAAGTTCCTCCTGAGAGCAAGGAAATCAGATTGTCAGCAGACTTCTGACAGTACCGTGCTATGCCAGAGAACAAGACTGCAACATTCGTGAAGTGCTCAAGGAGAGGAGGATGTAAGCCAAGGACTGTATATTCAGAAAGGCTTTCAATTACAAAGGGCACAGTGAAACCAGTAATAAATATGCAAAACTTCAAGGAATATTCCATCTGTAGTCTTCCTGAAAAATGGATTGAAAAGGGACTTTATGGCAACCAAAAGACTTGGAGAGACTGTGGCATATCTATTCTGCATGGTTCAAGAAAATTGGAAAGGGCACAATGGAAGTTTTATTATTTGCCTTGAGGTAGTGCAAATCAATTTTCACATTCACTTATTAAAGACTTGGTCACATGGCTTTAATGTTCTGCAAGACAGGCCCTATGTCCAGCTACGGTTCTACTACATTGTAAGAAATAGAAGCAAATACTTGGTGAATAGCCAGTATACAAAGATGCACGGAATTTATCAACATTCCTTCTAGTCTTGTCAAGGTTTGCTTTCCGTATTTCCATATTATCTACGTGCAAGTTTAGAACTATACCATCCTTGCCAATTTAACACTTTGATATTTGTCATTTTTATCTGTTGAATAAATTTTTCAGTTATTAAAATACAAACATTAAAATGAAGCATTTTTCTTAGAATACTATGGACCCCTGGGATTTTATGCTGTGCCAGTTTTAGAAAGACTGAGGTATTACCCTTAAGGAGGTTCTTCTCAATAACCAAGAAATGATTGTTTTGAAATGCTCTCTGCTGCAGAGACCATATTTTATTACATTGTCTAGAAAACATGTAAAAGTAAATAAGATTTAAATGAAATTTCTGGAAGACAGCATATAAGGAAAACATTGCCAAGTAATAGGGCTTATCTCATATGCAAAGGGCTGATAAATTATCTTTTAATTAAAGGAACCTCATATTCCACTAATTCTCTGAATTCACATTCTCTCTGTTCATAGGGTTAAAAGTTTTAAACATTCCAGAAATAGATATACAGTTTTTAACTTTTATTTATTTTAGAAAGAATCATTCTGACTAATATGTATTCTTTGCTTATATGATTGGTTGCTTTTTTAGAAAGGCTTTAAATCAAATCAATTACTAACTAATCACACTTTTAATGATTTCCTCAGGTAATGACATTTCTAGAAAATGTCAGAAGTACTAAATTACTAAAAGAAAAATTAATGATGATTCTTAATTGGCTATTCATTCATCCTAAGTCTGTTTTATGTAATATGAAAATACTATATAAATTATATTTTAGAAATGCAAAATATTCTATGAGTAGAAAGGAAATTATTTCTCTAAAAACCATAAAACACAAGGATCAACCCATAGTACAAACAACTATTTAACATTATATTTTGCAATCTTCATCTTTCATTATAGTCTCTATTTTTTAATTAAATGTTTTTCAAATAAAACACTATATTTAAATAAACTTGTAATTTTATTTTTTTACTTTAAAAAGGGAAGAATGCATAATTGAAGTATTAAAGTTACTCTGCTTTTATGTTCAATACAGTTTTACATTTTAACAATTGTTTTTTTTTAAATTTTTTTTTAGTTGTAGATGGACACAATGTCTTTATTTTATTGGTTTGTATGTGGTGCTGAGGATCGAACCCAGGGCCTCACGCATGCGAGGCAAGCGCTCTACCGCTGAGCTACAATCCCAGCCCACAATTGTTTTTTAGTATAAGGGAAATGCAAAAGGAAGTATAGAATTATTTTAAAAATCAAACTATGCTTTACACATATCTCAATAATAATTAAGATCAAAAATTCATAATGTTTAAACAATGACAACATTATTGAGAAAACTTAAGGGCCCGCTATTTAGAGCTAACATTCTAAAAATATTGGCTGTTGTTCTGTGAAGAATGCATAAATTATTATTAACTCCAAGTTTTTGCTACATAAAACATATACCTAGGGGCTGGGGCTGTAGCTCAGTGGTAGAACGCTTGCCTAGCATGCGTGAGGCACTGGGTTCGAGCCTCAGCACCACATATAAATAATAAATGAATAAAGTAAAAATCCATCAACAACTAAAAAATATTTAAAAAACAAAAACAAAAACAAAAAACATATACCTAGTTTCATTCAAGCCAAAGCTATTGCAGTTCATATATGAGGTTTAGTGTACTTGTTAATATAAATGTTTTACCTAAAATATTCTAATACATAATGAAATGAAATCACAAGTTCTAAAAAGGTAAAAAGACAAGGGCCTAGAAACACTCTTCAGTTCAATAATTAAATAAAAGATATGCTTATCCTTAAGAAAACCTGGTACAAACCACTGTATTCTTAGTGATGTGATGCAACTTAGAATGTTCCAGTTAATTAAATTTAAATAATCTATTGCTTCAATATCCATGATCTTTTTCTTTGATATAGTAAAGCATCTTAGTTAAATTTTGCTAATGGCATGGTAGACTACTTCATGAACAATAACTTTTGTTTCATTTTAGGGTATTGATTTCTATCCAACTGACAAATGAACTTTTCCTCTTGAAGAAAGTTTGGTTTATAAGAAGAGGTGTGGGCATTATGACCACCCAATATATGAATCTACTCCTTTTTGTGCTGGCAAAACCCACATTGATCATTCATTCTTTTGCTCCTACATATACACACCAGACACCCATTCTCCTAGTCACCCTTGCAGCCTTGTCCAGACTTTAAATGAGAAGCAAGGCTTTGAGCACTTCATTTTGGCATGGGAGCCAGGGGCTCCAGCACTGCATGGATAACAGATGAGTTTAACAAAAAAAAGGATGAATGTGGGACTGTGCAGGACCAGGACTTGTACAACCGCCTGTCATGACAGTATCAGGAAAATGGTCAGCATTTCTGAAGGCCTCCTGTGGTTTAACACATTCCCGGATGAGAAGGAATCAAGAGGAATTGTTCCAGCTTCCAACAAAAGTTCTCTGGGAAACTCTAGATTTTCAGAACCTCAGTCAACAAAGGCCAGAGTACACACACAACAAGCCTTCAGTCCTAAGAAAACATCGGAAGGCAATTCATTTTAATAGGTAGGACTTTGCCTTACATAGCAGATCTAAGAGACACAAATTTCACATGCCCTTCATGATCTGCAAAGCTGTAAACTAGAGTCACAGAAAATTCATTCATACTTTATCAATAATTTTTTGAGTTTCAAATTTTATGTTAGCTTCAAATCAGGGACTAGAAGTACAGAAGTCAGCTTCCCTACTCCTTCCCAGCCATCACAATTGTCTAACATCAGCCAGATGCATTCAGAACTAATGACAGATGAACAGCTTCTAACACACATAGGGTATCCCGAGCAAGTCTCTGAAGGTTACTGCACAAGGGAGAAGTCTATCTGAGAGCGCCAAGTGGCTGCAACACAGATACCAAAGCCACTTAGTGGCACTTGAACCTCAGATTCCTACATTCTTCCCAGTTTCATTGCTCCTCCAATTGAATTTGCAATCTATATGAAGCACAAAGTCCCATGTTGCACTAATGTAAGGCATTCAATATGACTTTTCAAATATCTCCCCTCTGAAAATTGAGAACTCTTGTATTTTTTTTTTAAATAAAATGATTAAACTTTATGTTTGCCTTATGTGGTTGTATTCTGTATGAAGACATTCTAATTAAAGAAAATAGTTCACAAGAGTTAACAAAATTCACCTAGAACACAGTATTTAATATAATTTTAAAAAATATAATCAATCATCAAGATTGGTAAAATGGAGGAGGAAGGTGTCCTGAATGAAGCAGAGAAACTGGGCATGTGTGTGCCTTCTGTTTTTGCATTTTCATGTTCCATCTCATGATCTCACTGCTCCTTTCCTTCAGCCACCAGAAGCCCTCCCTCTCCCCCACCCCTGCCAGCATAGCACAGGCAGGCTAAACAAGGACACCTTGTCAATTTCCACTTACTTAGCATATTGAGATGAGTGAGAGTCATTAACTACAACTTGGATTTTGCCATGGCACCTACTTAACTTTGAGGCCGTTGCACCCTCACTGTAATTACCTCATTGATCATTGCCTTCCTGTTTTTACACCATGTCAGTAATGAGTGGACAGCTGTTAAAACCATTAGGCACAGCTGTGTTTGAAAACTTGACCTTATATAATGTGTTAAAGGACATGATGTGGAGATTCTACCAAAGAGTGAAGTCCCTCAGAAAAAGACTTCTGAACATAGATGTTCAAAGTAAATTTAGAAGGCAAAGGACCTTTTCCTCAGTCTTGATGGAGATGTAACTAACAGGAACTGTTGACCACTTCCCAGTTGGCAAGTCCCAGAGTGTCATGGATCTAACCACAGTTCTCTAGAAACCACACACCCGCTGCAAGTCGAGGACTGATGTAGCCATTCTAAGTTCTACAAAGCCAGAAGAACAGAAAAGGAATTTCCAAATGGCCCCAAAACATCAAATAGAGAACCCTGAGCTTGCACCACCCAAGGTCCACATTCAATCAAGCGTTCAGTAGGGCTGTTTTAGAGGCTGTTAAAATTTAATGACAGAGGTTCTTGAAATTCTCTGCATGTTCAATCAAATCACATTTCTAGCCAGTGGGCCTAGGAGTGAGGATTTATAGAAGTTCCTCAGGTGATGTTAATGTGCAGCTGGGACCGAGAATACTCACACTTCACAAGCCTTGTCTAAAATCAGTCATCCCAACACAATTCTAATAGAAGTCAGGACAGACACTCATTGACATCATAACCTCTTGCTCTTCATCCACTCAGTCTTAAATGGTAAACATAGCAAGACATTATCAGAAATAAACCAGAATGTCCATACACACTTAAGAGTGATAATAGAGGAGATTGAGCGGTTAGGAGGCTGACAGGTGAAAGGAAATGAAGAGCAAGTCGATGCAGTGTTGAGTAGTGATTGGTCACCTGTGGAATCCGCTGCACAGACTGAGTACTCACCCATCAAAACCCTGTGAACAGCAGCCTCCACACAGCCAGTGCAGAAATATTATCTTGCAAAGTGTATGCTCATCTTCTGCCAGATAGAAGCAGATGAGCTGAAGGAAAGAAGGGGAATGGGACCATTTCCCTTTGAATACAGGGGAGCCCAATTCTTCATCTTAATGAGGAGGTAGTCACTTAGAGATGAAAGTGACCAACTCTTCATGGCTTTCTGGCTGTCATTTACAATTAATCCGTAAGAAAATCAATTAAGGGCTGGGGAGACAGTTCAGTTGGTAGAGTGCTTGCCTTGCATGCACAGGGCCCTGGGTTCAATCCTCAGCACCCCGCCCCCTGCCCCCAAAAAGAAAAGAAAATCAATTAAAATAATTTGATAAGTTCAGTCACACTGCTCACAGGGTTTAATGTTTCAAACCAAAATTTTGTTTGGTTGACATACTTAAAGACTAAGCAACGTTTCCTGAAGAAATCTATGAACATTTTGCAATTTTCAGCACCACAATGATAAAAAGTAAATTACAACAAAAGCACAATGTTAATTTCAAGCTCCATTAGAAACACAGGGTGAGGAAGAGCTACTGTTTCCAATTGAAAAGGATAAAATTAGTAGGCAACCAAAGCCCATTTAGTCTTGAAAGGGGATTACAAACAAAAGGCAGTAAAAAAAAAAAACAAACTATGAAAAACTATTTGACGGTATCATTTTAAGGCACATTATCTCACTTAATGGAAACAGATAACACTCAATTTCATCAGTTTCCATAAAACGAGGTAATGTGCTGTTAAAAGTTAAGCACTTGCAGGGGGGAAATTACAATTTAAAGTTTGATGCTAAGTAATTGCTGAAAACCTGTGTATCTTTGGTTCATGTTGGTGTATTCAATACTATGTTCCACTGTAAGCCTGAAGTAATCAAGAGATATGGTTTCATTAAAATGAGTTGAATTGCTCTATTCAACAGGATCTAAACTATTTCTTTTTGTTATTTCTTTAAAGAATTGATTGGGTATGGTGGTAGTTAAAATTCAATGTTAAAAATGAATAACTGCTTTATAAAGGAATATTAATTTATTTTCAATTGCTATTAATAATTATCATCTATAATTATGTACCTCATACACCTAAGTCATGCACCTCAAGGTGCATTTTAAATATGTACATGCTCTGTCTTCAAAAGTCACTTTCAACAAGCTGCTCTATTTTAAATAAAATAAAATTGACAATATTCAGAGAATAACAGTGTTCAACTGAATGGTCATAAGAGTTTTATACTTCCGAATTGACTAGAAAAGCATTTAAGTGACCTTTATAATCAACATAATTGGTGGCATCTCTCAGACAGCGCACATATGCTGTGGTATATCAATGCCTTTAACATTAGGCACACTCTGCTTTCCCACGCAGATTGCAAATATAACCTTTGTTCGAGAGAGTAAGCTGATTGAAAATGCTTACAACTAGAAATGTCTTGGAAAAAAAATGGCTTCTGACATGCTTTATCCCAACTGAAATCTAAATATTTTAGATTTAAAAAATCCCAGTGAGGATGACAAAGAATATAGCAATAGCCGTTATGTGACATTGGCTCTCTTTAGACACTCACTTATTGCATTTTCTGTTTCCTGCTACACCAGCTTCAGGAGAATAGTTTCTGACTTAGCATCTACTCTAATGAGAGACGCCCACTTCAAGCAGCATGAGGGAGGCATCCCAAGGTTACCTTGGAAGTAAAGTTGTGCAAAAGAATTGACATTACTTGTTTCTATTTGTATGTTGAAATATTTTCACAATATTTCAGTTTTGTAAATAACAGATCCACATTCCTGTTGTTCTGATTTTTTTTTTTACATTCTAGTTTTTATTTGTTTCACCTCCTAGTAGTTGAAAGTCCTAGTTAGTCCTAATATTTTGCAGTAGTGGAAAAAGAAAAAAATGAATTCATTCTAATCAATTAATCTTGATCAGATCCAGTATCTTCAGTACTCTCTGTGTTTGCATGAACCTTAGGTCTTTGCTCATGATGGGTATGCTCTAGAGAACCAGAAAATGTAGTGAACTTTATTTTATTTAGCTTCGGTCAACATCTCAGCAGCACCATTTCCTGACATGTTTGAAAGGAACCTTGCTTGCACTTCTCAACAGGTTTCTCCTGATGCATTCAGGGGAGTATGTCACTATTCCATGTTTTCCAGAGCTCCTCCAGGCCTGACATGTCTAATGACATGTCTGACATATCTCATTCCCATGTGAAGGCCTGAGGGTGGAGGTGGTTGGAGAATCACAGATTCTATTGCCTGATTTTCTTCATCTTCAATGTGTTTAAGCAACCATTAGTCAGGATTATATATACATATATATATATTAAAGAAAAGCTTACATATGAAGGAAACAAATATATATATAAAAGAAAAGCCTCCTGTCTGTAATAGTATAGGGACATTCTTCATCCGGAACAATATACAAAAACACTCTCCAAGTGTTTTAGTGATCCACCCAGTATGGCTAAAGGCTGAAACTCCAAAGCACTTCCTGGCTATATTATTTTGAGACCATGGTGACAAGATGGAGCTGCACAGAAGCCCAAACAGAACTAGTGCTGCATCAGATCCTTACCATTTGGGGAAGAGAATATGCTGCCTATAGTTTCCTCCAGGCCTCCTGGACTGAGGGATAAAATGTGCTTACATTTATAATAGTTAAAATTTAATTCTATCATAAGAATAGCACGAAAGCCTTAAGCCTTTTAAGATAGAATTTTATCAAGCTAATTCTGGAAATTATATATGGATTCATAAAGTGCTTCAAATACCCCCTAATATCAGCCCCTCTGATGTCCAGGAAGCCACTCAATGCTGTATGTGGTACTCTAAGCACAAAGTCATCCTCTCTTGCTCTTCCCCAGGTAGAGAGTCACACAGGTGAGATGAGAGCTGACTTAGTCCCAGCCCTCTGTGCCCTAACCCTTCCTGAGTCCTCACCATGGATCATAGCTTCGTACCTGTGTGCTCTTTTGGCTGCTCATGTCCAATGTTTACAGAGTCAACCCATCTGGTAAATGTCCCTCTCCAGGAGACAGCAGGGCCTTCCCACTTGCAGTCATCCAGTCTGCCCAAATCCCTCAGCCCGCACAGCCCGCTTGGCTCTGCTTACCTGTCAGTCCTGTTAGTGTTCCCAGACATGTGTGAATCCACCCGAGACATCCAGGTCTTCAACTATATTGTAACCAGTAATATCATTTTTGCTTGAGAACTATTTTTAATACTTTCTACAAATCTACTGCATTTAAAACAAAAATTTCATATAAGAATCTTTTAAAATATTTAAGAAAGTGAAATTCTGCAAGTTGTAAAATATGAAAGTGTAAAGAGTTGCTTTCAGTTTTAACTGATGAAAAATTTAATATTTCTCCAGTTTTTAAGCATTCAAGAGGCAAAAGTTCTTCAGGTTCTTTGCTCAAGAAGACCACACTTACAAATAATTAAATGAGACAGATGACCTGATGATTGGAAAGAAGGACATAAGATAATCTTGATTTACATTCAGCATAATTGTCTGCAAAGATTCCAAAGATTCCAAAGAACATGCAATAAAACTAACAGGACTGATAAGTGAGTTTAACAGATATTCCAGTGGTATTGAAGAAGGAAAGGAAAGGCTGAATAAATGCAGCAAAGGCAATTTTTTAATGTTGTGAAAATATTCTCTATGATATTTTGAAACTGTATTTCTTTTAGCCTATTTTAATTTAAGGGTATAGAGTAAAACTTAGTGCATACAATTTAAAAAAATATCTTCAAGTTGGGCGTGGTGGCGCAAGCCTGTAATCCCAGCACTTAGGGAGGCTGAGACAGGAGAATCGCTAGTTCAAAGTCAGCCTCAGCAACAGCGAGGCGCTAAGCAACTCAATGAGACCCTGTCTCTACATACAACACAAAATAGGGCTGTGGATGTGACTCAGTGATTGAACACCCCTGAGTTCAATCCCCAGTACCAAAAAAAAAAAAAAATATCTTCAAGTGTATCATGTTTTCTTCATCCTTTGGTCAATGAACACCTTGGTTGATTCAATATTCTGACTATTACGAATAGCACTCCAATAAACATAAGAATGCAGGCGTCTCTTTGATACAATCATTTCCTTTGGATTTATAGTCAATAGGGGGACTGCTGGATCATGATCATATGGTCATTATATTTGTAATTTCTTAAGAAATCTACATACATCTTCCAAACTAGGTATAATAATTTACATTTCAAACATTAGTGTGAGAGTTTGTCTTCCTCCACATCTTTACCACCATTTATGTTGTTGCTTTGATTATTATTCTAATAATATTATTCTGATAATATTCACTCCATTATAACTGGGATGAAATGATAGCTCATTGGTATTTCAATTTGTCTTTCCCTGTTGCTTAGTTATGTTAAACATTTTGTTCCTATCATTTTTGCCATTTGTATGTCTTCTTTTGAGAAATTTCTGTTCAGATTATTTCTCCATTTGCTAATTACATCACTTATTTTCCATCGTTGAGCTATTTGAGTTCCTTATATATTCTTGATACTAATCCCTTGTCAGATGGATAGTTGGCAGATATTTCTTTCATGCTTCAGGTGGTGGCTTCTTGCTGTTGGTTGTTAGCTTTTTTGTGTTTAAACTTCTTAGTTGGATACCAATCCCATCTATTTTTGCTTTTGTTGCTTGTGTGTTAGAGTTTATCAAAAAATCTTTGCAAATATTTGCGTCTTAAAGTGTTTCCTTTATCTTCTAGCATTTTTATAGTTTCAGTTCTAGATACATGGTGGAAAATTATTCAAGCATAAACAAATTTGAAATCCTATCATTGGCAGTAACCTAAATGAACCAGAAGCCATCACTAAGCCAGACAAAGACAAGTACTGCGTATTCTCACTTACTTGTGAAAGCTAAAAGTTGATCCCATAGAACTGGAGAGTAGAATACTAGTCACTAGAGCATAGAAAGCTGGAAGATGGGGAGAGACTGGATCACATGGATAAAAACATAGTTAGAATGAAGGAATTAATTCAGGTATCCTATAGTCCAGTAATCACATCCTATGACAAGTCATTATACATATAACATTAACTAGGAGAGAAGGGTCCAAAGGTTCTATCACATAGAAATGATAAATATTTAAGGAAATGGAAATACTAATTGACACAGTTTGATCATTGTATTTTGCATACATGTATTTAATTATTATGTTGTACACCACAAATACGAACAAATATTGTGTCAATTAAAATCTTTAAAAATCAAAAAACAAACAAGATATTATTTCTAAAAGAACATTTGAAGAGGTTGGTGGAATTCCAGGATGGAAAACAGAATGTGGCAAACTCTAGCTTCATTAAAAATGTGTGAAACAACTTCACTGAATGGAATCCATGGAGTGTTCACTGAATAGGGTGCATGATTAAGTTGCCAACTGAATTTTTTAAACAAATGGAATCTGTAAAACTGAAATCAAGTGTTGCCTACTGTTCCTGATGAAGTTCCCTCCCAGACCCCTTGAGTGTATGGATTAACAGTTCTAATGTTGCAGGACATGTATTCTCCAATCTAACACTTAGGCAAATGGATGCTGACAGGTGGAAGCTAAGTTTGTCACAGTTGAAGTGGGAGTTGAGAGAGAAGCCGCAGAAATCAGAATGATCTTGATGCTAATGGAGTAGAGTTGGAAACTTCAATATACCTCACTAGTAGTTGAATGTTGATCCAGGTAGTTACATCTTAGAAATATTTATAGAGATACATATATACACATTATTGTTCATGAAAGTCTTCTGAGAACACCCAAGACAACGATAATCCATTTGGAACAAGCACTCCTAAAACCGAGAACTTGGCTTTTAATACCATTCTCTAATAAAAGGAACCAGTGTTTCTTGAAGAAATCATTATTCAAAGACTATGGCAGGAAATATAATAGATAAGCCAGTAACATCTGATAGTGCCAGAAAATAAGGAAGTGTTCCAAAATAACACAGTGATAAGGAAACATGTCAAAGGAACACCAAAACAAACTGAAAAAGCACTATATATCCATAGTTAGAATGATTTGAGCCACAAAAGAAGTCAATGGTGCTGAGTTATAAAAGAAAGTACAAAATAAACATGTGAAAAGTAATTTTAGTTTATTAGAATATATCAAAATATTCATTCATTCATTGTAGCAAGTATTTCATACTATCATAAGAAGGTAATCATATGGGACATGGTGCATGTATGTGGCAACTTCGCATCAGCTTCACATTCCTACTGTGAATCTCAAATTGTTTCAGCCATAAAGTTTATTCAGTAGAAAGGGAAGGATATTTTTACAGATGATTCACCAGAAACACAAATGGATAACAAATTAGCATATAAAAGGTGATCACTGTCATTAGTTATCAGGGCAATGAAACCAAAGACCATAGCTAGAGGTCACAAAACATCCGCTAGAATTGCCAAAATCAGAAAGATTGACTTATCAAGTGCTGGTAAGGATACTGAGTAACAGTAAACTCATGTTACTCTTTGAAGTGCAAAACACTATAGCCATTCTGGACAAGAGTTTGGTAATTTTTTATAAATTGACACATAAACTTATCCTATGACCCAATAATCCAGTTGATGGGTAATTACTCAAGGAAAATAAAAACATACAGCCATACAAATACTTATATGAAAATGAGTATAGTGTCTGTATTCATAATTGTAGAGCAGCAAAAGATAAAATAATATTTTTCACATTTTATATATCTAAAATTTTGATGCCTCTTACAATTGATGGTTCTTACAGCCAGTGAAAGATAAATTACGCCTCAAGTGCTAATTTGAAAACCAAGTATGGGCTGAGATCCTGAGCAAAGAGCTGAGGGATGGGCTGCTAATAGCACAGCCAGGAGGAGGCAACTGGATTTGTCAATTAGTATTCAGGTCTGCAGTTAAGCTCTATGTGTGATGCTCAGGGCCATTGTTTTTAAGTACATTAGACATACACCAAAATATTTCCCTTTCAGTTTACTTTTAAATCACCTAATTGAACTATGATTGACATATAAAAATGTACACAGTCCAATATGTTTGGAAGTAAACACATACCAATGAAACCAGCCCCATTAACAAACATTTTAATTTGCTATAACCACAAGGAATGAAAAGAATGGAAAGTGACAATTTTCAGATGAACGGCATGCATTCATTAATTATATATTGCTATTTAGCAAATTGCTCTCAAATTCAGCAGATTATTAAAAAGTACTTATTTTCTCACAGATGCTCTATCAGTTTGTCTAGGAAACTCTTTCCTATTCCCAAAATTCTTAGCAATCCCTTCACCTACTGTGGAAGGGATTGCTGGTTGCCACATACAATGTGCTTTCCCCCTGCCCGCTGCCTTCTCCTAGGAAACAAAACCCTGAGTTTGGGGTTGAACGTTGCTACCCAGCCAGACTCAATTTCTCAGCTTCTTGTGTGTATATAACCATGTGCGAACTGCTGGCTAGTGAAATAAAAGTGCCAACATTTGTAAATAATTCAGCAAGTCTCATTTAAAAGGAGGAGCTGTGTCTTCTTTTGCTTACTCTTCCATTTTCTCCCTAAATGCACCTGCCTCTCTTTTGATTGAAGACCATAGTGTAGGAATAACAGAACAAACTACTGTGGATTTCCTATATTCTTGATATGGAATTGTGGCATGCTCCTGTCAGCCATGGAATGCTGTTTTTGGACATCATTTTGATAAGATCCAGTGTTTGGAGGAAATCCAGTGTAAAAGAACCAACCACTGTAGGCAGAAGAGGCTGGGAGGCTGAAGAAAGAGGCAGATGGATCCAGAAGTACAGAGTACAGTCTTTAATGGGGACTTTCAAACAGAAGCCTGGCCCAGGGCTGCAGCAAAGCCCATGAGTCCCCACAATTGTGTTGGGAAGTAGGAGGGTTTGTTACTATAGTGCAGAGTACAAAAGTGGTTTCAAGCTGAAATGCACCTGGTTTATATCAAGCTGGCATCAAGTACATTAGGCCCTTTCATGGCACTGATGGTGCCAGGACCCAGTCCCATCACTCCACTGGTGTTTTGTTAATTTATGGTAGCACTATGTATTAAACTCTATGGTTTCTGTTCATTTATAACATCCTGGGAAACTATTTAGGGAAAACTGACCAGGATAACACATGGGCAATTGCCAGTTTCCACTCAAGATGGCTATAGTCAAGTTCTGCTGATCCCTACAACCTGATGCTGTTCTGTTTTTCTGAAGTTTCAGGTAGTCTGAGATTTATCACTAGGTAGTTATCTGCAGCTGAACCCTAACCAACACTGATAAGCATGCTCTATTTCTCCTGATGGTAATACTTTTTAATAAACACCAGAAAACATTCCCTACCCTTTATTTTACAAATGAGAACATGTTATGGAAAGCGATTTCACCACAGAAGCTGATAGGTTAACCAGGGCGTGATTCTCCATCTCTGCTGGAGAATCTGCTACTTGGTTCCCTGGCCTGCAAGGTAAATGCAATAGTTGTCCTACCTCATAAAAGTTAAAAAATCAAATGAGCTTATACCAAATTCTCAGCGCTAAGTCCAACATTTAGTAAATAAAAGTTGGGTTTTTATTTTATTCTTAATTAAAACTATTCATGGACAGTAGTCACTTTCTCTGGCAATAATTCCCTAGTGAGCCAACTGGAAGTCCTGTCTATGGTTCTGCATGCTGCTCTGGGCACGACAGCGGCACTGGATCCCTTTTGCAATACCTTGTAACTTGTAACTGCTAAAATTCTGAGGAATCTCAGGAAGTATCTTATGGTAAAAAGAAAAATATTGGCAGATTCTGTTTTTCATATATCTTCCTCTAAGAATTTCGTCTGTATATTAAAGTATTTATTAAGCCTGAAGATGTACAGAGATACATTTAATGTTTCCAAATCTATTTGATCAAAAAAATCCTTTCATCTCTTCCTCTAAACAAATGTGTGTGTATGTGTGTGTGTGTTTTGAAACGTCAAAAACTTTTGTGAAAAACTGAGATAAATAATTTTAAATGAGTTTCCAACAAGAAGGGCAATCAAACTTTCACCCTGGGTCACCACTTGGTTGCATGCACTGGTATTAAATGGGGTAACCACTTGATGGAACAGCCATCGCTAGCACTAGTGTTAAATGACAAAAGCCGTGAGCCATGTCATGAGTGATTTCTAAGGACCTCTGATGCACATGGTGCAGAAAAACCCTCACTGAACATTTGCTGAGTGTGTCACTATACATAGTTTTTTAACAAGTTACTCTTTTTGACAAAATACATGCATGAACAAAAGGACCCTTTACAAGAGATTTGCTCCAGTCAGTTGCCAAAAATCCTCTTTAGTATTATGAGACACTAAGACTATAAAACGAAATCAAGCTCAAAACACAAAATTAAAATTAGTTGTTTTACCTTAATGCACACCAAGTTTCATGAAAACATCATTATAAATATTCTATATGGCTTTTACTTTCTGAAATCAGAGAATAAAATCTATTCAGCTGAAAGCATGGAATTCCTAGCAATGAGTCTCCGTCAGAGTTGAGCTCCTTTGGATGAAGGATTATTCCAACTTTATATCTGTCCGCTTTAGTTTTAGCACATTTCTTGGACCATATGAGGTCCTTAACATACAACAGGGGAATTAAGTGATTCACTGATATTTTATATTCAGGTGTTTCAAACTTTGAACTTCTGCATCACTTACTATTATCAGTGAGGTATTTGATTATATTAATGAGTTGTCAGAACCCCCTTTGGCATACAGAGTGCCCAAAAAGTGCTTGGAATATGCTTAACCTGAATTTGTTGACTTAATTAAAACAGACACTGCTGCAGGTAATCGTCGCTAGTAACATTGTGTATTAGAAAGCCAGGCTGAATAAATGTAAACAATGGCCTAAATAATTGTGGAGAAAAGCTCACAGCCAAGAATAGACAACAAAGGAAGAAAGAGGAAGGAAGTAGAAGGAGGGAAGCAAGAGGAGATTAGAGTCAAAAACAGGGAAATGTTGCATAATAGCACAACAAACATCTTGAGAAACAAGATCTCAGTAGAAAAGAAGGTCAAGAGGCAATTCTGAGTAACAGGAAATAGAGAACCCAGAAATATTGGCAGCACTTCAAGTACAAAGGGCTAGAAACATAAAAGCATCAAGAACTACAATCAAGACATGAATTTTCTCTGTGTTTCTCTGACTATCTTCTGGGAACTGCACCAGCCACCTTAAAGTTGAGGGACGTGTAAATGTCAAAAATCCTGCCAGATAAGGGATGATTTCTCTGTTTACCATACGAATGTGTAAATCAATGTTTATAGCAGCTCAATTCACCATAGGTAAACTATAGAGCCAACCTAGGTGCCCTTCAACAGATGAATGGATAAAGAAAACCTGATGTATATACACAATGGAATATTACTCAGCCTTAAAGAAGAATGAAATGATGGCATTTGCTGGGGAATGATGGATCTGGAGAATATCATGCTAAGTGAAATAAGGCAATCCCAAAGAACCAAAGGCCAAACGTTTTCTCTGATATGCGGATGCTCATTCACAATAAGGGCAGGGGGGCAGCTAGGGAAAAATAGAGGTACTTTGGATTAGGTCGAGGGGAGTGAAGGGAGGGGAGGGTATGGGATTTGGAAGGATAGTAGAATGCATCAGACATTATTACCCTATGTGCATATATGCTTACATGACTGGTATAATTCTACATCACGTACAAACAGAAGAATGAGAAGTTATACTCCACTTATGTATGATGAGTCAGAATACATTCTACTGTCACATATTATTAATTAGAACAAATGAAAAAGAATACATTATTAATGTGTGGAGAAAACAATGCCATGCAGAAGGCTTATTCACAGCAATTTACTGTCTATTTTATTTTAAAAAGCTTAGTTTTGAGCAGATGAGGGGGAAACAGTAAGGATTTTTTCAGTTGCAAAGCCACAGAGCAGTGTGTGAGCAAGGAAGGTGGCCCTCCAACTGTTACACATTTCCACAGCAAGAGAAAAACTGAGTTGTGGCCAAACTGTTATTAAAAGTGGAACAGTCAGCTAAATCAAACACCTGCTGTCTATAAATTAAGTGCTAATGTATCTTTTATATTTATGTCTCTTGCCAACTGCTGTTGAGTTTGTCTCAGGAGTATACATTACTAAACCTGCATATCCCAACTCCAGATTCTTCCTCAACTAATTTGTTTGCCAAAATGTTATTAGATGAATTTTGCAACAAATTATATTTTTTAAAAATCACCTTTTTGCTCAAAAACATGTAGTGCTTCAGGGACTGACATATAAGATTTCCTGTGACGTGCTCCTTTCTAATTAATCACAATTTCTTCTTGTATTATTTCTTGGGGGGTTACTGGGAATTGAACTCAGGGGTATTTGACCACTGAGCCACATTTCCAACCCTATTTTGTATTTTATTTAGAGACAAGTTCTGATGGAGTTGCTTTTGTTGAGGCTGGCTTTGAACTCATGATCCATCCTCCTGCCTCACCCCTCTGAGCCACTGGGATTACAGTGTGCACCACCACACTTGGCTTCCTCTTTTATTCTTTTTGTATAATTTGTACACCAATCAATGAAAATTGTGAGGTCTTCCTTTATTCACTTCAGCTTTCTCTACCCAAGTACAGCTCTCCTTGTTACCACTGATCATACATATATCGGTTCTCATCTGCCCTTCCCATCCCACCTGAGTCAGACTCCCCAGGCAATATTCTGTGATGACAAAAGTGATATTTTTATAGCATTTGTTAATTTGTGGTCAATTCTTACCAAACATTAAGAGAAAATATTCTGTTTCCCTAAACTGAAATATCTAGGAAGGCTTTTTATTTTGCATCAGCCATAAAACTCATCACAGAACATTGCAAATTTTTTAATTGGAAAATATGCTTGATTCAAATGATAAAATTTAACTTTGTATAACTGTCTTATGTTCTGCCTAATTAATATTTAATCTCTTAAAGATAGAAGGCCATTTATTTCAAAACACCTTAACTTGAATTAGCATCAAACACTGAGAGTATCTTGAGATCAAGTGTAAGACTTCTGTAGGGTTCCATCCCCAGAATCTTTCTCAGTCTATCCAAATAACTCCAAAGATGCACTCAGCAAAGTTTGAATGACTGCGTGAATAAGTCTATCCCCTACCATGTCCAGTTATAGCAATATGATCTCACAGTGTCTGACTCAAATTTAGCAAGAAAGTTTGAGGTATAACTAAAATACCTGGCTACATAATTTAAATCCTTTCAAAATTTGTTTTCAAATTCTTCTCTTACGAGACACCACTTTTGCAGCATTTATAATATATGTAGTGATGTTCCATTTTTCACCTGATATAGTAGTAATTATTTTATAAATTTACAAAGCAATAAATTTCTCAAGGAAGAGATTATCCTACATAATTTTTCCAACTTTTGGAAACTCTTAATACATGTCATATTAGTTCATATACAATTACAATGAAAGTATTCTTGATTTGTCTGCATTTTTCTTCAATTTTTCTTAGTCATTTAATAATTCTAGAATTTTGAAAGTGCTGATGTAATTGAAATACAGAAAAATCTTGTTCTATCCATAAATTTTATTCCACACATATAATACATTCTATCTTCAGGCTTAACATGTAGCCACTGACATTCTAAAATACAAATTGACATTCTGAAATATAATATAAATTGAATAATTCTGAAATAGCAGTTGTTTGAATACATGTAATTGTTTCTCCCTGAGTGTGAGGCAAAGGCAGCCCAAAGTTAGCCTGGAGCCCACTGCGTCATAGATGCAAGATGAGCTCCTTGCTCCTAATGAGCATGAATTATCATGATGACCATCACTGAGTTGCTTGGCCACATCACAGGGCAGGAGAACAGGGTAAAGATGGCTAGTTCAACAAGGAAGAATAAGTATTACCGAGCAAGGGCAGATTTGATAACAGGGTCCATAAGAAATCTCAGTGACATTTTTTCTTTGCTATGGTATTTTTACTTTCACCAAGAGTTTCTGATGGATCTAAATTAATACAGGATTTAATCACAAACTTGAATTTGAATAGTGTCATATATTTGTCTACTTATTTTATCCTAAATTGTTTCCCTTATAAATGAAGCTATTTGTTTACATGATTTCTAAAACAGTTACTTCTAAAATACTGCGCTTCTTCATCAGTATGTACATAATTGAGTTCTCTGAATCCCTGAGTGCTTGAATCCTTACACGTATTTATCTGGAAATTATCATTTTTTAAAAGTTTCTGTATGTTTATATGTGACTATCTTGTATTTTGTAAATATTTTCTAAATATTCTAAATATTTCTAAATATAAAATGAGAGTTTATCAGATAATTCTATCTTTTATATCTCCTAAATGGTTAAACTAAATAACAATAAGTGGTTATTCACAAATATGTATTCACCAATTTGCTGTAGTTACTTTCTAAAAGCATGGAGGTACAAAGCACATAAAGCCCTGGAAATGACATTTTAGCTGGGGCACTGACACCAGGTAGCCAGGGAGCAGAGTGAATGACAGTGGTTAAGCATAGAGTTCCTCCTGGAGAGGGTTCTTGAACAAGGGCCTGGATTCCTCAAGGTGACCTCAAAGGGAGATTTACAGGGAGATCCATCCCAGCTCCAAAGAATAGCAGAGTAAAGGATCTGCTGGAACCTTGGAGAAAGGATCAGAGACAGTGAGGCCTATTTTCTTGCAAAGCATTTGAATTTTGATTTTACTGTGAGAAAAATGAAGAGTCACTGAGAGATTTTGTGGAGAAATACAAAAGATTTTGAAACAATCAGCCTGACACTACTGACATTCTAAGCTGTCACTTGTGCTGTGGGCAGCCGTTCTCTGTTTGGTCACATGTCTAGTAGCACCCTTAGTGTTTACCCATTGGATACCACAACACTCCCACCCACACTTTGGAAAAGCAAAAAATGTCTGCAGATATTACCAAAAGCTCCCTGGGCCGCCCCCTGCTAAGAAACACTGAGCTAGTTCCTGAGAGGAAAAGAAACTGGATAATAAAGTACAGGAAGAAGAGAAACCAATTGGTGTTTTCAAATTTCAAATGAGAAGTGATGACGTTCAAGGAAAGGTAACCTATTTCAACATGTTGAGACATATCCAGCAAATAGTGCTGATGGAAGCAGGAAAGCACTGTAAAACCTTGGGTGGGGACAAGTTGGAGAATTAGAAAGACATAACAAGCTTTGAAAGATCTGAAGGCTTTTAGGAAAGAAAAAGTAAAAGTAATATTAAATTGGCAATAAGAGTAAGGAAATCTTCTGTCCTGTGTGTGTTTGAAATTTGAATTGTGGCCTAGAAGATGCCACTGCTGGAGATGTGTATAGGGACAGCTCTGTCCTCCAAGACAGCCAAGGCAGGAGTTAGGAAGAGAGGATGTGGAGAGCGCAGGAGTGAATGAATTTTAAGAGATCTTGTCAAAGATAGACCTGTCGTTCCTGCAGACTCAGCAGAATATTTGGGGATTCAGGAAAATTTGTGAAATTGACTCATACTGGGAGACCACAGAGAAAATCTTGAGAGTGAAAGCCGATGTGGATGAAGGATTTCCTGGGGCTGAAGGCTCCGTGGAATGCAGGTCACACCACTTGCTAAATGTAGGCTAATGATGATGGAGTCCAGGCTTTGGGGTGGGGCAGGTACAGATCTTAACAGGAACTCCTGGAGAGGAAGGGTTCTCTCTTGGTCATACTGAAATTGTGGTTTTGAGGCTGGGAAAAGGGCCGTCAGCAGACAATTGTGGGACTCTTCAGGTGCCATTAGTCTTTGCATGACAGCTTGCTCCAACTTGATGCTAACCAATGAGCTAACCATGACTCACTGATACGAAAACATGAGTTTTTTAAAAATGTTCTTAAGTCAAGTCATATTTTAAATAATTTAAGAAAAAAGGGTATACTACTAGGAAGCTCCTCTATCACCATGCAATTTGATTAATTAAAAACAATTATAAATGCATTTAACATTGTGAGCCACAATTCATATTATGAATATTTAACATGACAACTACAAAGTTATCCATTAAAATGCAAAATTTTTTGTCTTTGCTTTATAAGCAAAGAAGGTCAAGGTTTAAATGAGCAGAATAAATCGATTTTAAGCTCCAGCTCTTCCAATAAAAGTGCAACCTAATTAAGTATAATAGCTACAGCTTTAGACAAATGTAAAACATTCAGTAGAAATTTTGACAAAAATGTATTTGCCACAAATTGGATGTAGCTATGATGTGTAGAGTTGGAAAGAAATGTAATGAGCTGTTAACAGACATTTTTAACCAAGAAAATATGAATTGTACTTGGCCCCATTTTCCATCTGTTACAATGAGTTATACAAGAGCTGATAAAGCAGATGAAGCACAGTTGTCTGGCAGAAAGTTAACATTAAATTATGTGTATCAGTGTGAAAAGCTGCTCTTAAACTCCAGAGAGCTGATGGGAAGATCATTCCTTTTCTTTCTGCATATTAAAGAGAAATGGCTTCCTCGAGCAGAAGCAGAAAAGGCTGCCCCAAACCAAGCTAACCTCCTGCAGTTGGCATGCAGACTCATGATTTTTGAAAGCAGGAAGTGGGACAGAGGAAGCAGCCAACTTGAAAGCTCGAGTCTTCAGTGACCATCCTGCCTCGGGTGCACCTGCCCTGTTACAGGCAGATTTCAATAACATCTGCTTTTAACAGGCTTTTCTTCAGATCTAACTTAATAGACATACTCTGAATAGCTAATAAAATAGTCCTAGTGGGACAGTCAGAAGAACAATTTTAAAGCCAATTTCTAGACCTCAACTTTTAGAAAGGAAATTCATTAATATCCTCTGAAAGAACTCCATTAGTTATTTTTACTCTTTATGTAGAAATTATTTTAGCCTTTTTGAACTGCAAAAATCATACAGCTTCTGTATACCTTTCCTTCACTTTG
>CM053412.1:8027534-8047792 GCA_028644305.1 Xerus rutilus | reverse complement strand
TTTACTATAGCATTGACATTACATATCTAAGTATTATAAACAATTTCTCATTGGCATCTAGATTTCAAACTTCCTTTGAAGAAATGAGATGTCTTAATTCTGATTCCATATTATATTTTATGTCTTACTGAAGTATAATTGATCTAAAAATGTGCATATTAAATCTATATTTAGATAAATTTGGATATATGCATCTTGATGTGTTTTTGTTTTTTGGAAGATTTCGTTGTAATAAGACCACTAAAGTTAAGATTTTGTTCCAAATATATTTTTGAAACTCACAGTTCTCTATTAACTCTCGGTACTGTATTGAACAGAAACTCTCTAGAACTGATTCTTGTCACATAGCTGGAACTTTGTACCCATCCAGCAATGCTGCCGGATACCTATTTCAATAATACAATAATTTGTCATAGTTGAGTTTTGATTTTTATTCTACGTTTTACCACAATTCTTACTAATTTAAACTGCATCTGCAAACTGGAAAATGTATTTCAGTTATCTTTTTGAGACCGTGAGACATTTGTATTTCTGATGTTGGACATGAAACACAAAGGAGGGTAACTGAGGACCACCGCTGAAGACTGCCTCTGGCTTTTATTGTTCTTTGTTATGTTTTTGTCTTTTGTCAAAATACTACCCTGTGCAAAAGAAAGAGCAAAACTATTTTCCAAGCATCAACTATCACATTTAGCTACCTGGAGAGTACCACTACACTAACATCTAGTAAAATTCCATTTAAAATAGTCGGCTGTTTATTTTTAGGCATTTTATAAAATTGTCTCATGACAGAAAACTGAGCCAGCTGGGGATGCAATTAAAATGGAAATACCAGCTGACTAAAAATTCAGAGAACTCCATCAGCTAACACCAGCCAGCCCCTACCTCCTACAAAATGCTGTGCTAAGGATCAAAGACACTTGATCAACAACCATTCATTAAGGGGAAATATAACATTACAGAAGACGAATTTAACTTTATGAAGTCATCTGTGTAAAAATTTAACAGAATAGGTGGGCTTAATGCCAACATCCTAAGGTTTAGCACCCTAAATATGTAAATGATGCCACATCCCAAAAGCTCTAAGAAATTTCAAGAAACATTAGAAAATACTCTAAAAATCTTTTCACTTAATAATATACACTATATAAATAGGTAAAAAGCAAATCAAGGTATGCTTTCAAACCAGAGAAGACTTTCAGAAAATGCATGTTAAACTCACCATTTACAATAATGTACCTTAATGATATTTCATATTTTCTCATCAACAAAATGGAGATATGAACAAGTTTTGCAGATTGGATGAGTTAATGTTTTAGAGCATTTTTAACATGATGTGTATTTATAAAAGTGCTAGACAAATAATACTTAATTCAACCTATTTTTTCTAGGTATTGGAGCTATAACAGCAAATAGACTTATAATAAGCAAACTAATAGATGCATGGATATAGCCATAAAAAAACGAAGAAGAAGAAAAAAACAGTTAAAAAATGGTAAATAACAGAGGAAGGTTGAGGTAGGCATTGCTGTCTTTCCAGGACAGCTAGAGAGTGTGTAACCAATAGTGCAGTACTTGAAAAGCTATGCGCAGGACATGAGAGGGTCGTGCACATGCCTGCTATGTGGGCCTCCAGGGAGAGGAAGAGTTTAAGCAGACAGCAAAGCTGGAGTAATGTTGAAAGGACCAAGGGACAACGAGGAGGCCAGGCTGTAGGGGGAAAGCAAACTGTGTTAACTAGATGGCTATGGGGTTAAAACTGTGCTATGCCATTTGACTTTACAGAAATTTTGGCTTGTCGTATGAGATAAGAAGAATATCTTAGTTTAAGTATAGTGACCACTGTAAACAAAGAAAGAAAAAATTTTAAAAAAAGAGAAACCGAAGTACTATAAACTTGACATAGCTATTAAATACAAATTTAATGTAACTGATATTTGATAGTTAATTTACATAAAATTACTGAAACACTCAAATGAAAATTCAGGACATTTCTTTGTTTATAAAACTAATTTTAAAGATCTGATCATATCCATTATGAAGGGAAATATTATGGCCAATGGAGTATATTGGTAGGCTAAAAATATAAGCCCTTGAAGGCTTTTCTTTTTTTTTTAATATTTTTTTAGCTGTAGATGGACATAAGGTCTTTATTTTATTGCTTTGTATGTGGTGCTGAGGATCGAACCCAGGGCCTCACGCATGCGAGGCAAGCGCTCTACCGCTGAGCTACAATCCCAGCCCCACTTTTGAAGGCTTTTAATAAATGTTATTTTTAAAGTTTGAATTTACAATTACTCCACTTTCAATTAAAAAAGCATAAAGAGCCTGGAGCCAGAGGCTCGGGAGGCTGAGGCAGGAGAATTCAAAGTTCAAACCTAGTCTCTGCAAAAGTGAGGCACTAAGCAACTAAGTGAGACCTTGTCTCTAAATAAAATACAAAATAGGGCTGGGGAGGTGACTCAGTGGTCGAGTGTCTCTGAGCTCAATCCTAAGTACCACCCCCCCAAAAAAAAGAATGCAAAAAGAATATACTGTTGAAAGGCTGAATTGGTAAATCTATGATAAATTCTAAAGGTTTTGACTTAATAAATTGAATTGTTAAAACTCAAAACAAAAAATTTAATTGTCAATAGATAGTGCACGAATTTAACTCCATTAAAAAAAAAATCAGTCCAACATACCCAACATCCAAAATCCATTCAAAGAACTTTATTGCCATTATAAATTTTGAGCTGTAGAATTACAACTTCATAGAGAAGAGAATTGGCCTTCATAATAATATGAGTAATTACAAGGAAGAAGTAAGTACATCACTTGCAAATACTTTTTGCTTTTTAATTATACTTTTAATCTTCAGAAATTTCACAGTAAGCAGAATGTCTTTCCGTTGGTTTTTGTAATAACATAAATGACATGAAATAGGTGGAGCTGGAGGTGGATCCCTGCCTTGCTATTCGGCTCACTGAACTCTGGTATTGGCTTAATAATGCTCAGGTTAATATTTGCCATCATTTCAATGCATCTTAAAATTGGCAAAACTCGGTGATCAATTTAATCATCATTAAAAAGGAGTAAGTTCGAATATCATGTAAGATTTCATTTGGACAAATCAATTGAAACATACCAGAGCTTAAGTGAGCTAAATGATGACTATTGACTTCAGGCCTAATTGATTGGAGATTATGTAAGGAAAATGCTATTTTCTAAAAACTGTGTTTTTATTGTGGTTTTTGTTTATGTGATGGTACAATTGTGTGTATTTTAGATATAGATTTACTATTATACTTTGTTAGTTTGAGTTCCAGCCTAGACACAGAGTCCAAAGCCAAGTGTCGGGTCCAGGAAGTTATCTGGGAGGTGATCCTGAAACCAGAGTAAAGGGAACACCGACCATCAAGCAGAGACCAATCATGAAGTGCACACCACTGATTTGAACCAGTGGGGCCGGGCCAGTTATGAAGCTTCTGTCTCTAGGTTCCAGTCCATTCCTGTATGTGGCACTACAACACAGGCGTCTCCATTTCTCTTCTGCCAGTTTGTTCACTGTTCTCCTTGGCCAATAAAGACTGCTAAACAGCCTACCAAGCTGGAGGGGAAAGGACGTTGGCTCCTTCCTCGCTTCCATTTGGCATGTGCTTTCTCTCCTGTTCCTGTCCGGTTGCCGGTTGCCATTGTTTACTTAACCGGCTGAGATTACACCCTGCCAGCACTTTCTTTCTGTAGCAACAGTTACCAAGTTTTTTTCACTACCTGTAGAACCAGCCAAATTAAATACCCGTCAGACACCAGCACCAGAATGTGTCCTGCCAGGACATCCAGAATTCTTACCTGTTCCTGTTCATCAGGTATATATTAGAGGTTTCACAGTGTTCTTCAAAACTTAAAGATGATCAAAGTTTCTTTTCAGAGACAAGGAGCAGGGAAGTCCAGTAGTCTCATTGGACTTCCTATGTAAAATCAAACCCATGTCTTCTCATTTTTCTGAAGGGATTTGAAAAGAACATATCTGCTGCATGAACGTGTGTGTCCAGTGCCAAAAGTGGAGCTAATCTGATGTAGGAGAGATGGATTTGGCACCTCTGTTGTAACTGGAGCCACCACTTGGTTAAGATGAAAGCAACCCACAGCCTTATGCCAAAATCCATTTGGTAGTTGCAGGGGCCACATAAGTGGATATGATATGGACAATCTATCTTTGAGAGTATCACTATATACAGCACCACCTGTAGTGAGGAAGTGATTTGATCTATCATCATGGCCAGGGTTGGAAGGGCAGTTTCTGAGGGCTTCTAAATGGCCTTTTCAATGATGACAGTTCTTTCTCTGCAGGAAAAGAAATTAATTTAAGAACCCTGCCAGCTGCTAAGTACATCCATCCCAATTATGTGCAGATGAGGACCACAGCAATCATCAGAGTATCTGCTGTGAGATAGATTTGAGCTAGGTCTGTACTTGCACATGAGTTCAGCTCCAACTGCATGGCCAGGATGCCCTATCTGTATCAACTGCTCCCAAAAGGGAACAGTCACTGGCAAATGGGCACAGATTCATTCAGGTAAGAATTTTAGAAGCACTCATTGTTTCGATTTATAATGGTATTTTAGGGTTCTTCTCAGAATGAACTAGCCAAGCCAAAATCAATGGGCTATGGAAATAAAAAGTGGCTGTTTTTTTTTTTAAAGCTATTCCAAGCATCTCAAGTTTCTATTAAATAGACAGCATAACTCCTCTATTTAACAGCATGTTTTTTTTCTAGTTATGATGTAGCATGTTTTTTTTTCTAGTTAGTATTTTTTTTTTTTTTAGTTTTTTTCTAGAAGCACACTACTCTGCTGCTGATCTGCATCATTTCTAGGAACACTGAAGTCTATCAAATGTGGCCCTAAATTCCTAAGGGCTACAGGCACTGTCATGCCAACGTTGCTGACCAAGATAGCACTTATGCCCACCAGGACCTGACAGGTAATCACAACCACGTGGCTTCCACGCTGTTACTATCACCACCTTAGGGAACCCAGTTCTGCACCACCATCTGCTACAGAAATACCCAGGGTTGCAGAAGACAGCCACCACTGAGCTTCTCAAAGATGCCAGTGACTTTTAAATATTCCACATACAATTATAATATCATCATATTAGGACTTGTCCCTTGCGTGTGAGGATACTGAATTTCAAGCCACAAGAAAGAGTTTCCGTAAAAATAAGTTCTTCTCCATCTCGTCTTGGAAAGCACCCACCTCTTCCACTCCTCCAACAGCATCGGCTTACATTCCCAGGTCCTAGGACATCAGTAACCTGAGTGAATGCCAGTGTATATGAACCAAATCCTAC
The DNA here is from genome assembly GCA_028644305.1 of Xerus rutilus. Classification (NCBI taxonomy): domain Eukaryota; kingdom Metazoa; phylum Chordata; class Mammalia; order Rodentia; family Sciuridae; genus Xerus; species Xerus rutilus. The sequence goes on along the minus strand of CM053412.1, from coordinate 8,042,458 downwards.
AATTACACCAGTAAATAGTTATTTCCTTTTTTATCAAGAACTATATTTCCTGGATGAGGCTACCCGTAAACCTGACTCTAGCTATTGATCTGGAAGTAAAACTGACAGCCAGGCATGAATCTTGAGGAAAACAAGTGCTATCTTGCCAGTTGTACATTTTAGTCCCCAGGCTATGAGAGGCCCTCTAAGCCTTTGCAGGACAAAAGGGTCTATTTTTGCCTCTGTGGAGTTTTAACGAGTAAATCTCAGGGTTCAGCTTTCTGGGATTCATGTACTTTGATGCCTACTCTCAGAAGCCTCCCGATTTCATATCAGATCCCTAATTTAGTGTGTATTCACCCTTGACAGTCTCCCAGCTTCATAATTAAATCGTAGTCCTAGTCTTTATTACTGTTGATTTTCTATCCACAAGTATCTAGTATTTCTAAAAATATTTCCATGTCAAAGTGAAGCCAGAACTAGGTACAGAAGCTGGTTTGTGGCAGGACACTCACGTCAGACACAGCCACAGTGGCACTGAAATCAGGCACTGAAACAGAGGAGGCTGTGAAATGTGGCCCTTAACCAAGAGACTGTAAACATCAGTGTCACACAGCTGAGATGTTAATGCAGAGCCCAGAAGTAGACTCAAGTCCATGGAAAAATACATTGCATGAGGTAAACCATTCTCTAATTGGGTAAACAAAAGTACAATTTCCAATAGAATTCTAAAATAAGGAAATCATTCATATTTTCACTTGATAGTTGTCCTATACCTTTGGGGAAAAATAATGAGAATTCCTATAGCAGATGTGATTAATCTCAAGTAAATTCATATGATGGTATCCTCTATTGTCACAACTTTTTTCTATTTTCTAGTATAATAATCACTAGAGGTAATTATTTTTTTCCTAAAGAGGAATACTTTAGAACTTACACACACACACACACACACACACACACACACACACACGAATCAGTGGTATTATTAGTTAACATTATGTATGCATAGAATGCAATGATTTTATTTTTTCTGGATACAATAATATATATACAAGTAATTGAAAGGAAGATTTTCATGAAGACAGAGGTTTTTAATAAGACATAGTACTCCTGAAGAAAATATCAGTCTCTTTTGTTTTTCATATAAATATAACACATAAAATCATACTTACCAAATCTAAAGTGATGGACCTACAAGTTACAATATAAATAAGAAGATGAAACAAACAAAGAAACAAAGATTATTAAGAAGGAAATTAGAAAATTTTCCAAGCCTTGAAAATCATTCAAATATTTGAAACCATTTCTGAATCCCCAGAAAATTGGCTATGTGTCTATGAAAGCAAAATACAATCAGAAAGAGCACAGCAGAAAATAGATAAATCTTTTTAAAAAAAAGGATATAAGCAATGCTTAGAGAAATATTTGTCTAAAGTCCACAGGAAAAAAGATGTAAGAACTGAGAATGAAGAGATAGTTATACATCAAAAAAAACCAGGAAAATGAGATTGATAGACTATTGCTGATGGATTTCAAATCCAAAGAGGTTAAAATACAGTAATAGGGAAAAAGCAGTTGCACTATTAATACTATATTATGGTACCAATGAGAACGTAAAACCAGTACAGGTTTCTCATAACTGAAAAGAAAGCATCGAGGAATTTGTATTTTAAGTATAATTATAATTACACTACTGTTGTAGAGGACTTTGGATATATCCACAAAACTATTAAATAAAGTACAATTGCTCTGAATTTCACCCTAAAGTAAATATTTACTCAAAGACTACAAAAAGTCAAAAAATAAATTAAAAACCAATGTAATAAATGCCAAAAAATATTATTAAAAATAAGTCATTACATTATCAAAAAATAAATCAAAAACTAATGTACTAAATACTAAAAAACATGAAAAAGACACGAATGAAGAAAAGGATTTGTTTCTTGAGGATGGAAAGATCTAATATTATAAAAAATAACAGTTCTCCTTTGATCCATATTTAATATATAATTATTAAAATAGCTAGAAAATGTTTTTAAAATGAATGAGTAATAAACTTTCTGTACCATTAAAAATAGTTAATTTTAAAATTAACTCCTGTGCAAATAGTTACTCAGGTTAATGAGGAGCTTAAACATAGACTCAAAGCTATATATAATCACATTATATTATTAAGACATCTTCAATGTAGCAAAATATATGACATTTACAATGAGATAATGAGACAATATATTTTTGGAACCAAAATTTTTATATATTTATTTTGGTTATAATGATTGAGAAACACCTATTTTTATTATGGAGCCTAACAATAAATATTTATTCCTTAGCTCATAATGTTCTTCACCAAATTTTTAGAAGCATATAAATCATTATTGTAAGTAAGGTGCTGGACATCTGCTGAAGAAAAGTAGTTTGACTTTGGTTTAAAATGCTAGGTTGATTTCAGAGTATGATTGATTTACATAACATACGTTTACATAATCGTGAGCTACTTGTTCCTTCAGTTAACAGCTTATAGGGGACTGAACGCCATCGATACCTTGATATCTATAGTCATCTCAATTAAAAAAAAATATTTCCAGCTTTCTTACTTGGGAAGACTGACACATACAGTGTGTACTGGGAAAGTTGTAATGTTTAGTTTCCACTTTGTTCTGGCCCACATGGATAGAAATAAAAGAAAGCTCACTCAGTGCTGAGCTGATGCTGGTGCCCTGCTCTTGGACTTCAAAGCCTCCACAACCCTGAGCTAAAATAAACCTCTACCCAGGCTCAGACATTATGTTACAGAAACAGAAAACAGACTAAGACAGTAAACTGAAAATAAGTAAGACTATAGATGAATTGAACAGCACTACCAATCGCCTTTAACCCAATAATGGAAAAAAGTACATTCATCCCAACTTGTATAGAACTTTCATCAAGAGAGATTCCATTTTGAGCAAGAAAAAAAGACAAAGACCTTAAGAAATTTAAAATACTGGAAATTATAAAAATAAGTTTTCAGCACATAAGAGAAGTAAAATAGATACTAAAAACAAAAATAAGACTAAATAATACCAAAGGAGTAAAAAATAAATACTTCTAAATAATACCTGGATCAAAGAAGTCTCAAAGTTATTTTTTTAAATGTTGAAATAAAGAAAAATAAAGATGTAAAAGAGGTGCATGCTGCAAACTAGCAAACATTAATGAAAGAAATAAATTTATGAATCAATGTTCTATTATCGAGGATTCTCCAGACAAAGAGAACCAAAAGAATGTGCATAAATAATTATAAGAGGAGTTTTATTAACATGGCTTATATAATCAAGGCTGGGTAATCCAAAAAATAGCTATTTATAGGCTGCAGAGATGAGGAAACCAGTAGCTGCTCAGTCCAAGAATCGGGAAGCCTCAGAAGAGGGATCAACGATGTAGCAGAAGTTCAATGCTGGAAAGTCACTGAGGAGAGTCCACAATCAAAGGCTGAAGATTCTGAAGAGTGTGAGGTTCGCAGACAATGGCTGGAACCAGAAGATACACTGCTCAAGGATGGCTGAACATGCATGGACCTGCAGGCTTCTTTCTTTGTCCCCATTTTTCTCCTTTTGGGATTCCAACCTGTTGGACACTGCCACCCACATTCATGGTGGATCTTTCCCTCTCTCAGTCATACCAGAAGTGGATCTATTTTCTAGGTGTCTCTCAATCCAATCAGTTGACAATCAAGATTAAACATCACAAATGTTCATGGGTTAAATTGGTCTAAAGATTTAACATATGTTCAATTAAAGTCCTGGCAGAAAACTGCTGGAAGTATACAAGCTGGCATAAAAATTTATAAAGCAAAGGGAATAAATAGCTGAAACAAACTTGGAAAACAAAATCACCATTGGAAGATTGATGGCACTTAAAGCAATATGTAGTAGCAAAGGAATGGATATTTTGACCAAAGGAAGAAAAGCCAGAGTCCATAAAGAAACTCACATATATAAAGTTGATTCTTAAAAAGGTTCCAAAATAGCTCAGTAGGAGAAAAATCTAGAATTGGAATGAAATACTGCTGGTATATACAAACAAAATAAAATAAACCTCAAACCACATCCATAGCATATACAAACATTAACTTGCAATGGAAGGGAGACTCCCCCCAAAAAAAGCTTAGTGATATATTGAGAGCCCCAAATGAATTGTGGACTTCTCTAAACCATCTCTAAGCGAAGGTGTGCTGGTGGGAGAACTCTTGGTGTCCTCTCACTAGTCTGAGACTGCTCTGTTGCCTTGGCAACGTCCTGCTCAAAGAGAATTCTGTGATACCACGAAATTTGTTGGTTCAGACAGCCCTAGGTTCAAATGCAATCCCAGGAGGTAGAAAGCAATACCAGTGCACCCAGCTAGCCTTGAGGCACCAGCTACCTGGAGGAGCAAGAATCACCACACAGATGATAGGTCTCCAATCAGACCAGCTTCCCCACAGCCTTGGAGAACCTTCCTCACCATAAATCCCTTTGATATGTTTCACTACAAATAAAGCATTCAGAGGCCTTTTTTCCTTTGTTAGGAGCAGACCCATCGGGCCTTACACCCATCAAGCTCCCACTTTTGACTATATTTCTTGTGTCTTTTGCCTTTATTTCTTAATACTAGTTTTTTCAGCCTTTTTATTTCTAGCTGGCCTACACCCCCAGATGGTTATTTATCCGTCACCATGCAGGATGTGGTCAGAGTGATATAAACTTTTGGGGATAAAACAAGGGAAAATATATTTTTGTTGGTTTAGGCAGAAGTTAAAACTTTCTTTTCAAACCAGTATAATTAAAATAAAAAGTGAAGAAATACTTGAAGAACCTATTTGCGTACCACCTATAAAGATGTGTTCAAAATATAAAAAGTACTCTCACAAAATAATAAGAAAACAAACCAATTTTATAAACAAACAAAATACTTGAACAAATATTTCACCAAGGAAGAGTTATAGATGATAAGCAAATTGGTTGCCTTGGGCAAATGAAAATTAAAACATAAGACATCACTACACACTAAGGATTAAAAACATAAAAATAAAAACTTCTGACAATATTAGGTGCTGGTTAAAATGTAGATAAGCATGAAGTCTCCTACCCCCCTGGTTGGAATGCCAACTGGCACAGTTTCCTAAGAAAATGATCTGATAGTTAATCAATTAATTGCCACACAACTTATAATTCAACTCCTAGGTATCTACCTAAGTGGAATGATAACTTGCCATATGCAAAACTCTGTATGGGAATGGTTATAACCACTTTGTTATAATCACCAACAAATGGAAGCAAAAGGAAGTCTTTCAACCATGAAAACATAAATAAACTGATATATCCTTCAGTGAAATACTACTCAACAGTAAAAAGAAACATTACCAAAACCCAACAGTGTGAATGGATCTCATATATATTGTATTAAGTGAAAGAAGTCGGCACAAAAGACAAAATCCTGGGGGAAATCTAAGCTCATTCATCAACAAAGCCTGAGAAGTGGAGGAGGACTGTCATGAATGGGCAAGAGGGAACTTTGGGGAATGACAAAAGCGTATTGTGATAATATTTACATGGATGTATTTGTTGGTCAAAATTCACAGACCCAAATGCTGCAGAAGGTGAAATGATACCTTAACAATCCCGAATTTTGAAAACAGGTCTCACTGGATGTACTCCAAGTCAGCAGGAAAGGACTAAACAACTAAGCAGGGCCACCATGGCCACCTGCTGTGCTGGACTGCAGGACCCAGTCCCTGGCAAACCATCATGTTGTCCACTCATCAGATGATGCCAGCCGGGGCCTGCCCGGGGAGCGCCTGCGGGAAGTTGAGATCCACTCACTGTGATACTTACTTTCTTTTGGGCAAAGAATCTGCCATTCACTCATCCTTGTATCAAAATGGAATATCTGTAAAGGAGAAACAAGTGAATGACAGAAACATTAAAAAAGAGTTGAGTGTATACTTCAAGGTTGGTTTCAACAGCTCAAGCATCAATTTCTTAGGGTAAGACTATAGGGATTTCTTGAGCCTCCCTCTCCTGCAGTGCTCTCTGGATTCTGATGAAATGTTCACTTTTCAGTGCTGACTTCAATAAGAGAAACTTACTTCCTCCTTACTTTGTATATTTTGAAAATTTAACAGTATTTGTTTCTGAATGATGGCATTTCATATTACTTCATTTTAGGTTACCTATGTTCTATGGGTTTTTTCCCCTAGAATGAACATATATTACATTTCTAATAAGTAAAACAAAATTGAAAATAGAAAAAAAAATGGATCTGGGATAAATATGCTTTTTGTCAAAGTTTTCAAAACCATCCAAACACATAATACTCTGTTCTATTCTTTACTGGTAATGTTCCATTAATGGACATAAAATGATCAAGTTTACATTAAAATGATTAGGTGAAGCCGGGCGGGGTGGTACAAGCCTATAATCCCAGCACTTAGGGAGGCTGAGACAGGAGAATCACGAGTTCAAAGCCAGCCTCAGCAAGGGCGAGGCGCTAAGCAACTCAGTGAGACCCTGTCTCTACATAAAACACAAAATAGGGCTGCGGATGTGGCTCAGGGTTCAAGTACCCCTGAGTCTAATCCCCAGTACCAAAAAAACAAAAAACAAAAAACAAAAGCAAAAAATAAAATAATTAGGTGAAATAAAATTTAGTATGCAGATAGCTTAGCATTTTCATAATCAGAAGCAATTCTCCTAATGAAGATAGTACAATGGAAAGGAGCACAAATGTCTTCACTTTATGGCAATAAATCCTTTTGTTTTAAAGTTAAAATTACACCAAGTCACACAAATGCAACCCCAGTGCAAGCTCAGTACTGATGCAGGACACTGGGAGCCACTTCATGACCCAGCTGCCTTCTACTAACCTTCAAAAGGTATTGTTCTGACACCACAAGAACATCAACTATCTATGTCCATAAGTTTTGTTCTCTTTTTAACTAAGAAAACATGCGCTGTCATAAGTACACTGATTAGAAACTACATCTTCTACTTGTGCACCAACATTAGCCTCCACAAATGGTAAAGACTGCTTGAAATCCTGAAGTCCACTTCAACCTTCAGGAAGAGGGAATGAAGAGAGCTTTAAACAACCATGAACATATTTATTGTGACCGTCAATTCTATGACAAACATGTATCTTTTTTAATCACAAATATAGAAAAACATGCAACTCAATTTAAAATAAAAGACCTGGGTAAGATTCGATAAGCTATTTTACAAAAGAAGAAATATGGGTGGCAAATAGGCACATGCAAAATGCTAAATGTAATTTTTTTCATTAGGGAAAAAATATATCCATGAAATGCCATTAAATGTCAATTTGAATATCAAAATATTCTGATAGTATCAATGTCAACAGTATATTTAGTTCTGCAGCTCATCTGAAAAGAATTTTTGGATATGGTGTAAATTAGAGGTGAAGATACATTTTAAAAATGGATGCATCAAAAATTATCGAAATTATCACACTTTCCCCATTACACTGCAAAGTCGTCATCATCATGAATCGTCTAAGGGAAGTGTATGTTTTTGGACTCTCAGTGACTTTCTGTCAATCAGTTAGTCTGCCTTTGTGCCAAATTTGCACAATAGGCATCAGTATGGATTGGAGCCAGGACCATATTACATGTGTCTCAGGTCTTATGGATACTGCTAGATATAACTTTTTCCATAAGTACTTTGGATTTTTTTTTTAATTTGTGTCCTCATCCCTCAGCAAACTTCTAAAATTTTGATGGAGTTTGTTTGAATCTACAGATTACTTTAGAGGCAAAGTTACATCTTGAAAATATTTAGTATTTCAATCTTTGAATATATTATTTTTCCATTTAGTTTTCTTCTTTATTTCATTAATATTTTGGGATTTTTCAACTTTGTATATCTTTTGCTAGATTGAGACCAACATGTTTGATATTTTTATGAATTGTAAATGGCATATTATTACTTTTAAAATTGTTTTCTTCATAAAAATATGAGCAACTTTTGTATATTGACCTTACATTTAGAAAGACTACTAAATTTATTTAATATTTCTAAATACTACTCCATAGGCATTTTAAAATTTTCTACATAAGCAATTATGACATGAATGAACAACGAGGTTTTGTTTCTTTTTTGATTTCAAGTGTTTCTTTCATTCCTTGCCTTTTTATGCTGGTGAAGGCCTCTGATCCATTGATAAGGAAAAATGCTAAGGGTGAGAGTCCTTTCGTTCTGCAGCTATCAAGTGAGTAATAAAATGTTTACAAATGAAAGAACTTCCTTTTTCAGTATGATGAACATAGAATAAGAGTTTCTCAAAAGATGTGAAAAGTTAATGTAATTCTCATTAATTTAAGTTCTTAAACATTCATTATTTCTTTTAGCCTATTATCTCATCAAGGGCATAATAATGCATGAACATAATAATTATAGCTGATATAAAACTGAGTTGTTACTAAAATATTAGATTAATGTATATTATTTTTGAAGCAGAATAACATTGATTTCAACAAATAGAATGTATGTGTCCCTTCTCAAATAGTCTACATTCAATTTATTGACTTTACTGGTTGAAGTCTATTAGCAAGCACAATTACATTTAGTTGCAGCACAAATGCAGAATGTCATTTATATGCAATGGAAGAGAGACGTTTTAAAACCCAAGTTCTGTAGTGTGCAGAAATAAAAAGAAAGTTTGATGAGTCATTGTGCTCTGATGGAGATAGAACACATCAACATCTGCAGACAGGAAAAAATATCAGTCTATGTAACACAATTCTTTAAATTATTTCACATGAAAAGAATAAACCTAAATCTCAAAGCAAGATATATAGAAAAACTTGCATTGTTCCAAGAACATATTATCTACCTTGACTTCAAGAAAATCAAAACAAAGATGATAACACTGATCCAATAAATCTTAGATTATTTCAAGTTGGCTTCTCAGGCTTTCTCTCCACATGGTCAAATTCAGAAATATCTCCCTTTCCCAAGCCAAGAATTGGCTTAATATTCATAAATATTTTATGAAAGCACTTTATATATTCTCTGCAATGTTCTGTAAGTCACAGGATAAAGGCCTCAATATGCTAGCATAAAGATGTTCTCCTAATGTATTCCAGCATTATTAAATTTCAATTTGATGAAGAGCTATGTACAGGGTAGAGAACAGAATAATGATGTGGAAATAACAAAAATTGAATCTGACCACTTGGCATCAAATTGTCAAGTAAGTTCTAAAGAGTGCACTCTGGGGATAAAATTATAGTTGGTTATTTTGGCATTTTTTATAAAGTCTTTTTTTCCACTCTATTTGGCTTCTCCTTGTGCCATAACAAATTAAGACAAAGTTAGTGCTTTAAAAAAACACAAATCTATTGTCTCACACTTCTGTAGGTCAGCAGCCCAATTCAGATCTCTCCACGTTATAAGCATAGGTCAGCAGGTTACTGTTTCTTTGGGGGCTTTGGGGAGAGTCTGCTTCCAGGATTATTCAGATTGTCATCACAATTATCATTTGTAGATGTAGGACTAAAGTCCCTCCTGGTTCCTTGCTGACTGTCACCTGGGGCCATTCCACGCTTCTCAAGGCTGCCCACATTTCTTGATTCACTGCCACCTACATCCATCAACAAAGCCGGAGCGGGTGGATCGAGTGTCTCTCATGCTCAGATTGTTACAGCTCCATCTTTTCTCTCTGACTCAGTTTCTTCCTTTCTCTTCCACTTTTAGGGGCTCATGTGACTAGACTAGGCTCACAAGGCTACTCGAGGATTATCAAGTCAGCTCAGTTGTGATGTCTCTGATTATGCTCTAAGAGAAAACTGGAGGAGTTAAGATCAAGAGCAACCAGAGGAGCATAGCAAATAGGTCCTGAGAAACAAGTACTTCTACCTGTATGCTCCATCGAGAAGACCCTTACAGGGAACAGAGGGAAGAAGAGTGACACAAAATCGTCTCAGGACTAGTAAATAAGTGGGAGGCAGAAAAACTGAAGGGAATAGAAGTAGACTACCAGGAAGGTGCAAACACAAAGCAAAGCAGGCACATGGATAAGCAGGGATGTGACTGCACTTTGAACAACAATGAATCTTTGGTACTTTTGAAAGAAAAAAAATACATACTAAAATTATGCAATTTTAATTGATTAATTAAAAATTAAGACAAAAAATAAAAATAAAAATAAAAAAATTAAGACAAATATAGTTAACTTGTTTTATATACTCAAAACAGAATTATGTTATGGAAAATTGGTACAAGATGCTACATAAATTCCATTCTCCTGTACTCTTTGAGTATCACAGTAGGACTTTCTATCTGAAAATGATTTGAGAATCGTGACAGCTTACATTAACTTTTAGGGTATGATGGCTAGAAAGGAAAAAAAAGTAAACAATATCTAATTAAGTCTGACTACCCAAAATCTCCTTGTCCCAGAAAAATTATATATATATATGTAATTAAATTATATAATATATAATATAATAATATATAATGATGCAATGATATAAAATATATAAATAATAATATATAATAGATAATATATATATATATTTCTGAAGAGCTGAAGAAGTTGTGTTGTCAATAAGTCTGGAGAGTACTTGTGCTTTGACAAATGCCTGCAATGGCCTTCTTCAGAAATAACCAAGGATGCATTGGTTGCTGAGTACTTAGAAATTAGTGCTTCCTACATCAAAGCAGAACAGTTTTATCAGATGTCTACCTGGAAGAGATAAGCCCACCTGAGAGATTTATAAGCTCTCTTATGAAATAAACACATCAACTAAAAACTTTTCATCTCTCCTCCTCATAAAGGGAATATCATTTAGTCTCTGTGTCCCAAAATGACTTAGTTAGTCCTCAACACAGTGAGAAGATTCCTTATCACTGACTCACAAATGTATGAATTCCTTCCACACAGAAAACGGAATGTGTGTAATTGTTGTCTTCTTGGATGCCTTTGAACTGTTGCACCAAGCTTGAGAACTCAAGCGTAAGGAAATGTGTGAGCCAGGAAAACAGAAAAATGATCTGCACAAAATGTGCACTTGCACAAGAGGGAAAAACAAGAGCTAAGGGACAGCAAGACCCTGAGCACAAGAAAATGGCAAAGAACCGTCACAAGGAAAGGTGGAAAATAACCCATGAAACTCAAACAGTATGTTGGAAAGGACAAAATTACTTTGGAAAGAAAAGCATTGGAAACAGCAAAAAATACATCATAATTGAATGGGCTGTATTAATTATATGTATTTTATTTTGAGTTTAGCCATGAATGCATGAATTTATCCTGACACATTAATCTATTTGATTTAGACTTTATTTCTTTAGCTCTCTGTGTTGAAAGATATGATTCATCATTGCCAAACTTCAGTAATGAAGTTGTAGAGTCTACCTTGCTCCATTTTGAATGTCATTAATTTACACATGTAAGATTTCATTATAATTACCTAAAATATGTTAAAATTGCAATTTTGATATATAATCTCCAAAAAACAGCTCTAAGATTTGTCCACAGATTTACATGGTTAAGAAAAAGTAATCTCAATTCCAAAAAGCTGAAAGATTTTTTCCTTATTTCTTTGCACAAGAAAATAAAACAGGAAATTAACTAATTAAAAAGTGGAAAAAAACAAATTTTAAGTTTATTTGGAAATTAAAATGAAATTATTCAGAAATAATTAAAACAAAATCTTCATCATCAGCTCTTTGACAGAAAACTAAATTTTAAACCATAGACCATCCAGAAAATAATAAAGATGAATTATTATGTATAAAAACTAGGTATAGCTAAAAATTAGTTAAGGAAAAAATAATTTTAAGCATTTACATTAGAAAATAAGAAATAATTATGTAAAAATATTTAGAATCTATTTCAAAACCAGAGTAAAACAAAACAAATCAGGAAATCGAAACAAGAAACAAACTTTTAAAAATCAGAACTATATCCTTGAGAGGTGTTTTGGAAAAATAAGACCCACAGTTAACATACACATACGTACAAACACACACACACACACATACATATATGCAAACGCATATATACATATGGATAGATTAATACCGCAAAGCATGGAGACAGGAAGAAAAATGAAGAAATAATTATATAAATATATTTTTATCTCATTAATAGCTTAGAATTTTGTAATTATCTAAGAAATTGGTTTTTTAAAAGAAGAAATTATAATATAAAAATATTCCTATATGTCACCATTTTATCTTTGCTAAAATTTTATGTTTGTTTTAAGTTATAGTTTGCCTATAAAATAAATGATCTTTGATTATTTCTAAGCTGAGAACACTGAACATTCACAAGCAATTCCACTCCAGATTTCATGTAGATTGTATATGAATATTTTTCCACAGTACATATCATTTGTGAAGTGTATCTTGCAATATAGAACTTTCTAAATCTCTACCTTTATATTGTATGGCAGACTCAAAACAAGATTAGTGAGAGAAGGTACATGCACAGTCATACATTTATTCTAATCATTTGTTATAAGAATTCTAAATTAACTTGAATGAATCTTTTTCTTATATTGTCAAAAATATATCAGCAAAAGTATATTTATATTTTATATATTTTTAGGCATTTGTATATATTTAAGTATATGTATTTGAAAACCCATCTTTTTCTTCATACTTGAATGTTGCAAAGAATGACTATATAAATTTGATCTGAAATTTAATATTATGTCAATTAAACACAGCTTTTTTGAATGAGAAAATACATTAACATAAATTTTTATGATTTATTTTGAAGCATTTAGAAGGCAATTGTAAATGTTCTAAGATAAGGATTCAGTTAATATGTATAACAAATCAGGTTTGAATTAAATAAAAGTAGCTATCAACAATTACTCACTATTAATTCTCTTCTTTTGCTATGAATTATTTACACAAGTTGTCCTAAAATATTATTTTAATATATACTCTAAAAATTGGCAAATGCATTTTATATTTTACATATTAAAATGAGTGACAGGGTCATACACATCAGCCAGTATTGGAGCAAAAGTTGGGAACTAAGGTCTCCTTCTTTTATTTGTTCTCATTCTGACAAGATTTCTATTAAAGAGTGCCATTTTCCATGACTAAATTCCATGTCTAGTACAAAAAAATTGGTCCTATGATTCAAATCAATTTGCAATATTGGTTTTAAAGGACAATATAAACCTGCTGAAGAAATGTATCTATTTTAGTGCAAATATTTTGAAATCTCCTTCAACTTAGATGAAAAAACAAAATATGAGATGCATTTCACTCTTTCAGTTGAAAATAAACCATTTGTCTATCTAGCTATCTATATAAATAGCATTTTTCCTTCTTTATTCAGAGATAACCAATTTCAAACTATTATATTCAAGGCACTGTGCTAAGTTTAGTGAATAAAACTGGGAAAGCTACTTACATAGAGCTTACAGTCCTGGAGCATATTAGTACACAATAGATGTTTAATCAATGTGCTAAATGAATTATCTTTCAACAGGAAACACCATGTCCCTAGATGATCTGAAGAGAAACCATTAGGCATCTGTGTACTATCAATACAGTCGTTTTTATATTACTGAAGTTCAATGATCCTTGACCCCAAGTAAATGTAATATTAAAATGTGACAACTTCACTATCAATTGTTATTGAGTGTTTTGTTACTCTTCTGTCCACTACCATACCTATTCTTTCGAAAATGTATAGTTAGTAGCTACCCACTTGCTTACGCTCAAACCTTGAGTATATATATATTTTTCTTTCCTTTTATTCCATAAATCTAATCCATCTATAAATCTTGCAAACTATCTCCCAAAATACTTCTTAGTGTTACTTTACAGCCAGGGTCAAAATTTTATCCCAGTCATCAAATTCTTTCTCTGGACTCCTAGAATATTCTCTTAGCTTTCCTCATTTTCACTGAAAGTTCACTTATTATAGAACTACCTCAGTAATACATTAGAAATATAAATCTGATCTTCTAATTGCTACTCAGTGTAATGAAGTCTTGACAGTGGCCCACAAGTCCTGCACCAGCCTGTGGGGCTTTCTCAATCCTATGACTTCCTCCTACTCATTCTGCTCCAGCCAGTGGCTTCTGCTCAAGCCCTTGGCGTATTTGACACAGTTTCTCTCTGACAGAAGTTTTCTTATCTGTCATTCTTTTCTTCTTATTATTGGCATTTTTTTCTCACAGGTTTTTATAAACTGTGGTCATAGAAAAACATCCCAGAATGTTTACCTTGAAGAAGAAGAAGTTGGATGCAGAAAGCATAAGGAAAGACTAACCAAATTTGTTTGAAAAAGAGAATCCAACAAGCAGAAGCTCATTTAAAAGTTAGCCCTACAAGCTTATGGGTGTACTGAGGACACAGTTGCAGTGCTGATTTATAAACCCCGTAAGCAGCCAGACAGCAGATGCATCAGGTATTGGTTGTGAGAACATCTCAAAATCTAGTGACAATTTATTTACCTCACAATTTTGTGAGCTAGAAATTTGGGCTGAATTTTGCTGGAGAGCTTTTCAGTCTGTACTGACCTTAGCTGGGCTTACACTTACCTAAGGACAGGTTCCTGCCACTGGGGCTGTTTGGCTTAGGACAGTCTCTCTGGGACTTCCTTACAGCAGGAGTGACTGGGCCTTGTCCACATAGTGGCTCAGCAATTTCCCAAGGGAGCAAGTGGAATATTGAAGGCCTTTTGATACCTAGGCCTTGAACTGGCATGATGTCAATTCTGGTAAGTTCTGTTTGTCAAGGGAAGTCATGTAGCCAATCCAGACTCAAGGAGTGAGAAAACAGATGCTGTGCACTGATGGGAAAGAGGGCAGTGGTACCCTGCACAGGGCGTAGGTACAAGAAGGGGCTATGTTATGCCACTCTTATAATCTATCGTTCAATTGAAGGTTGGAAGAGAGGAAAATAAAACAAGGTAGAAATAGGGTATTTTTT
>CM053412.1:7973192-8027034 GCA_028644305.1 Xerus rutilus | reverse complement strand
GAGAGAAAAAAGGCACATACGTATTTTGTGTGTATGAGATGGAGAAAACACAAAGGTCGAAGCCACATTGTGCACAGATTTTTGTCTTGTTTTAAATTTCAGATCATCCTCCACTTCTCCTCTGACCACCATCCTTACCTGCTGTTAAAGGTCAGGTGACCAACTGTAACCAACAGTGACAATAGGCCTACTGAACCTCAGATACACCCTGACAAATATTCAAGGGTGACTTTAAAAGCCCTGATTCAATTTCTAATATTGTTTTAATCACCAAACTAACATAAACTTCTTGTGTAAAAGCATGGATTCACAAAAATAAATAATTAAACTATGTTATACCTTTAAAATTTTTTGATGAAAATAAATACAATCATTTAAAATGTTCTAGAATTAACACCAGAAACAAACTTGGAGAAGTCCATGCCACATTTTTGCTAGCATCATGAGAGGTTGTGCATAATTTATAAGAAACTAATTTAGTCTTGAACATAAATTTTCTGGTGGTAGAGAAAGAGCTCTTTATTATGCATGTTTTATGATTTAACTTTTTCTCCTGTCCCTGTTAAAATGTACGAGCGTGGCTCGTCCATGCTTTAATTTCTTACCGTATAGATTATGGACCAGTAGGGACCACTACACAAATCTCCAGACACATGCTTGTCACAGTTGTGAATAAAACCATTGCATTTATAATTCAATAAGAAATTAGATTAACATTTCCAATTCCTCTCTTAAGCATCTCACTTCACAATCTAAAGAAAACATCATTTTCTTAATAGATAACATTTTGAGGATAAGTTTGAAAGAAATATTTTTGTCTTTTAGATTAAAATACATGTCTCTGAGAGCAAAACCAAATATTTTAAGCCTTATATAAAATCCATTGTTTTGTTTTGTTTGGCTTAGCTGTGGGATATATTCTTAGCTGTACAGACTCAGAGATCTTTGCAAGCATTAGATGGCAAAGTCACGTTGAATGGCAGGATTCTGTCACTGGGACTTTCCACAGATCAAGAAACACCACTTATCCCAGGCTTGATGTTATCAGACATAAATGTGTGGCATCATAGGTTGGGCCTGATGTGACAGAAAAGCTCCTGAGTCTCCAGGAAGGTTTCTGGCCCACCAGCACCCCAAACCCTAACCCCATAGTTTACCCAACCGTTATAGATTCACCAGCCTAAATTTAAGTATGTAGTCTTAAAGCAAATATTTCATAAGATAAAACTTACACAGTTTGTTTTTCTTGGTTGTAAGAAGGTATTAATCTGGACTGTATGAAGGAAGGGTGGTTAGAAGATGGAGCATCTCCAGAGATGGAGAGGAGATGGATGGAGGTTTGTAACAAAAAACGTAAATACACTCAGGATTTTAGGAAAGATCTACGATGCATGTGTGGAACAGTAAATTATTCCAGAGTCAGAAGAGTTAGAAGATGGTGTTTATCTTGACAGTGGCTCTTAGCAGCTGTTTGACCTCAGATGAAGCACTGTTTTTCATGATCTCACACAGAAGGGTGAAAATACTCATCCTGGGATTTTGTTGTGATCACTGTGTCAATGTATATGTGTGCAAATCTTGTATAAACTACAGGGAAATACACATGGACAAAAACATAATTTGGCCAGGTGGTAAGAACAAAATGCATAATGTAATCAAAAGAGAAGTTTTTAATGCTTTTCCTTTTTTAAAATATTACCTTGGTGGTGGTTTTTTTTTTTTTTTTGGTGGTGTTTTTTTTTTTTCCTTAGTATAAAAATTGCATTTGAAATATGTTTCCTATCTCATAGGAATCAACAAATTTAGAGGTTAAAAACTCCCTATAAGTAGAAGGTAAATATAGATTTTCTGTAAAAACGACAATGTCTAAGTTGCATGATTTCTTTCTCATCTCATTCATTTGCGTGTGATATTTGTTCAGTGAATCAGGAGCACCAACACCTCACAGAGCTGCATTTTGCATCACCGTTGCAGGGATGTGGCACAAAGTCGGAGGACACCCCTGGAAATGACACCAACCTTTCCTGGGAAGCCAGGTCTGCACACGTCAGAGCTGATAGACTTGTGCTACCTGACTTGTGACCTCAGGGATCCTGGTAGTGAGAGCAAGTGCTTGTTCTGAACAAATGCATGGGGTCATTTCATAATCACATACAGTTCAAATAAATGTCTCTGGGCACAAATTGGGGTTGGACACAGCCTTGACATTTTGCTTTGCTGCTATTTTTGTGGCACTGCTAATTAAACATGTCACAGCTAAAACTACACAAACTGTGCTGAACAAGTGTCTCAAGGGAGATTTAAGGAATGGGAGGGATCTCAGCTGGGTATGTGATTTGTATTTACCAAGAGTTTTTAGAAGATCTCCATCGGCAATTGTATCTCTCTCTCTAAGCAGTCCACAGGAAGCAGAAGACAAGCCAGTGGAGGGGTCTGTACAGCATCTGAGGACTCTTAAGACTCCTTCATGAAAAGCTGGGTTAGGCACCTGGTGCCTGAGGGGAAGAGGCATGCAAGGGACAGGGAGGGTCTGCAGGTCTATTTTGCCCTCAGCCCTGAGGACAGGCTGGTTGGATTGTTAACAGCTGACTCTACCACTCAAAGCAACACCTAATGCTTCTCACAGGTCACATGCCAGAGCACCAGCAACCTCACGTATAAAATGAAACCAATAAAAAAAGAGAACTGGTACTGTGGCTTTTCCCTTTTCCAACACAGAGTGTAGGCTGTGCCCAAACACAGTACTCAACCGAGCAGAAGAGCAGAGCTTCAACGTAACCAAAAAGAGACAAAAAGTGTTTTTGAATTATTCAAAAAAAGAAACAGAGCTGTAGGCCAAAGGAACATCTGAAGTATAAAAACACAACTCACTCAGGCTTCGAGATTTTGAATAGCCCAGATTTCCTCCAGGTCACCCTAAACTTGATTTGCACCTCAACAACCTCACGAAGCAGAGTTCATTAGGAACTGACCCTAACGAAGTGCAGTGTGGCGACGTGGGCACTTTTGTTCATCTTTTGAAGTAATTAACTATAGGTGATATTTTTAGATATAGAAAGTTATTTATAAAATGCTCATTGTAAATCCTGACTTTTTACCCAAGCCATGCAACCATTAGTATTAGGAGTAATTTTGAGAAAAGACAAAAACATACTTTTATATCTCAATTCCTAAAAAAAGTTTCACTCTACATTTATTTGTTTGTCTGTTTATTTATTTATTTAGTTAGTTAGTTATTGGTGCCAGGGATTCAATTCAGGGGCACTCGACCACTGAGCCACATCGCCAGCCCTAGTTTGTGTTTCATGTAGAGACAGGGTCTCACTGAGTTGCTTAGCACCTGGCTGTTGCTGAGGCTGGCTTTGAACTTGTGATTCTCCTGTCTCAGCCTCCCAGAATGCTGGGATTTCAGGTGTGCACCACCGTGCCTAGCTTCATCCTATGTTTATTATATCACAAGTTCCGTGACTCCGGAGGCCAAGCATGGCCTAGTTAGTCCCCCAGTGCAAGGTGTCTCAGAACCTGACAGTCAAGGTTCCTTCAGTTCCCCAAACTCCCCAGTTAGTGGGATTCACTTCTGTATAGATTGTAAGCCAGAGGTTCTCCGGGGCGTGGGTGACCCATGGATCTCTCTGCAGGGCAGCGCCTCTGTGGCAGCTTCCTTCCTTGAATCCAGCAAAGAAGAGAGTCTACTGGTTGAGGGAGAGCTGCCTCCTTCATAATGCAATCACGGAAGTATCATCCCCACACCTGCTATACGCTGTTGGAAGTGAGGCCCGGGTCCCTCCTGCACTCCAGGAACAGGGAGTGCATGGGCTGCACAACAGGGAGGGGATCCTAGGGCCATTTAGAATGCATCTGTCACACATCTGTGGTCCACATGTCAGGAAAACGTGAATACAGGGGTTGTGACATCAATAGTGAAAGTGAATATCCAATCTCCATCAACTGGGAACAATTTTATGAGAAATTCACATGGTTAGGAGCCTCCTTGGTTCACTCACTGGTACCCCTTCCCCACCAAACACTCTGATTTCAGAACTCGTCCTTGGATGCCATGTTCTGACTCTCTTTTCCTAAATGGTTTGTGTATTTAAGCAGCACTTGGGTTCTTTTGCTCATCCATTTATTTCTATTACTTGCCTAAACTTTCTGTTAGAATCTGTGACTTAAACAAATGTGATCACATTACGCTGTTTAGGGCAGGAACAACAGGGGAGATGAAGTGAGCGTCAGGAACAGGAGACTACCATCACAGACTGGGAAGTCAATTCAGCCTTCTTCATTTTGTAGTATATTGAATTGTCAGTACATAATGCTATGTTGGTATTCAATGTACTTACCGCAGATCATTCAATTAGATAACTACACAAATTTTGAAGAAAATATACCAAACTCATTTGGGAGTTTAAATGTATCCAGTTTTTCTAAAAAATGAAAAGAGAACATATATAACTTAATGTTAGATAAATGTCAGAACAAGAAAGTCTGAGAGAGGAACTCAGAGCAGGACTTGCAGCTCCTTGGAAGTACGATCCCAGACAAGGTACTTAATTGATCTCAAGATTTCTTGCTTCCTCTTTAAACAGACTGAAGTGGAGAGCTTTCCGAAAGCTCCTCTTCATACTAAACTCCATGAGCCTGTAGTCTCTGTACTTGTTGTCTTGTAGATCCATTTGGTGCTGTGACCATACCTCCTCCCCTTTCCTGCCCCAGGTGTGGGTCACCGGAGTCATGTCCTCCCGGGACAGCAAATGTGGGTCGATGAGACACAGAGAGATTGATCACTCTCTTTAGTTAGGACACAGACTCTTCCTGACTTACCCGGCACCTGAACTGGGTGGACTTAATGACTGATGCAGTTTCGGCAGCACTAAAGACCTTTTAACTGTCATATCACTCAGCATGAAAATTTGTCATTTGACTCCAATGAATTCCTAAAATGATTTTGATGTTGTTTACATCAGCTTTAAGATGAGGAGGGTGTTGGAATATGGGATGAGTTACTTGTAACTTCATTTATAATTTTAGTTTTGTTTTGTTCTCCTCATAGCTGATTTTAAATGAAGACATTTTCATAAGGGTCATGAGGATATAAACTTAAATCCAGAAGAGTGTTAAAGAAAATTCAGTGATGCCTCTGAGTACTGCATGCCAATTCATTCTGTTTTGCCATTTTCTTCAATTTTAATCAGAAAAGAAAAGTAATTTTTGTATTTCCTAATTCTTTTTGTAATTGCAAACATGTGGGCAATTGCCCTTAAAATTCATGATATTAACATTGCTCTTAAAATATTCTTTCAAAGGCAGACTTAGAACATTGTACACTATATTATTTTATATTTTCTCTCTTCTCAAAAACTTCATCTCCCATAAAATAAAAATAGAATCAACCTACAATTGGAGTAAGGGAAGAATTATAATTTACATGCGTTAATGATGATTTATGGGGGGAATAAAAAAACTTTTTCAAGGAAAAAGATCCCAGAAGAAAAATGATCTTTTAAAAGGCTTACTTAAGAGTTAATATTCCTGGGCTGGGGTTGTGGCTCAGTGGTAGAGTGCTCACCTCGCACATGTGAAGCACTGGGTTCGATCCTCAGCACCATATATAAATAAATAAAGATATTGTGTCCATTTACAACTAAAAAATATTTTTTTAAAAAAGAGTTAATATTCCTGCAAAAAGAGTAACTCTTTTGATTGATTAAAAAACACCTTGGATAAAATAATTTCATTTTTCTCTTTTGGAGCCAGTAATCATTTATTTTTATAAATTTTTTCTATTTAATTTGAGTTATATACAGTTACAAGAAAATATATTCATGGCTTTTGCCTAAAAATAACTGCCCGAATAATTCATTGTACCACTGACTTGCACCAGTGTCTTTGATAGGCAGTATGACCACGTGCAGAATCAAAGAGTTTTCTACACATGTCACAATGCATTCTTTTTCCTATCTTTCCCACAGATACACCTCAGGAATGAGATATTATCATACTAGTGGAGTGGAGAACCCGGAAATCTGACATCTTGATGGTGGTTACATCATAGGTTCATTTTTAATAACGACAACAAGAAAAATTTAAAATGATTATCATTGAATATCATGGAATATGTTCCATTCTTTTTGCAAGGAAATGTTACACAAATCTTAAGGAGTTAAGACATTTATATTTTTAAGTACACCATCAAGTCAGAATCTAATGGAGTAAAGGGAAGTCCTCTGCAGTTGTTCATGTGTTCATATATTTTTCGTGGGAACCTTACTTTTACACTGTGAATTTCTGAGGGAGGGCAACTTCACCAGACAAGTACACGGGCAATCCCGCTAACAGAAAAGGTATGCTCTCTGTCTGCGTTCAGCACCATAACTAAGATTGTTTCTAGTGATTTTGTCTAAAAGTCACAACCTCTGAATCTAACAGGAGAGCAGGCAAAAGCCAGTTTAAAGGACAGACCTGCTACCCCAGGTAGCTAAATCAATGCGTAGGTGTGACAGTTAAGTCAGTTGGTGTTATGAACGGCATCAATTCACCAGGCCACACTTAGGGCCTCATTACAAATGGTGGTGATTCTATGAGCTTGTGAGCAGAGGCAGTGGGTGAAGGTCCTAAGACTGTGTTTCAATGAACTATGTTTGTCACACAAGCCACAGGACGGAAGTTTCCTTCAGAGAAGTAGTTGTATTTTTTTAACTGAGATATATGTTGCTGCACTTGCTACTCTTTCAGATTGGAAGTTATTTTAAAA
Source organism: Xerus rutilus (assembly GCA_028644305.1). Classification (NCBI taxonomy): domain Eukaryota; kingdom Metazoa; phylum Chordata; class Mammalia; order Rodentia; family Sciuridae; genus Xerus; species Xerus rutilus. Next base: position 8,020,280 of record CM053412.1, on the reverse strand, counting down.
GGAGTTGAAAACTTTTAAAAAATTATCAAATTATTGAATACAATGCATAAGCTTCAGCAGATGAAGCACGGTGAATACAATTTAAAAGTGAAAGCATAGACAGTTTTGGCTTCAGATCAACATGAGCATTAGAATGGAGCCTACTAATTATGCATGAACTTTCCCATAATGACACAATCATTCCCATACTTTGCTTCTGTGTTTTAAGAGCAGATGGGAGCCTATGATGGGTAAAAGCAGGAACAAAAGAAAACATGACTGCCAGGTCCAGAGAGATGCTTATTGATATAATTGTTCAGAATGAGAACACTGAGCTGTGAGGTTTGAGTTAAATTTAGTCAAATAATGACGAAAATGCATCCACCAGAGATTTAATTACTAAAAATTAAATACAATACATAAGCCAGCTTGAATTCAATTAAAAAAATCCTGTTCTAGTTCAGCCATGAGTCTATACTTATAAAAGGGAATTTGGGGATCATATTTGCCAAGAATTCTGTCTGAAACTTCATAAATTATCTGTTTGAATTCGACTACATTACTGGGAAACATGTGCTCTTATATACATTTTGCACATAAAAAGACAGGTGCAGAGACATAAGGCAGCTTGTGCGAGCCATGCCTGACAAGTACCCAGAGGAATGATCAGAATATGGTGTCCTTCTTCCAAAATCCAGCACTTCCTCCACTTCACATTCCACTAGCGGCCCACCAAATGCTGGCTGCATGTAGTTATCCTTTAGATGGCAGAATTTGATGTAAGTTTATGGGACATGTTAAGAGCATCTGCAAAGACTTTGGTTTAATCATAGTCTTGGTGTTCCACTTTTTTGTTTTTAGTTATTTAATTTCATGTAATATCATTTTACATATATATCTATATAAATTTAATATATACAAAAGAAATAGAAATTACTTTTTGTGCAGATGTATGGTTTATTCACAGAATTGGACCATGTATTAGGCCAATAAAGGAAGACCCACTAAGTTCCAACCAATAAATATAATATAGAATGGCTTCTGGTTAAAATGCAATAAAATGTGTGATTTGAAACCTAAAAGTAAGTAAATAAAAATATAATAGTTGACAGTTTCAAGAGGGTAGAATAGAGAAGGTCATTTTCCTGGATGGTCCATGGCATGAAACCAAGAAAGAGCAATTTAGAAGAGAGAAAGTTTTTTAGGGGCTCACAGTTTTAGAAGTCTCAGTCCCTAGAAGGCTGATTCCATTCCTCTGGGCCTAAAGTGAGGCAGCACATCATGGGAAAGACCAGTAAAGAAAAGCTGCTCAGTTCATGGGGGGAGGGGGGGAAAGGGGGTTCAGAAAACAGAGAGGAAGTGGGGCAGGGGCCCCAGAGAAGACACACCTTCTCAAGGCATGACTCAGTGACCCACATTCTCCAGCCATGTGCCACCTGCCCACAGTTACCACCCGGTCATTCAAACCAGGAGCGACTGAGTAGCTTTTGGCTCTCACAATTCAAGCACGTCACCTGTGAATATTCCAGCAGCAACACAGGAGCTCTGGGGAGGGGGACAGGACATACCCAAACCATAAAGCTAAGAAAACTAAGTAAAGAATAAGTCCCAAACTTGTCCTTCAGCATTAGCAATAATGTGATAATACTTATTAGGGAAAGTTCAGCATGGGAGTGAAGCAAGAGTAAAAAGGAGAATATAAATAAATATGGAATAAATAAAAAGAAATGATTAAATGCATAACTGAAATAACAATGATATTGAGGTTATCAATTCCACCAATGTACATAAGTATTGTAAACGAGGAAAAAATGATAAATTTGTATAAATGAAAAAATGTTTATTCTACTGTATGAAAAGTTTAAAAAATTAAAGTAGAGACCATAGAGTACATGGAGGGAATCATGAAGGTGGGGGGATGAGGAGGGTCTAGGGAATGAAAATGAACAAATTATATTATTATACTGTGTGCCTGGATGAATATGTAGAAACAAATCCCACTATTATGTATAATTATAGTGCACAAATAAAATATGTTAAATTAAAACAAAAAATTAAGATGGAAAGCACTGCCTATATATGTGAGCCTAGTATAACTGAATCCAAAAGGAAGTACAAGTAGATTAAAAATAGAAAATTACAGACATTTAATTTATATTTACTAATAAGAGCCATTGATGAAAACTCATATAGAATTATAATAGCTTGAATTGTATTTAGGAAACAAATGTTTAAATCAATTATTAATTTGCTGGCCAAACTGGATGTTTCTCAGAAGGTTTTCATCTATGTATCTAATGTAATGAGAAACTTTTCAAATATGCTATATAAATTAAGTTTAAGAAAGAACAATAAATTTTTTATTGCATCAATTCAGTCTCTTGGTCAATATTTATGTGAAAAAACTCAAAATTATATTCAGCAAACATTTTCTATACCAATTTTATGGTCTCAATTGTAGAGAAGAAGAGTTTTAGATATTAAGCACTTGACTTTATATGAGAAAGTGCAGTCACAACCTTGTAAATACACAAAGAAAAAAACTTATTTTTAAGACTCTAATACTTAGTCTATATTTTATGGTATCCATTGCATAACATTCTCTTATTTTTTCAAATCCTATATAAAGCTAACCAGCAATTTAATATTGTTTAACTCACTTATAGCAGTACTTATTTTTACTCTTTCTAACTTGAGACCTGTAGTTGAAATACAATTTAATTAAGATAGAATTAAAGTATGTCAGACTAATTGCAATTGCATTTTATATTATAAATTCAACCAGCAATGCTTTAAAATGTGTAACTCATCATGAACAAGTATTATTTCTCAAAGAAATGAAAATAAAGTTTAATATTAAAAATATCTATAAATATCATGATTACATTAGTAAACTAAAGGAGAAAAATTTCACCACAGCAGATGCATATGTTAAATGATGTTGTATATTTTTATTAAAATTCAGAAAATTAAGAATAGGGATTATTTCCTCAAGAGATTTGGCTTACAAAATTTTAAGCTTTAGACAAAATTTTCTTAGTGTGTTTAGGAGTCAAATATCTGCTTAATAACTTTAGCTACTTAATATGCACCTAGAGGACTTTCTCAATAATTGGAAAAAAATATTGAAAGGAAAAAGCAAAGTAATCTTATTTTGTACATAAAAAACAGAATTAATGTTTAGGACCATAACATGGTTCAGCAACGTTAATAGAAACCATGTCAAATTTTAAAATAAACAATGTTTCTCTAACTCAGAATTAGTCATCTGAAAAGAAAGAGAATATAATATTCAAATAATATGCAAAAATTATTATAAGAACATAAAGTCTTTTGAAATACACATGCAAAAACTTAAAAATTGCAAAATATTAGTAAGGAATGTAAAAAGAGAGAAACACCATGTTCATGGTGGGATAACTTAATCAAAATGTCAATTCTGTCTCATTTTTTTAAATTAATGTAAGTCAAATTAAAAATCTAGTTTTTAATCAGTGTTTCTTTAGTTGCATTAACGAATTGTTCACTGCAGACTTAAAAAGCACCTCCACATCTCATGAATGGTTCTCATACGTGCATAGTATTTACTTGAAGTGTTTGTTTCAGCATGACCACTTTAAAACTGAAAGCTGCATCAATAGTGGCTGTATAACTAAATGAGTCAAAAACAAAATGAAATGTCATCTAAGAATGCAAATAATAATAAATGCTGTGGAGGATGTGGGGGAAACGTACATTCATACGTTGCTGGTGGAACTGTAAATCAGTACAACCTCTGTGGAAAACAGTATGAAGATTCATTCCTCAAAAGAGTAGAAATGGAACCACCATATCGGCCAATACTCCACGCCTTGGTATTTATGCAAAAGAACTAAAACCAGCAGACTGGATCAATGCAGCCATGTCAATATTCATAGCAATACAACTCACCATAGCCAAGTTATGAAATAGCCCAAGTGTCCATCAACAGGTGAATGAATAAAGAAAATGTGGTATACATACACAATGGTGTTTTACTCAGCCATAAAGAAAAACTAAATTATGGTATTTTCCAGCAAATGGATGGCACTAGAGAACATCACGCTAAGTGATATAAGTCAGATTCAGCAAGTAGAGAGTCAAATGTTTTCTCTCATGTGCAGAAGCTAGAGCAAATTAAGGGGAAAGAGCCGGAGGGGATGCCATGAGAATAGAAGAGGGACCAGTGGAGCAGAGGATGGGGATAGACAGGTGGGAGGAGGGATGGGAAAATGGAAGGATTTTGAGATGAAAACAACCACAGTATGCTATGTCCATATGTGAATGCACCACAGCGAATTTCACCTTTATGTGTATCTATAAAGCTCTGATAAAGAAAAACTACAAGTTAACAGAAGAAAGACCAGAAGAGGGGAGGAAGGGAAGGAGGGAGGGAGGACGGAGGACAGAGGAAGTCCTGGAGAGACCAGTGGAGCAAATTCCATTCCACGCATGCATGATTATGTCAGAATAAGCCCTCCAATATGTGTGGCTATAATGCACTGATAAAACACATTTGAGAGCAGAATGAAAGAGAAATGTGACATTTAGTCTGTAGTTCGACGTAAGAACAGAATCACACTTCTCACGCTTTTTATCTTGCTCATAAATTGCCAATTTTCATGTGGAAAGTAGTTGATAATTTTGACGTCCTCATTTTTTCAAGTGGTATGCAATAGTCACTGAATTCTTTAGTCAGAAGTGTAAAATTTTAAGTGAACAGAATTATCTTGGACACAAAGTGCAGAACAGAATGATTGACGCTCTGAGGTGGAGCACAATCCATGTCAAAAGGAAGTGCAGGCCTTCTATTTGTTTACTGAACACAGGAGCACATTCCCTGAGCAAATAGGTTTGCTTTAGAGTTGCCACGTCCTCCTTCCCTGAGCACAGTGGAATTTATTTCAAAAAATAGATCTTGAGGTAATTGACCCTATTTCAGTTGGGAGGAGTAGGTTAGAAATTTTGCTATTTCCTTCATCCAAGATCATTCTCACCAGAATCCAGAGGATGTAAAAAGTTCTGACAATAGCAAGTGCAGAATAATGTCTCAAAGTCATCTCAAGTACTAATATTATCTCTCTGAAACTATTAAGGACATTAAAGAACAGGAGAAATAAAGAAAACACTTTTTATGAAATACTAGAAGTTCAAAGGCGTTTTTTCATTTATTCTAAACTTCTTTTAACCCTGACCAAAAACATGGCTTTCAAGTACAGGTCGTGCTTTTCCCTGGTTCACTATTAGAATTCTAATTTTGGATAATGATGTCTGACTCAACTCCATTTCAGTCAGCTCTCTGGCAACTTCATGTTTTCATGATTCTCATCCTCTGCTCCCTGGATTTTGTTTTTTCCTGCCTTAGTTCTGTGCTCTTGACAATCAAGTGCAAAATACTTTGTAACTATAGTCTAAGGAAAAGCCTAGGACTTTTAATTTTCCTTTAATTAATTAATAACGTTGTATTTAGTGTTTTATGTATATCCCTCCCTCTCAGGTCAAAACACTAAGCAATAGGGAGAAGAACTAAAACAACTAAAACCAGCTCCTTTTACAATTGATTAATCTGATGTTTACACTTAATGTTCGTGTGTGCTATACAAGAAAGAGCATAAACTTCTTGCAAACAGGCTTCGTTTACAAATGTTTATTAGTGAGATTGTAGAAGACTTAAGATTTCCAGCAAGTCAATGGCTCTCAGTTAAACTCAGCACATTTCTTTTTACAGTGGAGATGACAGTCTCTGAACGTAGCATGGAATGATTGTGTCTGGATGCCTTGATATGATATACCTCGTTCCTACTGCATAGAAGCCTGCTGTCTACCTACTAAAACAATTCCATGGCATATTACTATGAAGTATTATTTATTTTCATATTACTATGAAGTGTTACATATTCTGCCCACTGCTTCCTACAGTGTCTCAGGCTGGGTGGGGCTCAGTTAAGCACCTCTGTCACTGACAGCGTCATTTGCCCAGAATGCTCTTTCTCCCCAACTCTTCATTTGGCTCCACTCTCAATCACCTCAAAACTCGAACCCAATTTCCCAGGCAGCTTCCCTGGATTTTCCTGCTAAGCGAGGTTCCCCTGGTGTGCAGGGTTGTCATGCTCTGTAACCACACTTGTGATACTTACTATACCTGCATGCAACATGTAACACGTGCAATTAGTGTTTACCATTTTCTTTACACTCTATACTCTCACATGCAAAATTCACAAAAGTCTTTACAACTGTCATTGCCACAGAGTTTTGGGGAAAGAAGTATATCCTACGTGTGTATGTGTATAGGATGCATGCTTAATATATTGATATAACATATATATTACATATCACATATTCAGCATATATTATGTATTTTTTCATATATATATATATTTGATAAATGAATAAATAAGTAACAATTACTCATCAAAAGAAAAAATACTGGGCCTAATATTTTCATCTTGTATTCATGATAGACAACTTAATCCTCTGTAGTTAATTTAAGAATATGAAGATTTTTAAGAGTTATCAAACAGCTAACCAAAGCAGGGAGAAGTATAGTGAAATAATCCACAGTTGAGATTTTGGAAATAATCTCACATTCCAAATATACAGACATGACAGGAGCTGTGTTTCCTGGACCACAGGAACCTGAACCACTCTGCTGGACAGTCGTCAACAGAAATCCACTACTATGTCCAGCTATTCACTCCAGACTTGTGGTAGCAGGTTCACTGCATGGCGCCCCGCTTTATTTTAAGCAGCTTGCAGTCAGTTCGGGTAAAGGATTCTGCTCATGCTCAGACACAGATGAAACACTTTGCTCTGATAGTTGATTGTTGCTGAACTCCTCAGTCTTTACGGCATTGTGGGTTTGACAGAACCCATGACAAAAAGCTCCGTCCACATGACCCACAGTCAGGTACACGTTTCTACCAGGCTTGACTAGTGTGTCAGCTGCAATATTCCTTGAGCAGATGGCATTGCCTTGCTTTAGAAACCTAGGTATGTATCTCGTTACTACGCTTTGGGAAACTTACCCAAGCTTCACACAGCAATTTTTGTTCTACCACCAATATCTCTAAAGCCATAGGGTTGAATGCTTTGAGCAACAGGCCACTTTTACACATCGTGGAACTACATCTTGACTCTTTTGTCTCCTATTAAATGGGCTGTATCAGAAGTCTGAAATACACTGCTCTCAGATCCTAAAGAAAAGGGATTGTGTTCATTTTCACAAGAGAGGGGGCAAGTTGTAGTATCTAGCCTTATTTGGAGGGCTATTCTTGTACAACCAAGACTACTAACTTCATTTATGCTGCACCCTTGACTCTGTTGTTTGAATGTTCCACTTTCTACATGGAGTGTGTCTAACCAAAGCCCCCAGTTCACAGGCTGATTTATGATTATCTGCTCATTTATGACCATGATGTCATTGATACAGTGGCCCACATAATATTTACCGAAATGCATAGGTGATCCAGATCCCTTTGAATTATGGTTATGGACTGAATGTTCTGTCCCTCCAAAATGAATATGCTGAGACTCTGCCTCCCAATGTGATGGTTTGTAGGGGCAAGGCATTTGAGAGATCATCAAGGTTAGAGAGGTCAGGAGAGTGGGCCCTACATGGTAGGTTAATGCCCTTATAAAAAGATGACTGTGTGTGTCTGTGTCCTTCTGTGCAAGGATAAGAACGTGGACATTTGCAAACCAGGAAGAAGATCCTCCCCAGATACTGAATATGCTGGTGCCTTGATCTTAGACTTCCAGCCTCCTGTGCCATGAAAAATGAGTGTTTGTTCTCTCATCCACTCAGTCCATGTTATTTCTCTCAGCAGCGCAAAATGAACAAGACCTTTGCGTTGTGACAACAGGAGGGAGCTACAGCTCTTGGCTGGACCATGACTCTTTACCCTGCTTCTCAGAGAGAATGGTGTCCAGTCTTCATCCTCCTTTGGACAAGGACAGAAATATAAGCTTATTTGCCAGATGAATGACCTCAAACGATGTACGTGAGGTTATGCTAATCCATTCTAGCAAGGACGCCACATCTGAAAGCAAACTCCAGGTTATGCATGGTGTTTATAGAGGCCAGATTGATTGAATGGTGATTGAATGGAAGAAAGGGTGGCTATCTCTGTATGTTTCAGTGGTTCCAATACTGGCCAGGCACATCAGGCCGTGACATTTTTGGCTAACAGGGAATTGAGTGGGGACTTACAGATCTTTTGACTGCCTATCCCACTATAGTGCTATTGGCCCATCTCCCTGGGATGCCCTTTTCAAAAAGACATTGAGCCAACTGGGAAATTGGCACTGTGGTGTACCTGAGCGAGGACGAGGACTCCTTTTCTTTTCCCCTTTCAATATGTGCAACCAAAACCTAAAGGCTTTGGGTCCACAAGGAACAACTTAAGCCCTGTCAGACTGCCTCAAAACATTTCATTATGCCTCTTTTTTTCCACATTTATCACTGCCCACTTGACTGACCTGAAGTCTAGTGTGCCCTCAGCTCTGTTTTATCTCTGTCTGATTTTCTATCCAGGAAAATCAAACATGAATTTAAAATGTAATTTTAATGTTTGTCTCTGTTTTGCTTAGAGTAATAGCAGGGAATAAAGCAAATATATTCTCTTTCCAAAAGGTTATTGTGAACCACAGCTTAACACAATACCCTTTGATTCCTCAATCTGAGAGGATGCATTTTGCAAAAATATAAAAGTGTATAGTCATGATAAAAAACACAAGGACTAAATTCACAAGAAAAGAAAAGTAGAACTCCATCAAATATGGTGCCTCTATTAGATTTGAACAAGTTATAAGCCATGAAATAAAATATTCATTTTTTAAAAATCCAAATCAACTGTCTTTTAAAATAAATGACTCGAGCGTTTGAAGCATTACCTGTAGAGCTGCAGCAAACTAGAGTAGCAGTGGCAATTGACAAACACATATGAAATGAAAACTAAACTTACTTATATTCATTGACTAAAAATTATGTAAAATCACTTCAGGAACTAACTGTTCAGATCTTAATTACTTGTAAATTTCTACAGCTGAAAACAGAAGCAGCAACAGGGACAAAAAAACTTGCATTGTTCTGTGACAGAATGACTGACTTATCATGGGAATTTCATCTTCAAAGCTGTAAATTTCCTCAGTGACCCTTATCTGAATGTGAGAAATAGTAAAAAAACAAAAACAAAACAAAAAAAACAACAACAAAAAACAAATTTTATTATGGAAGAAAAATTTAAGGAATATCACATTTTCTAAGAAAATAAGTCACAAAATTCTAAATCATTTGTCAGTTATTACATTTTAATAAGCTTATAAATTAAATGTCAAAATCAAAAGTACAATTGCTAAGCAATATTGAAGATAATATCTACTGAGAAGTATAAAAGAGATAACAGATTCTTAATCATCCTAAACTGTGTAGAGTTTGAACAGCACTGCAAATAGTTATACAAGTATTAAAAAAGACAATATGAATTTTAGATTTTTGTAATCTTATGAAAAAATATATATTCAATATTTTCCTTTAGTGAAATAGAAATCCTCCCAAACAAATTGTGTTATTCCAGATTAGGTCAGGAAAACAGAAGCCATTTTGGATACTCCCAGTACAAGAGAGTTGAACATAAGAAGTGGAGCGTTAGGAAATCACTGAGTAACTCAGGAGCAAATTTCAGAGGCCTTTTATGTCACTGGGACCAAAATACCTGACTAGAACAACTTGAAGTAGAAAACATTTATTTTGGACTCACACTGTCAGAGGTCCAGTCCATGGTTGGCCAACTCCATCTCTCCTGGCTCTACATGAGGCCCAGTGTTATAGCAGAAGGGAGATGGAAGAGGAAAGCTCTCATATTATGGCTTTTGGGAAGCAAAGGGAGAAAGGAAGGTGCCAAGGACAGATACAGTCCAAGGCCACAGCCCCAGTCACCAGTTCCCTCCCGCCACATTTCTCCTGCCTATAATTACCACCCAAGAGTTCATTTAACCAGCTATCTATGCATTAATTCAGCAAGTGGATTCATATGTGGATGCAGTCAGAGCCCCTGAGGTTCAGTCATTACCTGAAAGCCCTACCTCTGAGCCTTGCTATGTGAGACCTATTCTTTCAACACATGAGCTTTTGGGGGACATTCTAGACCTGAACCATAACACCTCTGATGTCTTCCTCAGTTCCCTGGAGCAAAGAGGCTCGACCGCTGCAGATCATGGGCTCTTGTACCTCCTAAATTTGTGAAGATTTTGTCATTTTAGAATCTAACCCCAAACCATATAGGAAACAAATTTTCTAAGATGAGAAGAAAAACGTAGAAATGACAACATCTCTAGATTGGTAAAAGACAATATGGTAAAAAATTATTTGGCTACATCATATTTATGTTAGCACAGCGTACTTATAAGAATTAGGATTCAGAAGGTGTGCACTTTTCCTTTATTTAGCATCTGCTGTCTGTCAGTCTGGGCTTAATGTTGGGAAATTAGGACTGAACATCCACCAAGCCATTATCATAATAGAACTTCCAGTTCAGAGAGAAATCACAGTATTCTATCATCACACAAATAAGTGCACACACTTAGCTGAGCTAAGTGGTACCACCCTGCTACAATGGAACAGGAAACAACCATCAAATGTTACCTCAAGAAACACAAATGACTCCGCAATGGAGATTGCTGTCAATTAGTAATGTCACAGTATTGTAAGACGTTTCATACAAAATTAGTCCTATTAAGCAGAACTTGAGGAGGTGAAAGGGTTAATCTGAAAAACAGTCAAATGATTTTATGAATAAATTCTATTTTCCAATAATACATGATTCAAAGAGCAAATTGTTGCAACTTCAATACACATTCAGCATTCTTGGTTTACTGTACATTCCAACACCTTCTCATCCTTTGGGGTTTAAAAACACTTCTCTTCTTCAATGAAGCTGACAGTTCTGAGTTCTGGACAATGTGTGTCCTTGAGATGTTTGCTCGTTCATGTGTGCAAAGGCCTTTGATCAGACATTTCGAGCTGTCTCAATAAGATCCCTTTTAAGTGTCTCTGCCTTCCTCTTTATTTCTACTCTTGATAAAAGAAATGTTTTCAGTGCAGCAATAGAAATGATCATGATACTATTTACTGACTGCTACCAGCAAGTCCAGCTAGCTGAGTGCATCAATTCACAGAATCTTTACAGCCACCTTTCGAGATAGGATAAACAGAAAGGGATGGTATGTGAGCACAGGCAGTTTGCCTCTGGAGCCACCGCTTATCATGCTCAGCTACTCAGAGGACGGCAAATGTCAATCATGTGGCTTTGAAAAGGTAAGGAGGCTTCCAGTCCTTTAGGACTCCATAGTGCAGGCAGTGATTTATCTTTAGAGTCTGGCCTACCAACTACAGAGGTTATCTTAATGACTTGGCCTTTAGAATAGTTACTATTTGTTTATTTATTTTTTGGGTGCTGGGAATTGAACCCAGGAGCACTCAAACACTAAGCCACATCCCTAGCCCTTTTTAATTTTAATTTTGTTTTTTGAAACAGGGTCTTGCTAAGTTGCTTAGGGCCTCACTAAGTTGCTGAGCCTGGCTTTGAACTCACAATCCTCCTGCCTCAGCTTCCCGAGCCACTGGGATTGCAGGCATATGACACCACACACAGGACTATTTATTTATTTTTTCAATTGACAGATTTAACACATTTCTCATTTAATCCTGAGAGTGTCACCAGAAGAGAGAGCCATGAAGATGCTGGTTTTATGGATAAGGAAACTAAGGGTTGAAGATGTCAAATTAGCCTCCTAAAATCAGTGGCAGATGTGAAATTCAAAACCATGACTATTTGGTACGAATAGAGAGGGAAGGAAGGTCTCTATGTGGAAATCGTCATCCAAGGAAACTGGTGACAATTCACTGCAGAACATACAAGCCTACAGAATGTGGAACTTGCTGTGAAACACTGAAAGAAAACACTCAGCAAAGCAAACTCAAGGGCATAGGTGAAAGGTCAGCGAGCATTCTCATTTTTCCCAGGACGCTAGCTCAGTGGGCAGCAGTGCCATTGGGCCTCCCAGGATAAGGCTATGCCATTGCAGGCGACCAAAGTGGGGCTTGTATTAATTTCTTATTACTGCTCTAGTACATTATGGCAAACCTAATGCCTTAAAGCAATATGCATTTATTCTCCCACAGATATAGAGACCAGAAGTCCAAATCAGTCCCGCTGGATGTGTGCAGGGCTGGGGTCCTCTAATGGCTCACGAATTGATCGGTTTTCTTGCTTTATCCTGCTTCTCAATGCTGCCGGCATTCCTTGGCTCACGGCCCCCTTTCCACAAAACTCCCGCCCTTGCTTCTTTCCTGATATGTCCTTGCACACTTCTGATCCTCCTTAAAATGCTTAATCACATCTGTGAGCTCACTTTTATCATATAAGGTAACATTCACAGGTACCAAGAACGAGGATGTGGGTGGGAATTCTGCCAGAGAGGGCATTATGTGGTGAACCACAAGGCACTCGGGCCCATAGAGCCCCAACCTTGTCGACTAAAGCACATTCAGATGTAGTGGCTTATTATTCCCCCAGGGCCACCTTGTGCTGAGGTTTGCTAGTGATTACTAGACATCACACATGATGAAACATGGGCGCCGTGTGAAAATAAGCAATCCGGGGGCTTCCAATAGCTATCATCTCCAGGGCCCGGACAGGAAGCATGATGCGCTATGCTTCTTTGTCCTGAATTCTGAAGGATTCTTCCTGTTTACTGATTCAGTTGACAAAGCCCTGAGTTCCCTGAGGAATTAGATGTGGGAGTTCTTTTAAGAAACTGCCAGTTGTATTTGGCCAACCCTATTTATTTAAAAGGAAATAAACTTACATAGAAAGAATAACTTCATACATAGGTTTCTATATTTTAAGATATAAAAATCATAACTTTGCCAATATTTTGAACTCACTGTTTCCCTTTAATGAGTCACCAGACCCCCTTAGGTCTTAAAAATAAATTGAGTATTCTAAAAACCTTTTGAGTGTGCTCTCACTTATTACTCTTATCTCTATTATTGACAGTTATGGTCAGATTAAAAAAGTATTTGTGTTGTTGTAATGATTCCTTTGTTTCACTTGTTTTGCTGATTAGGATCCTAATGGAGTCTCAACTGAGCCAGAATAAGATTGGATCAAGTTTGCAATGGTACACTATAAGGAATGTGTTGTCTCAGCTTGTGGACACCTCTGGAGTAGAAGGAAAGGCGACCTTTCTAATATTTAGATTTAAATGTACAAAGAAGATTCTGACCAGTCTCAAGGTAGAGTTGTAGTCAGTACATGGGGGCAGGAGAGAATGCCAGACCCCTGGAGACAAAGCGACCCTAATGAATGAAAGAAGAATCCTGCCAGAAAACCAGATGTAGCAACAAAGCCCAGGGTTGAAAGAGAGTAGTAGTTTGGACTTGACCTCTGCGATCCCTATACTCCTCCTAACGCTACCATACTCTGGTACCATCTGGTTTTTGAATTGATCCTCAAAATACTTTCATGGCACCCATTTGCACTGGGGAGAGAATTTTCTTTGTGAAATGAAAAGTTGTTTTTCTCGAGTTGGAAATTTCACAAGCAAAAACAATTCTGTAACAGGAAGACCTTGCAAAAACACTATCCAGAATCAAGAATGGCAATGATTCTTCTTTTTCAAAAGTAGTGACAGCAATAAGAAGATTCAGAGAAACTTTGTTTTGGGTAAATTGATAAGGACCTTCCCTGTCCCAGGGGCAGAGGTGTGATGGAAGAATCAAGCCAAGGTCTTGCTGCATCTGCATAGGGAGGTACCAGCCTGTCAGCATAGCTATGATGTCAGCCACAGGGAAGGCTGCCTCATGTTGACTCCCTGTGATGTGTACTATGGGACTTTTTAGGGAGCTTGGGGTCCAGGTGGGAAATTACAAACGGCGACATGTTTGGTCCAAAGGGAAGGCTTACATCCAGCGCAGCACAGATGAAAATGAATGTGACCTGAATCTTCTCAATTTTTCCAGGGCAGAGACATGAGGGACCCATAATGATTTGCAAAGCCACAAATGGAGGATTATCTTCATTTCTTCCTATTTCATCAAGAGTCACTCAGGAGAATTTTTTATACAAGATCTATTTGTTCAGAAACATGAAGAAACAAAGTAAACAATTAAAGAGTACATTAGGGGAGAGAAAAGCGCTTCTGGAATTTTTAAAGACCTCTGTCAGCTGAAATGTTATACATAGTGCTCCATTATGCATGTACTAACACAAAATAAAACTCTAAAGCTTGATCCAATTGTTTATTCTTTCAGATTTCAACAATCCATAAATTACCAAGCCCCATAATTTTTCTTTTCAGGTCAGGTTTTCTCAACAGCAGCACTATTGACATTTTAGACCAAGTAATTCTTTTCTTATGGGGAGACTGTATATTCTGGGGTATTTAACAGCGTCTCTCACCTCTACCCACTAGATGCCAACAGCAACTGCCAGTCATGACAATCAAACATGTCTGTGGACATTTACATAATGCTCATTGCCAAATAGCCTTGGAGGGGAAAATTACTCCCCCTCCTGGCTGAGAATCACTGTTTTCAGGCAATGAGAAAGCAGCAAGCCCAAGCTCAAACTTAAAGTACAGGTTCATCTCAGGATGATGTGATCTGAGTAACGCAACTGAAGATCTCACATGCCTTCCTATACAACTACATAAAGTGTATTATTTATCTTTCGAAGATAAATTCGATTGTTGAAATCGAGATAGGTTAATGCAGTAAAATTTAACAAGTGATATTCAGAAAATTGTTTTAAAAGCAGAAAGATCATTAAAGAGTTCTTAAGACCCTAGCATAAACATTACTCTTGCTCTATAGAGGTTTTTGTTTAGTGTTTTGTTCCCCCCCACCCCCCCAGAAAAGCAGTCTACAGAGTGGAATAGCAAAAGCATATTTGGTGATTTTTTTTCTTATTCTCATCTATTATGGTAATACAAAGTTTTCCTGTTGTTTATAATTTTTTGTATTTCAGGATGATGTACATGATGTGTAAAGGCAATCTGATTAAAATAAAAAGATGGTTCTTTCTACACAGTTTTAGGAAAAAAAAAAGTAGCTCTTTGTACTTTCAGAATATGTCGTCCAAATTATCCACACAGAAACATTTTAAAACAGACAAAGCTAAAAAAATTGAGACATTATAAATGATAAACTGATAAGCCTTTTCTCTGTTGAATTATGAAAGAAATTTACCAGAGAACAATAAAAAAATTTAATGTACAGACACATGATTTTATTTCTTCTACAAGAAAAAAAGCCTCAAAAGTGAACTTACCTCTACAGTCATAAAGATGGATTTTAAAACTAATAAAACCCTGGGGTACAATCTTCAAAACTGAAGGGAAACAGCTAGTGTAGCTCACTCAGCACTTACCAATATATCTATATATTAGTTTTTTTTTTTTATTTATTCACTCAAGACATTTCTCTATAACAGTAAACCTTAGAGAATAGACCATGAAAATGCTGCCTGGAAGAAACACACATTAAAAGTTTAAAGCAGTGATTTCATACCATTGCTCAGATTAGGTTTTTTATCTCCAGTATTACTGCATGATAAAGAAAATCAAATAAATTTCACTCATGAGGTTTTTCCCCAGAGCGCCTGATTGACAGTGAAAATGTCAGGAGAAGAAAAATGCACATATCCTGCAGTTGCTGTGAGTCTCATAACTAACCATTTCACTCCTATATCTAAAGGAAGGGATGCAGCATGGGCTTCAGAAAGAACAGAGAACAGGACCCTAGCAAGAGAGGAGTCTTAGCTGGAGCCCTGGGCAACACTCAGTGTCCCTGCAGAGTTGATTATAATTTCGTGGCAGATTATAATTTAGTGGCATTAAGCTGAGATAGGTATTGTTGCAAAATGGCGGGAAATGAAACACATTTTAATTAATACAAATGCAATTTTTAAAAAGGATTTTTCAGGGTAGACCAGTGTGGTACACCATTGTCCTTCCCTTAGCCTTCTGGCAGGTGTAGCTCAAATCCGTGGATTTTAATAAATCACTATGAAAGGTAGAGCAGAAGACAGATAGACTGGGGCCCTTCAGACCCAAGGAACAGCAGGAGAGTGTGTGAGCATGCTTTCTTTTAGCTGCCCACATCCTGGGGCTGGGGCTGGACAATCCAGCAGCTGGGAAACCAACGCCCAAAGAAAAGGCTAATTTCTCCCCTCAAAAGAAGGGGAAAGGAAGGTGTGAAAAAGCAGCAATAATTTTAGTAATAACTACCCTTCTCCAGTCAAACTCAAAAGTGAAAAGCCACCGCTGTGCACCATCAGGAGATGATGGGGTCTCTGAGGTCCTGTCCCTGCCAGCCATACAGCCCCTCTAAGAGCCCAGCAGAAGTGATTCCTCTCCTTGTTCTTACAAATGACTTGCTGCATGTTAAATAATTAGATGCAATCCTGTTTCATAATAGCTTTTTATACCTCTTTATCACTTATCAGATTTTAATTGTTCTACATGCTGTGCACAAAGCAAGACTAATACACTCATTTCACTTTTTTCTAGCTCCTTCTGTGAACCACGTCATTAGATGTGTCCACAACTCATTATTTTTTTTAACTTGATAACAACTTTTCATCTTTCAAATCTCATATATAGATGTCATTTCCAAAAGGCCAAATTTCCTAAGGTCCCTAACATACTGAATTATTTTAAATTGACTACTTCAAGAGGAACTCACATCAATTTAATGTTACTATTCTTTGTCATTTTCCAGGGGCAGGCAGGTAAATAAGAGAAATTAAAATATAAATTTCTCCTTTGCTTCCTTGAGCTTAAGGCTTCCTGATACAAAAAGGAGTCCACAATTCTCCAAAGCATCAGTGGTTTTCCAAGAGCTAGTCCTACTGCAGCTATTTTGCGCAAGTAGTGGAAGTTGGGGTAAAGGGCTTGGTCCACAGTGAGAGATGCAACTGAGTCACCAGAAGGAAAAAAACAGAACCACAGGACTTGGATGCTGAGAGATGGGAAAAGAGATAATGGAGAATCGGAGGTCACACAGGCTCCATAAGTAGCAGAAATGAATCTCACTTCCCTCAGGACCTGGAAGCATCAGAACTCTGGCCTAACATGACTTCCTGGGTAGAGTGGCAGAACCTTTAGAGCAGCCAGGGCAAGTGATGACAGCATCTCCCCTGGATGACAGCATCCAAAGGAAGTCAAGAAGCAGTTCTTAGCATCTCTGCTGAGGAAACAGTGGCAACCACCATAGAATAAGGGCCAGATTTCCTCAAACTAAAGTTCTATAGGCCTCAGAATCTTACACAATCTAATAAAAGACAGAGGGAGGGAGAGAGAGAGGTGTAGGGATAGGGAGAGAGAGATCCCAAGGAATCACTACTTGATTTTTAAACACTTTAAAATAAACCAAAGTGTTATATCTCACTCTATACTCAGAGCAATTTGCACTTGATCTATCTGTTTACTCTCTTAAGCTTTTTGCAGATTCTAAGCTCTGCAAGTGCAGGGGCACGTCTGTTCGTTTGATATATTTATTCTGAGTGTCTGGCTATGATTCCCCTTTCTCACAGCTGGGTTGCAGAGGGTTTATAAATCACATTACAAACTCAAACAAAACAGGAAGGAAAGAGATTTCAGTCCTTAGGTCACATATTATATCAAGGTCAAAAAACATCAAAAAACAGATTACATTTCACAAAGCAAAAAAAAAAAAGTTTATAATTTGGTCAAATAACTTGTTTGTAAGTGACACTAAGAAGCAAATCAATTTGCCTAAAATGTTTCTCAATCTGTTTTTGACTTTAATTTTATAATCTTCAGGTTAAAATTACTTTCTATGTCCAAAAAGAATGGAGAATGTGGTATTGTGTTATTGTTTATTTATAAAGAGAGAATTCTTAACCATAGTTGAAGTCATTAAGGTTTTTTAGAATGTCAACAGAATCCACTTCTTTCTGGTGGGGAGAGTACCAGGGATTGAACTCAGGGGCACTCAACCACTGAGCCACATCCCCAGCCCTATTGTGTATTATATTTAGAAACAGGGTCTCACTGAGTTGTTTAATGCCTCACTTTTCCTCAGCCTGACTTTGAACTCGCCATCCTCCTGCCTCAGTCTCACCAGCCCCTGGGATTATAGGCATGAACCACTTCACCCAGCAACAGAATTCACTTTTAGCTCAATTTGTGAATCATATGGACTGGAAGCCTTCAGAGGGTAGTGGACTCTGGTTTCACATTGCACAGGAGAAGACAAATGGCAACTCTGGCCTTAAGAGGGAGCCTCCAAGATCGGCCACCCCTGTCATCAATATGGCTCTAACTGGATCACAGTAATCTAGAGAAGCAGTACAGGAAAATGGTGTGACCCAGATGAGGAGGAGGGTCTGGGTGATATGGGGAAAGAAAACAGTGCTTTAAGCAACCAACCAGGTGAGGACACTTGGAACAGGAAGGCAACTGAAAGAGCATCTCTCCATCCCCATTGCAGGAACTCCTGTTCATAGTCTTCATTTGGACTATATTATTAATTGTATCAAAAGTAAAATTCATAAAATCAAAGACAAATTTTATAGAACCCCCCCCAAAAAGGTGATATCTAAGTTGTAAAACATGCCAAGTGAAAAGAGAAGTTTAAAATGCATCCAAGCAGAAGAGCCAGTGTTTACAAAACTATGTATTAAAGAGAGGGTGGGAAGTTGGTTATCCAAAGACCCAGCAAGTGTTTTCTTCCAGAATTTCCTTACAGATAAAGCCACTGGCTAACTCCTGTACTCCTAAAGGCTACTCAGATAGCCCTAAAGATAAGAGTAGCTCCTCCAGGTTACTCTCTGTCCCTCCCTGAGATTTCAGCTCACTAGCTGTTCCTGGACTAAGAAGGAAACACCATACTTCTCAGGAGGGCTGGCCTGTTTCCACTATGTGGAGTCTACTCGTCTCCATGTGAAGCCTGCACTCTAGAACCCAGGGTACTGGTGAGGACCTCAATTCTGTTATAGTTCATGCCCTGTTCGTGTGAGAAATATTTGCAAATCATGTCCCAGGAGCAACCCTGATATGTGTATACCCTTTAGGGTGTATGAGTTCTGTTGTGTTTGATAAAATTTTAGACAAAATGCCTAATTGATTTCCATGAGGAAAAGTCATAATCTATACAGGCATGCTCATCCTTTCAGAAAACAGACACAGCTCTTGATCAGCAATGGGCAGACAGGGAGAACCCGTGGCCATGAGAACTTGCATTTTTATGATAAATATATGGCCTCTTTAATAGTATTTGAGAACTTGCAGATAAATTAGAGGTTATTACTAACTCTACACATCTCAATAGGGAGTAGTATTTCTACACTCCTGAGACAGACTCCATGCAGCATTCAGGAGTACTTTATCAGAAAAAAAGTTCTCTTTTAAAACTCTAATTGTCCTTCTCTTTAAAAAACACTCATTTCAGCAAAGCATGTTACATTTATTCACAGGTTTCATACAGTTATTTTAACAAGTAAGGGAAAAAATATGTTATTTCTTTTTTCCTACATTTAAAAGCAATCACATAGCTTGTATAGATTAAATAAAATATATTCCTAATTTTATTATGGTTGTTCATACTTTAGAAAAAATAATGTCAAATTGTTGGTCACAGGCTAGAGCAGAAGAAGAAGAGAAGGCTTCTACCTGCACCGAAGCACCAAAAATCCAGCATTGAGCAAATTCTCCTCTTCCTCATTTTCTCTGTATTACTGGACTACACATAAGATGGTAGAAATTTTAAAATTTGCTGATCCTCCTTAACTTTGAAGTAAAACCAAGGGAAATTTTTAATCTAATCAACAACAGGAAAGTAAACACTACATAAAATCTCACTGTCCTATTATTAGGAAAATAGCTGTTGTTTTTCTCTTGCCCACTGTAGCTCATTTTCAATAGTATTCTAAAAATATTGTTGAAAAAAGAAAAAAATGAAACAAAAAATAGTAGACAATCACGCATTAAAATTGACTTTTTAGCAATTATGACCCTCTATCATATATGAAATATTTTAGGAAGTTAAAATCACTAAACTTTTATATTCTTTCCCTATTTTAATGTGTCACTATTATGAGAAATAGGGCGTATTTGGAGTTAAATGAAAACTACACAATTTTACAAACTATTAATTAAATTTTGGTATGAATTAAAAATCTCAAAATATAGTATAATTTAAAAATAAATTGGGCATCCAGTTAGGTAACAAAATAAAAATAATACTTTATATACACAAATACATCTACCATATTTAGACATACGTTTTCACTTCTGCACAAACCACCGTTATGTTCTTATTGTCTCCATAGGAGGGCGCCACTTTAGGAGCTGCTGGTGGTATTAGTAGTAAAAGTACTAAGAGATTGGGAGGAGAGAAAGCAAGGGAGTAGTGTGAGTACTAACAGTAACAGCATAAACATTCTTCATCTCTATGTATAACCCATTCATAAAACATGCTGGTGAATTTTTTTAATGATAGGAGCCTAGATTCTATTTAAGTGGAAAAAATAATAGCACATTCTCTGCTTACCCCAAGTCCCAACAAAAATGCTCAAGTATTACCAAAATGCTTATTAACATCTCTGTGATATTCATCACAAATTCTTGCAAAATGTAAATTATGTAAAATATCTATGTGTTATTTAACACCTATTACACTTGGAAGTGTGTGTGTGTTTGTAATATTTAATAATACTATATAGCAGTTGACATGATATTTTGTTTTCTTATACCACAGCAAACAAACATGTACTATAAGAGCAAGGAAGTTTAAAGTACCTTTAAAAATGTACATACCACTTAGATAAAGGTAAAGGAATTAAAAGAATATTATGACTTCAGAAATGAAGAATTGCGAGAGCGGCTTGATGGTGAGAGGGAGGAAACGCATCAGTAGCTGTTACACTGTCAATTTCAAAACTATGCAAACATCTCAGCTTTTTTATAGTATTATTTCCCATGTCTCCTAATGTTTCAGATGTCCAGTGCTTTCTACTCTTCTGACATGGTGTTCACCACCATTCCATACTGATGGTGTCTATCCACTCTTGCTGCAAAGAAGTTCTATGTTTCTAAAACATCATGTCATATTGAATAACACCATAATTTTTCCTACCAACTATATTTTCATATTTTTCCTTACTATCATCCACAGAAAAATGACTATGTGGAAGACAGCTGGGGCACATATGCAGGGGGAAATTTAAATCTGGTGATAAATTTTCCTTTCCAAATACTTTAAAATTTCTGTCTTTTCCTGGCATGTATTCTCTTCCGTAGGCATCTCAGCAAACCCTCTTTCACCTTACTTTTATCAAAGCCATCTCTATATTTTATAAGATATTTGAACTTAATAATACAGGAAGATAATATTAACACTAATAAAAGAACCATTTTATAATATAGAATGAAAGATTGTCAGTAGAGAAAAAAATAATCAAAATCAAAGATTTTATTTAAAAGTAAGAATGAAAACTGTGGCAAAAGATACATATGTATTTAGCAATAACAGAATGATGGATAGATATTAAATAACTACACTACTAGATAATATGTATAATAATAAACACTAATTATGTAACATGTATTGTATATAGCATAATACATGCATTATACTATATAATATATATAATACATATTATAAGTATATATGTATTATATATTATACTACATATAATATAGTATTAATTGTAATATATATTATAAGGATACATGAATCCAACCAATAGAAAACAGTTCATTTTTTTCAAAAATGTTAAGAAGAAAATTTCTTAGAAGAAATGCAAATCAAATTGGATCTTATATGACAACCTCAAAGAATTTAAAAGGGATTAAGAATTAAATGAAAAAGTAAAGTGAAAGCAAAAAGGCATTGTAAGCAAAAAATATTATTTTTCTGATTTGAGGTACATAAAGGCTTATAAAAGCATCTGAAATCTAAAATTTACTAGTAAATGAAAATACCTAGGCAAATACAGAATCCTGTAATAACAGTAATGAGGGAATACACACCAGTTTTATCTCACTGTAAAAGTTGAAAGACAAAGAATTAATAATAACTATAAATACAAATATTTGTCAAGGGGTTCATGATATTAACAATGTAAAGTGTGACACCAGTAATGTAAAATTTGGGAAGAGAAACAGGTTAAAGTGTGGTTTTTGTATGTGACTGAAGTTGTAAGCTTAAAATGCAAACCTAAAACTGTATGGTATTTTATGTAAACCCTTTAAATCTTAAATAGCACAATTATTCTCTAGGTAAAATAAACCCAAATCAATTCAGTCATTTTTTTATTAGCTTTTTTCCTGTTGCCATATTCACTGTGTTTTCTTTATTTCCATAGCATGGAGAGCTTTGAGATTAATCTTTTTTGGAGCAGAGTTTCATTTATATGGTAAAGTACTTTTAAATAGTTTTATTTGATTTTCACTGCGTTTTTCTGTGAGTTGTGGAACGTCTCTCCAAGTTTATGTGATAACAGATATACAGCCAACTCTTTTCGGTGCCTTGTCTTTGGGCAGTTGCTTTGGCCTGAAATGGTATTTCCTCTCCACTGTGTGGCTTAAATCCCTTCCATGCATCTCTGAAGCTCACCTTAACATCATCTTGCTATCCAGTCTTTCCCATTCCCGACCTAACTGAAGGTTTTCTGTCGCTCTGTGGAACCCTGCAGAGTGTTGCCTGAACTCCCCACAGGCCACCTTGGAAAGAGACATTTGTTTTCAGTGTCACCGCCTTTGACAGACATTCTGGATGCAAATATTGGCACCTGAGACGACAGAGGAGCCTGGAAGTGAGCAAAACAGAAAGATATTACATGCACCACACACTCATAAAACAAAACAAGACAAAACCTAGAAAAACAAAGAAATAGCCGGCTATTCAAATGGATCAATCAGTAAGCATAAGCCCAAATGGAGTTTGGGAGGGACAAGTATTTGCTTTCCACTGATTTTTTTTTTTTTTTTTTTGAGGGAAGGTGCGGGTAAGGCTTATTATAGCAGAAGGCCATCGTCCAGAGCTTGTCAGTCAGAGAAACAGTTATTTTAGTGCTGGAGCACTGCCTTGGGTTTAGCTTTGTTCTACTTTGACATGTGCTTTTCTATCGTTTAACTGATTCTGGATTTCAGATGCTGTAGTGTTTTTTGTAAACCCTCTTCTAATTGTGATGCTTGCAAATGCCTTTGAAGCCAGAATTAGGTAGTCAGTGTAGATAGGTAAGTCCAGTCAGATGGGATCAAGGAGGCCAATTTGGGTCTGAAGAGGTGGAGAGGTATTGAAATGCTAATGCCTTCAAAGCCTTTCTTCTACTCTTATCAGGATAACCTGCCCCTGCTCCAGCCTGTTGCTAAAGTAATCTGTCCCAAAGATTATCCCTCCCTACAGGAAATTAATTATGCCCCCTTTTCTTGCCCAAATCACTCCACCTGGGCCCTTTCCCCTGTCCATCTGCTTTTCACCTTTAAATAAATCCTGCTTAAGTGCTTGCTTTGGCATATTTCTTTAATGTTATACTTCAGCATGTGAGGAAGCAGAACTTGTCACAGGTAACCCGTGGTATCACCTCGACACTTGTGCATCTCTGAAGCTCTTAGCAAGGTACCTAGAAGATAATTCACATTCAATTATGTGAAACATGGAGCTGCTAATTTGAGATCTCAGATTGTTTCCATTGAAATTTCTACCTGCATTTATGATATTATCAATCTGATAGGTAAGGCAATAAGACAAACAGGAGAAAGTGCTCAATCTTCTATTTGAGCAGTGAAGCTTAGTCATGTAAGACCACAACAACGAGTATGAAATTAACTCTAACATATATCCATATAAAATTTTGAAAATTCTCTCTTCTCAACTTAGAAATTTATACCAAAACCAGTGCAAATGTATGAAAATAATAGCTGCATGCCTCTTTTCCTGAATTTGCCAATCCAGGGAGCATTAAGAACACATATTTCCATTTCAGATTAAGAAGATAAAAATGTTTGATAACGATGAACTGTCATTGGGTTTACTTAGTTTGTAGCAACAGACTTCAGAACAGATTTTGAAAGCAGATGTTGCCTGTACACTCATGTAGCAGGAGTCTATGGGGCCTGTGTTGATGAAATGATATATTTAAAAGAACACATAAGCACACATATACACAAACACACACACGCACGAACATGCACACACACAAGTACACACTGCATCATTTCTGCCACTGAAAACTGATTCCAGGTATAGTCTTGAACTGCAAATTAAAAAAAAATTGAAGAATCACTTTAAATTTGGAATTTATTTTTAAACCCAGCTTTCAAAAACATACCACAAGTAATTCATAGTTTATTTTAAAAATCAGTATTATTAAATCATAATAGGAGGAAAAAAACCATTCTCAAAGGATCATAATTATAAAAAACAGTATTTTCTTTAAAATGTGACCCTACTTTCAATATCATCAAAAAATCTTAAAATCTTATCATTATTTAATACACCAAAATCTGATTTGCAAAAGAGCTACAAAATTACTTATTCATTTATATGAAAAATATTATATACAGATCAGTATATGCTTTATGAATAGAAATGAACATCAGTATCTAATTTTCATTCCATTTTAGTACATTTAATGGTATAAATATAACTTAATTTTTTATTCATGGAAAGCAGTCACCAAATAAGTTCTCACTTCATTATGTAGTTGTATCATGTTTCTTTTTGTTTTTCAATGAAATGAATTACAATGATCATACTTTGACCAGCAGAAGGATAACGTGAAATACTTTTGCTGTTCAGGAGTATACTGTCTATACTCACTCTTCTTCTCCATCACTTAACTTAGTTAAAAATCTAACTGATAGCTTAATTTTGTAATAAGACATAACAATCTCCCATCCTTCACTATTGGTCCTGCTGTTATTAAGAAAAACGTTCTTCTCTATAGCTAGCCCTGTCCAGCAATCTAAAATGTCCATGATAATTAATATCTACAAAACAGCTACTTGTTAGTATGGAAGTTCTAGAGACTTCATATTTACTATTGGAAATAAATATAATAAAAACAACAGTTGATACTACAGGAGCATTAAGCAAACATAAAAAAATGCAAAAATGTGTATATAAACTAAATAAGTTAGCAATAAGTCAACCAATAGATTACTTCAGAGGCACACTTCTGACCATGTGATATTTAAATGTATCACATTTAAAATATTAAAATCCTGAGATATTTTTGGAAAAATCTTTACTCATCTAAATAGTTTTCAATAACTAGCATATCCTAAGCATAACTAAATTCTGACAAGTGAGGAAAAAATGTCTGAAGACCTTTGCCTCACCTGCTATATCTGAAAAATTTTCTTTAATGAAAAGAAAACATGGGTGTTTTAGATTTCCTATTTCCTGCTGTATAATTTATCAGGAGTGTTTATTCTGTGGACTTTGCCAGCTATGTTTATTGTCTGACATCATGAGGAGTAAATGATCTCAAGAAATTTGTTGACAGCTATGCATTAGCCTTTTATTCAGTTATGGTCATTCTGGAATCTGGTGACATAATGATGGCAGATAGATAAACCAAAGGGACTTCATAAGAATTATGGACTCATGTCATGAGATCAAAAAATTTCTGAAATTAAAGTACTATAAGAAATGAAATTTGCAGGAAATAAAGAACCTTACTAATGTAGCTTATGATTAATAAAGCTGTACTTTACACTTTACATAAAGGCTAAACCTGATTAATACACTGAACTTAAACTTTCCAGTTATGTAATGAATTACAGACCTTCACACTGAAGTCTAATGTGTGACTCTAGTAAATGGCACATTACTGATCTCCTGAGGTCAGTGGAGTCCCTCATAGAAGAGCAACAAATCTACGAGCAGTAATTTTGTCTGTTCATCTGTTTCTATCTACTGACCTTCTGCAGATATAGCCCCGAGCCTTCACTGCGTATCTTTTCTTTCAGAGTTTGGCTGCAAGTTCTTAAAAGACTTCTAATTAAAAACTCTCTCAGTTCCTTCTCATTCCAGTCCCCAGCTTTACTTTTGTCTGTTCTAGATCCCATTGATTCAATTTCCATCTGACTATTAAAAAGGAAAAACAAAACAAAACAAAAAACCCTGAATCCCTGAGGATGCTCGTGACCTCCTCCCACCTTTGCAGAAGTGAACAGAGGATGAGATTTGGCATGGCATCATGTTGTGATCTTGTGGCATCAAGGTTCATTGCAAACTAGATCAATTATAAACTTATTTCTCGAGAAAGAGCAGCAGCGTAGCCTGCCAGGGTTAAGTAAAAGATTCTATGCAAGAAGCTGGTCCTCATCCAGATCACTGCCCTGTCAATTTCCATCCATGTCGCCTGTGCAAACACCCTAATTTGCCTTGACTCTCAAGGAAGAGTGCTTCCTACATCAGCCCTTCTGCATTTTCTGCTTTGTTTTGGATCTCTTACTACTGATCTGATCCCTGGGCTTGGTGGAAAATCAAGAAAGTAATGCTGACCCCTGGGTCTTACTCCTGCGTATGCCCCACATCTTCTTCCTAAGAACCTCATTCTTTGATGCACTAGTTAAATCACTTTAGGTGAAGGTTGAGGCAAGTTTTGATAACAGGAAAATTTCTAGTCGGAAGAGACAAGGATCGACACATCTCAGGACAGATATACATAGGAGTATATAGGATTTAACATTTCAGCAAAATAATGTATAAGCTTTATACTAGCTAGTGTTTCATAATAGAGCTTCAGACATCTTAAATGTTTACCATAACAGAAAAATCAATAGTAGTGAGGAACTTTTCAAAAGAGAAAGCTAATTAGATACTCCCACTCGAGAGAACATGTATACATATTTCGGGGGGAGGAGGTGGGTACTGGGGATTGAACCCAGGGTTGCTCTACCACTGAGCTACATCCTCAGCCCTTTTTATTTTGAGACGAGGTCTTGCTAAATTGCCCAGACTATTCTAGAACTTGTGATCTTCTTGCCTCAGCCTCCAGAGTAGCTATGATAATAGTGATGCTTCACATGAATACATTTTTAAAATTGGTCCTTGAAGTTAAAACATTTTGTTTCACATACACATACTTGCACACATCTGTCGTATATGAGCTTGTCATCTATTAGATCTCACTTTATGGTTAATGACTTATGAACAATTAATATAATCATATTATGACCAATATATTATGAAAATAAAATTAAAAATTCAACTTTGAGGTTTTAAGAGAAGTTATATAATCACACCCACAACTGTCCTTCCATTTTTAAGTAATTCTGCAAATGGAATTAATAATGAAGATGTTTGAAACTACAGGGGCTAAACAGCTACAGATGGAAAATGTCTCAGAGCTAGTTTTTGAACACCAAATTTAACTTTGGCACCAACAAATATTTATAAAGAACCAACAGTGTTCCCAAAACTGTATTGACTATTAGGAGGGATTTTAAAGCTGTATATGAGATGTGCCCCGCCAATGGGGAGTTTTAATTGATGGTTGAAGAAATAGTTTAAACTACTTTTAACAAAACTATTATTTATCCAACTGGACATACAATGTCTGCATTTTACAACATCTCCCAGTAGATGTAGCCATATAACAATTGCCCAGTGCCACTAATCTTATTTGAATTTTCACAGTAATTCCTCAACATAACCTTCTCATATTGGCTACACAATTCACTTTTTATATGCTGAATTAGAGAATAAACACTTTCATTTCCTAGTGCAAATTTTTATATCTATAGACAATTTTCCACTCCTGAGTTTTTCTCAATTTCATACTAAACTTCCCAAATCCCCTTCTTTTCCTACAAATTGCTTTTAAACTCTCTTTTCACATAATACTAAACAGACACTTATTTAAATGTCTGAATATATATGAAATTAATAAACTCATACATGCTAAATAAATATTTGATCATATGTCAATAGTCCAGGCAAATAGAACGGCTTACCAAGGAGGAAGGTGATTCTGACTCCTAAGAGTGTGTTAGCAAAGAAATAGTCATTACTAAGGGAGGTCTCGATGAAAAGAAGCATTGTAGAGTGGCTATTCTATGCATGTGCCCACTGTACCGCTATCATGGTGATTAGTAATAACTTCATTGAACTTCAAGATTTATATACATGCATATATAGAGGTAGATATAGATATACATACATATATACATATATTATTCATCACTAATTGTGGAGTTGGGAAGAGAAATATATGAATACATGACTTGTATTTATATGTAATATTTAATATATATGTTATATATTAGAAATACGTATATATCTATGTTATATCTATACTTATCAGTATACTTTCTTCTCATCCTTACAATTACAGACAAGTATATTTCTCATTCCTATTCTGTTTCTACATCTATCTCAGTGCTTGATGTAATATTTGAAGTCTCTCCCTATGAAATGTTCAGGGACGATTCAGCTGAGCAACTTTGTGATATCAGAGCTAAAGGAAAATAGTTCTCAGCTAATGATGTTAGAGACACAAATCCCAGTCACTTGCAAAGCTCAGTGTCTGTAGGACACCAGATGCAGTGAACAAGAGGGCAGCTTGCGTGAGTGGCTAAGCCTGAGACAACGCTGTGTGCAGGAGGCAGGAGCAGGGCTGGAAAGGCAACATCGGAGGTGGAATTCAGGTCCCTTGACTGCCAAGAAATGTGTGTGGTGATAACAGGGGCAGTGGCAGCCTGTGGCTGGTTTTTATTCTCTGGTTTAAGTGAAGTGATCAGAAAGGACAAATCACATTTAAAGGATCAAGGACACTTTAGATGCTAAATAAACATCTGTAGCTATAATAAACTCAGAATTAGCATAGTTGCTAAAAATAGGAGGGAACTCCAGAAAGTCTAATGTCATGTTATCTTTTCACAAACTGTTGAAGAAGAGAAGGTTAAAATGTTCACAGAAGGTCTTGCAAGCATTGAGCACGTGGGTCAGGATGAGGGAGGGTGTGTCTAGCCATCCCAAACAGACTCTGCCTGTTCTGACAGTGCTTTCTTTCCAAGGATATACAGCTTTAGAACATTTTTGAGGGATGATTGATATGCAAAAGGCTACCATATTGAATGTGTAACTGTGATGAGTTTGGGAATAAGTACATGACTGAGAAGCCATCACCACAATCCTGCCAAAAAAGGCCCTCCCAACCTCCAGTGATTGTGTGCATGTCAGTTACGCTCATTTAACATAAGAAACATCCTTTGAGCCAAGGTCCAAATTTCCAATACAGTGTTGATAACTATGGCATTATACCCGCAGTAGCTCTGGAGGACTTAAACATTCTGTTTAACTGAAACTTTACACCCTTTGACTAGTACCTCCCAGTTTCCTCTTCCCTTAGCTTCTGGCAACCATGGTGCTGCTCACTCATAGGTATCTGACCATTTGAGGTTTTTCATGCATCAGGGATTATGTGGTATTTGCCCTGGGCCTGGCTTATAGCATTTTGAACATTTTGCTGTCTCTTCATCCTGGAATATTTAAAGGAAATCTCTTAATGTCTATTAAATTAAATTTAACATTTTCTTTCCTTTTTGTAATTTTAACAATGTCCATCTGTAAGGTAGATCTTTTTTATGATCATTTTCAGACAACTGAAAAGCAAAACATTAATAATACATGCAAGAAACAAATACATAATTTATTTTAAGTAAAATATTGTGTAATGAAACCTTCATTTTTGATATAGAACCTGAATAAGCCCAAAATTATTTGATTTATATTCAAATAAAAATGTGATTTCTTTGAATTTCCTGACTTCCCCATTAACAACCAAAATAAAAATTTAAGAAATTAGTAAATATGAACTGGCAAAAATTAATGGGTTTTTTGCCTTTACTATGCATATGCTATGAATGAATCCAACTGCATTTTATTAAGATGTTTGTGCTAAAAGCATATTTTTGTTTAGAGTTTTAATAAATCCTGTTGACAAAAAATATTATGTCAGATTTTTTCCCCCATCCAACTAGGGAGTTCAAAGTTAGCATTGAACTGGCAAAATGCAGTTTTATGCATTGTCCAAACCTGAAAGAGTAAGTTGAGGACCTAACCTGGCCAATCCTTGACTTCTCACATACATCCCACTGAATCAACATAATTACAATACTGGTTATAAACTGAGTAAAACTGTGGGAGTCCTGAGACTTCAAAAGAAAACAATTCCATAGAAAATTTGAGTAGATAAGCTTTATATTACATGCACATGCTTGTGGGATTTAAAAGCTGAGCATGTTGGTGTTATGATTCTGTTACTTGACTCTAGATTGGAGTCCGACGATTCGACATTTTCTTTTTGACTTGGGTAGATGACCACCTGAAGTCAAATGTGGTTGCCACGGGTACATGGGAAACATACATGAAGGTGAGTGCAGCTGTACCCCACCCGAGAACTTGTGAGTAAATCCCTTCCCCTTTAACTGCTGCAACTAGAATTCCTGTCTGCCTCTGGCACTCTTATACTACCATCGGTAACACCTTTAGGACACTTATAACCCAATATCATGCGCTTGTCTTACTTCCCCAAATAGGAAATTCAATGAAGGTAGACAGCAGCTCTCACACTTCTTTGAATTCTGGGCAGCAGCTAGCAAATCTTCGAGCAAAGATATTGCTCTAAGAATAGTTTCTCCATGAATGAACACACCACAATCCAATATTAAAAACATGAGAATGAGGAGGATTTGTCTTTGTTGTAGCATGGAGAGAAAGTTCATAAGAAAAAGTGCCTAGAACACTTTTTCAAGTGTATAAAGTAACTAGTTATTTAAAAATTGGAACTTGTACAATGTGGATTCAAAAATAAAAAACCAGGATCAGAAGAGGAAAGATTAGCTTGCTCTAAGTTTTTATCACCCTTGAAGGGGGGGACCCTCTCCTTTCCATTTGACTATCACTATACAAGAATGACCTTAATACTAATTTTGTGTCAGTACTGAGTAAAATACTCATAGAATATCATATTTGCAAACATGATTCTTTTTGTTTCACTTCTAAAACTGTCTAGCATCTAAGAAAATCATAGAGCTCAACAGTTTCAGGGGTAAGAATAATAATATATTGTTGTCTCATGTCCCCAAGACACCTGCTGAACAATTTATCACGGTCCAAAGACCATGGCTATAGTATCTCATATTAAATGCAAGAGTCTTATCTAAAGTGTGATCCCCTGTGTGTTTAGTGAATTTGGTTTGAAAAACCACATATTTATTCAGATCTTTGTTTCAGTGTTAATCCCCTGTCTGACAGCATCTCAGATCTCTTGGTTAAACATTCCTCTACAAATGCCACCTCACACTAATTAAAATGAAAGATTTCAGCTACTGTTTATTTATTAATTCAACCAAGACTTCCTGTAAATAAAAAAGTATCCAAGAGGGAGAAAGCATATATTTGACTTGCAAATTACTTCAGTAGAGTGTCAGCTTTGTCCATGAAAATTAACAGTTTGTAAAGTAGCTAGTTATTTCCTCTTAGCTTATATCATATATTATGACCCAATTATAAATAAAAGCAACTTCAATGTAATTAAAAATATAATACAGAAAATAGAATATAAAATTCCATTTGGATTTAAGAAAATATTTTCATTCAAGTTGTGGATGGTATACACAGCTATTTTCTAATGCTGTAATAGCTTTTAGAGGGTGACATAGTCATTACTGTGAGAAAAGTGGAGATAAAAGGATCACTGTACCCTATATTTAGTAATCTCAGGGCTACTTTATTAAAATGAAGGACATCCATGTTAGCGTTCTTGACCACATTTCTTTTCTTTGCTACAAGGATTCCTTTGGGACTGACAAATTATGCTCATGAATATAACTAATGAATCCTTATTTCCCTTTTATAAAATAATAATGCTATTATTCTATCTACTGTAGCACAATATATAGACTGCTTCATTATAAATATTATTCTAAAGTGATGCTACTGAGACAGAGAGAATATTGATAAGAAGAGTCAGTAACTTCTGCTTCCAAAACCAGAATGTTGAACATGTTCTTATATCTTTTTTTCACTTTTTTATTTGTTCTTTTTAGACACACATGACAGTAGAGTGTGTTTTGTCATGTCATACATATATGGAGTATAACTTCATATTCTTGTGGTTGTCCATGACATGAGTTAACACTGGCTGTGTATTCATACATGAGCACAGAACTTATGTCTGATTGATTCCACTCTTTTACATTCCCACCTCCCCCGCTCCCTTCACTTCCCTTTGTCTAGCCTATGAACTTTTATTCTTTGTATCTTGATGAGGGTATTTCAAGTGTTGAAGTTTCTCAGTTAACTCCAGAAGTGGCGAAGTTGGCAGTTGGCATTTACTGATCACCTTTTTTCTCATTATTAATATTAGAAATTTTCTGAACTGCAAATATCCAAATATATGGTTAACTAGAGTACTTCATTTTCTTTCTCTCTCTTTTTTTTTTTTTTTTTTTTTTTGGTACCCGGAATTGAACTTAGGGGAACTTGGCCACTGAGCCACATCCTCAGCCCTATTTTTTATTTTATTTAGAGACAGAGTCTTGCTGAGTTGCTTAGGGCCACACTGTGTTGCTGAGGCTGGCTTTGAACTCGCGATCCTCCTGTCTCAGCCTCTCGAACTTCTGGGATTACAGGCATGTGCCACCACACCCGGTTAGAGTATTTTATTTTAAAAAACTATCTCAGTAAGGTAACCGTGAAATTTAAAAGAAGTTATTTTGCTTCTACAAACCAAAGATGTCAACTTTTACCACTACTTGCTGCTAATATTTAATTTCTAGAGACTAAAACTCTCCATCCTACATTTGAATTTACAAAGAAAAACTATTCTTTTCTTTTCACTTCGGTCCAGTAAGGAAGTGTTTGGGGTGAAGACCAGCTACTCCCAAACTTCCTTAAAGTAACAATCCTATAAACCAAGATGAACTGCAGAGAACATAGGAAGTCACAACAGGCAGGAAGCCTGCATCCCTTCTCTCTCAGTGACTCAAAACCCATGCCATGCGTCCCCGCTACATCCTACATCAGGGGTGACGATGCTCTGAGACTTACAAAGCGAGGCTGGGGCACACTCTGTGTTGGTACTCATTTATCAAAAACACCCTGTGATTTGGAAGACAAGGGAAGCAAAAGAAAAGCACCCAAGGAGGTAAATTGTAAGATCCACGTGACAGATAACAGTAGACAAATTGGCAGGAGAAGCAACTGACCATCCCAGTTAGAGAAATCTAATAGCTAAACAAGCAAGGTTGACATTAGAGAATGGATAAAAAATCTCTTCAACCTTCTGTGTTTTTCTTCTAACATTTTCTCTGAAGTCTAATGGTTCTTAGTGTTTCTATGAAAAGCTTCATTTCAAAAGTTTTCTAATGAAAATTAACTCTAAGGCACACAACATATTAGAAATATCCCTAATTTAATCTTCTTCACATGTTATGAGGATGGTACTGTTATTATCCACCATTTTCCAACAGAGGAAACTGAAGCACAGGGGTTTAGGTCATTACACAACACTGTGCCTCTGGGATTCAAAGGCCAACTTCTTATGTTATTTCCCTATATTGTGGTGGGAAAGTGGATCATTAAAGGAAAGTGCTCATTATTAAAAGAACATGATATATGAAGATGCTTAGTGTTGATTACATTTTAATATTCTTGATAACAGGCAGATTTATTCCCATTAAGCAAATGGGAATAAGTCAGCTTCATAGAAATTTCTTTCCCTTTTTATTGCTATTAAGAATTACTTTGCAAATTCATTACAAACAAATTTAGAAGTCACTAACCCTCAAATTCACAGCATTAAATTAATGGGATAGACTGAAGCTTGTTTTTATATAAAAAAAACACATTATGTGAAACTTCATTTAATATCTTAAGTTTATGAACGCTCAAATCAGCAAAATAGAGAGTGAACATTTTGTTAAGAGAATGGAATTAATGTCAAAATTTGGTTTGTTAATTCAGAATAATTAATTCTCACATTTAATCAGAACAACACTTAGTGGGCAATTCTCAAAAAGTCAACTGTAATTAGGTGTTAAATGGTAACTGTGTAGATTGTCGTATCCTGTGAACTCTGCCATTGTTTCTTTTCTTTCTTTTTTTATTTTTTTGGTACTGGGGATTGAAATCAGGGGTACTTCTTTACTAACACTTCCCATCCTTTGATAAGGTGGAGTCAGAACTGCACGTGAATATATAAATTCAATTTTAATTATTGTAGTACTAGGAGAAAAACTTAGATACGTTATTTAGTTGAAGAAAATCAGTGAATTCTGTTTTAACTAATCCAAATCATCTTGAAAGTGACTCAAATATATAAACTACTTTTCATTTCCATTTTACCTTTAACATTGAATATTTGACCTTATGAAAAATTCCCATTTGTATAGTTTGTTATGACAGCTTTTGCTCTTCATTTCATAGAACCCTTTAATTTACTTTTTAAACTCACGTTTACATTTTTATCATCATCCTGACACCATAAAGTAGTGAATTGCTCTACAATGTGTCTATTTTCATGCTGTCAGCTCAAAATTCCAACTTGCTTAATTAAGAAACTAATGCCATATTTTCCCAAATATATTTCATGTACAATTACCAACTAAAAACTTAAAGTAAAATGTTTTACATGTTTTACAAAGGTAACATCAAATAATTGCTGAATTTTCGACGCTAGGAAATGACAACATAATGAAAATAAAACATACTTAGCAATACTTTACATGTTAAAAGTTGTCCATTTCCCTTTGTTATACCTAAGCAACTTCTGACCAAAGCTACAACCTTGTCAGCAAGAGTGATTAACTCTGGGCAATGTAGATAAGACTGCTCCGGAATGGAACAAATGCTGACAGATTCCAAAAGGGCGTCAACACATGGAAATGATGAAGGTCACCCAGTGAGGGTCCCACTTTCACACCCCCCATGCTAGAAGCCAGTTGCAGACAGTGTTGCTCAAAGATGTTAAAACTCTTAAGGAAAACTTTCAAAGTTTGTGGACTGATGAAATAGAGGGCAAATATTTAGAGTCATCACACAAACTAAAAATGTAATGGCTTTAACCCCCAAGAAGAAAGACTCTATAAAAGACATCTACAAATCTGTGTTTAACTGCCCATGTCTCTAGCTAATCTTTCAAACATGCAAAGGAAACATTTTTAAAAACCCAATTAAATGTAAAGAATTGAGATGAGAGTCGAGCTGCCACTGAAAAACATTTTAAAGTTTGAATATGATCAGTTTAATGGCCTGCTAAAATAAACCACACAAGAACAAAGCAACATTTTCTGAAGGAATATAACAGAATTCAGAGTCTCTACAAAATAATATTTAAAATATCTAGAAATGTATCCAAAATTATTCAATACATGTAAAATAAGAAAAAAAATGGCCATTATAAAAAAAGGATGATTAGTGATAACTATGAGATTTAGCTACTGCTAAAACTTAGAGCTAGATGCATAAATTTTCAGTTTTTCTTTTCCTTTTTCTTTTTCTTTTTCTTTTTCACTGTTGGGTATTGAACCCAGGGGAACTTTACTACTGAGAATATATACCCTTAGCACATTTATCTATCTATCTATCTATTTATTTATTTATTTTTAATTTTGAGACAGGGTCTCACTAAGTTGTCCAGTCTGGGCTCCAACTTGCAATCCTCCTACCTCTACCTCCAGAGTAGTTAGGATTGTCGGGCTGTGCCACCATGCCCTGCTACATAGGTACTTTCAAGCAGCTATGAAAATTATGATCAAACACATGAAGGAAAAAATATGTGTAAAAAAGCTCAAAAATTATAAATCTCAGAATTATATAAACTATACTGAACCAAGTGAAAATTTTGTGACATGGAATCTAAATTTTAAAATATTGGATGGATTTGATAACAAATGAAGATGAAAATGGACAGTGTCAATGAATGCAAGACACAACAATAAAAACTGAAGAAAAGAGAGAAAAAGGTATTTTTCCAAAAATCGACAGAAATTCAGAGAATTGTGAAAATATCAAGGCATGCAAAAATACATATTGGAATCCTGGAAGAAAGATAAAAGGAGAAAAAAATTGGACAACACTAAAAAACAATTACCAAGATTTACAAAGAATAGGGAAGAGCATAAATGTACATATTTAAAACAAATAGTAAAATGCAATGTGTACAGATACAAAGAAAATGCTAAGGCCGAACACCAAAGGTAATGAGAAAAGAATGAATGTACACAGAGAAAAATGGAACGTAAATTTCAGGGAGAAAATAATGCCAATTATTACAGATTTCTCATCTGGATCTTCAGGAACATATGATTTGAAAATGATAAATAGGGTTAAAGAATAATTTCACTGTAATGTATTTAAATACATGTGACTTTGTGTGTATATATATGTTTCATTTTTTAAGTTGCATGTATGTTTATGTAGTTTTAAATATATTGCATAAATATATAAATTCTATATGCCAAAAGTCCAAAATATAAATTAAAATTAATTAAAAATACATAGAAATAATCTAAGAGAATATGAGAAGGTAGAAAAGAATTTTAAAAATGAAATTTGAACATTGTATTCATGTAACAAAATTTGACCTATCCAAAAATGTTCATAATTAAATGTAGAGCGACAAAATGCTTTGTGAAAAGTCAGAGGTTGTTGGATTATTTTAGAAAGTGAAGTGTAACTTTATATTTCCTGCAAAAGATGTACCTTCAATATAAATAAACATGTTAAAAATAAAGAAATAGAAACGTTTATACCAAATACTAGGCAAAGTTAAAATACATGTCCATGTGTCTAATGTAAGATTTTTAATTTCACTGAAGAAGTTCATAAAGTCAGAAATAGACAGTTCTGCAAACACAAGAGGAACTTTATTGCCCCTCCTCATCAGTTGATAAACAGTTTGACAATTATCAATCATAGAGCAGCTGAGTTGAACTCCATTGTCAGCTCTGACTCCACTCAGACTGAGGTGACATGACACCAAATGACAGCACACCTCACATTCTTTTTAAGCTCATATAATACATTTATCAAGATAGACGACATTATAAAATTGTTCCAAAAAGTTTAAATGGCTTCTCACCAAAGATGTGACATATGAAGATTCTTAAGAACTTAAGAAGTAAGTATATAATGTATAGACTCTTTGAAGTAGAAGTCGGCTGAATGTTTCTCCATGCTTCACATAAAATAAATGACAAACTTTTCATACTTCAAGGAATTGAAATAGAAGAAATACAAATGATGAGTCTGAAGAGAATTGTATACATTGATCCAATTTATGTTTCCATTCATTAATTTGGAAAATGTGTTCTCAGAGGGTCAAGGACAGATTGGTCACCTGATAGAAAACCACGAAAATGTTAGAAACTCTTTAACTTCTGGAAGAAAAGCAGAAATAATGTTTTAGAGAATCAACAACAGATTCATTTAATAAACAAAGTGCAACTCATAAAGGAGCAATGGCTAAGTATATTACAGGAAACTTTTAACAAACAACTGTGCCTCAGAAGATGCCATAAAATAATTTTTAAATGACAAAATAGATATTGGGAGTAGAGTTTTGGAACAGAAATAAGAAATAAAGCATAATTATCCAAAATAAAGAATGGCCACTTTAAAAAATAGAAAAATGCACAAAATATATAAATGGACAGTTGAGAAGACAATAAAATATTAAAAGATTTTTAACATCATTATAGAAATAAATGTAACAAAATTTTAAGTTTCACAATACAAAAGATTTGGGAGGATATAAAGCATTAATAGTTTCATGCACTATCCTCCTGTGTAAAGGACACACACATTTGGAAAAAATATGGATTTGGAATCATTAAATAACCTGAAACATTTTATTCTAATTCAGCTACATACATACCCAACATATATACATATCTATGCCTACACACCTTAAAGAGATTCTGGCATTTTTGTTCTTAGAGAACAGCAAAATTTTCCTTAATAAAAAAAATAGAAACAACAAAAATATCAACAGAAAAAAAACAAATTTTAGTTAAAAATACAAAGGAATTTATACATGAATTAACTGCAGCTATACAGTTCATAATGAATCTCACAAAAGTAATGGACAATAAAGTATGGTGAAGGAGAATAAATGCATTATGCTACCAATCACATAATGATAGACTGCAAAATAATGCTGTAGATGTTTTTGCAGGGAATAAATGCATTGTACCAAAATATAGCCACATAGATGCAAAATGTAATAAATTCAATATTAGAGAAGGGAACATTTTATTACAGTGAAATGTGTATATCATGTTGATGAATTTCGGCAAATGTACATATTCGTGAAACTACCACTCCAATAAAATATGGAAGGCTTAACATTATACCAGAATGTCTTCTACTGCCTTACCCTGTCAATCCTCACCCCATATATAACAACTACTATTTCCATGAATATAAATTTGATTTTGCACATTCTTGAACTTCATATAAAAATAATTTTATAGGACCTATACATCAAGACTGATTTTTGTCATTCAATGTATTATTTTTTAATTTAGAAGATGTTGGTAATTCATTACTTAGTGTTACTGTATAGGGATGTATCGTATGAATCTGCTACATTTAAAAATATTACCTTGTTATCAGTCATTTGGTGACTGTTTTCAATATTATGAATCAAAATTCTATGTACATTCTTGGAGTCGTTTTTAGCTCATTTTCAAAGTTCTTTTTCATACAGATCTTGGAGGAAGACTATATCTTTGGTTTGTAGTGCGTTTACTTTTATTGAAAAATAAATACCAGTTTCTCACAGTGTTTATATCACTGTTCAGTCTTCTTATTGGTCCATTTTGTTCACTTAAAAACTGTGCCTGACCAAAACTGAGAAATCAGAAGAAAGAGAAAAGACTGAATACTAAAGAAGAAATGAAGGGGGAGTCATTGCCACTAAGATTATAGAAATGAAAAGGAATATTAGATAATGCAATGGACCATTTATGCCAGAAAAAATAAATAGATGACCTAAATGAAATGAACTTTCCAAAAACCCTTCTAAAAACTGGGAGGAGGAACATTCTTCAGCTCATTCTCTGGGCCCTCTGTTATTCTGATACCAAAATCAAAGGCATTACAAGGAAAGGAAACTGCAGATCAATATTCCTTATGAATATCTTTGTTGAATCTCAAAAACTACTTGCAAACTGAATCCAACAGCAGAGAGAAAAGATGGCATGCATGAACAAGTAGAATTTAACCTAGTAATGGAAGGTTGTTTCACATATTAAAATCAGTCATTTGGTACATCTTAATAATAAGAACTATGGAATTAAAAACACAGATTCATCTAAACAAGCATAGTGAAAGAATTTTCTAAATTTAAAATAATTCAACAAACAAGAACAGAATATGATTTAAATCTAGTTTTCCAAATATATTTTGAGGTGGCTTCTATGACCCAATGTTCTCTTGCTTTTCTTTGAAATGTATTACTTCATACTTTGAACATTTTCCCATTGTCCCCACCAACCTATTTGGGTCTCTGTATGTATCACCTCCTGCATTATGTTTTATTTCCAGAGAATTATTGTCTCAGTATTTCAATAAACATTTATGCCAAATGAGTTACAATCCTATCTTTACAATCTTGTCCTCTCATGGAGGTAACATTCTTAATTCTCCACCTGCCAATTGAGAATTTAATAATTTTCTCAAAATTAAAGGTCCATAATGGTACCTTTTCCTTTTCATGAAATTATCAAACTGTAATTCAAATTTTAGCATCATCTTTGATTTGTCTTTACATTCTTTTCAAATATCAATGGTAGCCAATTCCTTCTAAGTTTTTATTTAAAATATAAGGCAACTTTTTCCCTGATAAGACTTTTAGAAATATTAAGATTCTTAGATATATCTGATAAAGTTGCTATACAGCAAACATTGAAAAACTCTGGATGAACAAGATAAGACCATCGTTATGATAATTACTTTGATGCTTTCATTTATCATTTTAAGTCTTTCCTGGAGATGTTTTAGACTTGTTTGCTTGCAGAATGAACAGATTATGCAAGTTGCCGGTATGAAGCCAATTATGTACTCTTACTCATCTTACTAGATCTAAAGGCCCAAAATATGTGGGCACAATAAATTATGTAGTCATAGTGGCCCTATTGATTATGATTTATACCTGGAAAATGTTTTAATTGCTTTGTAAACTCTAAATAATGAAAGGCATATTCTGCATTCATTTTGACTTCAAATCTTGTTTCTCACTTATCACAAAATGGAGAGAACTGCTCAGGGATTTGCAGATACTCCTGCTTCTCTGTACATACTTATATAAAGAAAGAGAACTTCCTGCTGTGTGTGTTTGTGCCATTTTATGATTCCTCCAATTTAGAGAAGAGAGTTATCTTCCTATTTTGTTAAGTTCTGAGAAGTGAAAAATAAATAAGAGCCAATGTTTAACCCCATAACATTTGTGAACCTTGTTTAACAGCTCTTTGCTTTTGCACATTTTATCTTCAAAAATATTTTTGCAGTATAAAAGCAAAATGTAGCTTGAAATACTTAGGCTTATACAGGAGGTCCAAGGATTTCTTAATTTCTATAATATTTTTGAGATGATTCACTTCCTCTTGCTTGAATATGAATCTGTTTCATAGGATGTAAACAGCAATCCCCCCGGTGATGAATGCATTTGGTACTGTTCAACATTTCCATTTCTTCTAAATGAGCCAGCATATGCTCTTCTGAAGATACAGTTGTGCAATAACTCTCTTGGTATCTACCTTTGCTGCCACGATAGCAGCATTTTTAATGAGGTCAACAAATCCAAATATCAAATCATCAATGAAATTGCAAAATGTCACCCTATTTCATAACAACCGTATTTCTATTGCATAAGTAGAGGGAAATTCCATAATTCTTTATGGAAAACCCAAAATATAGCCCAATAAGAGAAGCTATCTGCTTACTGAATAAATGATAGCATATGATTTAAAAAATCATGCTCTGACAAGTTATTTTCATGTTAACGTGATTGGAATTGCATATAGAACAACACACTTCTGTAAAAAATAAACAAAAGATAATGTGCTTCTCTATGTCATTGTGAATGAGTCAGACTGGTTAAGTAACATCACATCATCATTTCTATGATGTGTTATATGCATATATTATCAGCCTGCTGATCCCTAAGGCCATTTCTAGCCCTCCCCTGCCTCCTGCTGAGATGCGGAGCTCCTCTTCTACCTTTTCCTGTGATACAAACATACTAAATTTTTGATGGCCTTAAATGCCTTCACTTCAGGATTTCACTCTGAATGACATTTCCCTCACTCATTTCAAAAGTGACCCTTTCTTGTCATTTAAATCTCACTTTTAAATGTCACTTCCCAAAGGATCTCCCTTGACCTCCAAGTGACTCCACTGAGTCTTTGTAGCACTTATCATTGTTTGACATTTTTCTTGACTTCTTATTCTAGTTTATTTCTAACTCTCTCTAATGTAAGTCCTGCAGTTACCAAACTTCTTCCTCCCTTTCCCAACTGCACTTCTGTATTTTGTACAGTAAGAGACACTGCCATTGTGTATAGAGTTAGTTAGCAGAGACCAGTCCACACACCACCACAGGAGTCATTGCAAAGAGCCTAAGGAAACTAAAGTTTGCAACAAGCAAACAATCAGCCAGACTCTTTTTCAAGCCTTTTATTTCTTTTTTCTTGGCTAGATTATTTTCATTGTTCTGTTGGAAGTTCAAGAAAGTTCTTTGCTAACCACTATGTCCAAATAACTTCCTTCTTACTGTTCTTTATCATAGCATGCAATTTATTTCCTGGGTGGCACTGCATTGCAGAATCACTGCACTAGTGTACCTATTTTTTTTTCCCCTCACTAGAATGCAGAGTCCCTAAGATCCGGCATCCTGTTTTCCCTGTTCACAGTGGTTTACTTTGGGGCCTACCCCAGTGCCTGGTATGTGGTACTCAAAATATTGGCTGCAAGGGGAAGGATAAATTTTAAAAGCTGTGTTATTTACAGGCTGCATCGGGTAAGTTTGGTGACTATTTGATACATATAAAAGAAAAAGTGAAAAACTGCAAATTTGCCAATTTTTGTTTTGGGCAATTCTGAGCAGCACGCTAGGAGGAAGCCCACTTTCTAACAGAAGTAGATAGGGATGGATAGAGGATCGGTAGAGATCTGCAAAGGGGAGGAAGATATATTTTAATTGATGCATTATAATCACACATGATGGTTGGATTCATTATTCGTATTTGTACATGAACACTGTTTAATTTGATCAGTCTTAATTCCCTTTACCATCCCTTTCTCCCTCTTCCTCCCTGATATGCTTACTCTCCTCTGCTGCTCTCTCTTCTCTTATCATTATTATTCTAATTAGTGCATTATGATTATAAAAGTGAGTTTCACTGTCATGCATTCATAGATGGGCACAATATAATCTGGAAGAATTCGTTACCTGATACTTCCTCAAGTCCTCCCCTCCTCCCTCCCATTGATCAATTTCCTTCACTTTATTGTTCTTTGTTATATTTTCACAAAATTCTTTTTTAACCTAAGTTTAACCTAAGCTTTCACATGTGAGAGAAGACTCAACTCTTGGCTTTCTAAATCTGGTTTATTTCACTTAGCATTATATATATATATATTTTATATATATATATATTATATATATATCACATTTTCTTTATCTATTTATCAGCTATCTATTTATCTATTTATCTATGCTGGTTCCATAACTTGGCTATTGTAAATTGTGCATCTATAAACATTGTTATGGGTGTATCACTCACTGGTCAATGATGATTTGATTTCTTTTGGAGGAAGTTATATTTTTCGAAGGTTATGAGACATTCTCAAATAGGCAGTTAGAGTTACAGGTTAGATTTTCAGTAGAAAGTTCCAGACTAAGTTTTTGCCTTGCATTATGAACACACAGCAGGCTTTGATGGCCACGAGAGTGCGTGACATCACCTCAGGGAAGTCAGTGAACGTTTCAAGAAGAAAACTTTCCCCATAGGTTCCTAAGATGTGAAGGCTCCCAGGAGGATTCTGAGCTTACCAAGTGTCACAGGAACATGCTAAAAGGAACAGTGACAAAGCCAAGTGAGAAAAGCATTGCTAGAACAAAGAAGTGTTCATCGCTTGTTAAAATCAGCAATTCTAGGAGGACAAGTGAGGTGGCCTTGATCTGACGTGCACAGTGCGCAACATGGTGTGGTGTGCAGTTACCATTAAAGGTGATGGCTTCCGTTAGGATCAGAACTGTGTTAATTTTCTCCACATCCATTATGGACTTTAAAGAAATATTCCAGAATCAACCTAGAGCTCATTAAGAGCATGACCCTTTGGCAGGTTACTCTGGTCCATCCAGGGCCAGTCAGGAAGCACCTATGCCATTTTATCTGATTAGTCAATCTTTGTGAGCACTAGTTCATCATCTACTCAGTAAAAGGTGATGTGGATACGAAGATGACTCCAAGCTTTGAGCTACACATTACAAAGGGAAAATGTTTCCCATTTTTCAAAGGATATTTTAAATGATAATTTCTTCTTTAGTTTCTTCTAACAATTTTTGACGTTTACATGCATTATTTATCCCTTTGTTTTTCAGATACAGGCCAAACTTTGTAAAAATTTAGCTGTGGTTATATTGCAGGAAAAAAAATTTCCAGCTTTCACCAATATATTCAATCCAAAGTGGAATACAGAAAGGCAATTAGACATGTAGTATAAGAAAAAAAATAATTTTAAAAAGACAATGTATTTTGTTGGATAATTAACCAAAGCTTATAAGAATAATTAAGGGTAGAAAGGACAATGGACATAACTGTTTTATGATCTTTATAAATATTTTAAAAGAACATTTGAAACCATCTTGCAATCTTTGTTATAATTTTTTCTTTCCCTGGGCAGTCAACAAGATCTCCATGAAGAGTATATATTATTTCTAAGCCTTCCTAAAAAACTACAAAACTAAT
This sequence comes from Xerus rutilus, assembly GCA_028644305.1. Classification (NCBI taxonomy): domain Eukaryota; kingdom Metazoa; phylum Chordata; class Mammalia; order Rodentia; family Sciuridae; genus Xerus; species Xerus rutilus. The sequence continues at coordinate 7,976,255 of CM053412.1, read as the reverse complement.
CCAAGTGGATCTTGGAAGTCACTAAGAAAGATAAACAGCTACATTTGAGTTGAAAGCTAAGTTTCAGGTTATTAATTGCTGCGATTATAACTGAATGGCTTGGCATCCATCACTAATTCTTAGATACACACAACCTCCCCCAAGTGTCCCTGAGCTTATGAAATTTAGGAACTATCTTATTAATACCATAGCAGCAGAGATAAATGAGTAATAAGAATATTCATTTTGTATAATAAAGCATTCATTTAGTGATTTCCTCGTCTCACTGAAACAGAGCAGAAGTCTTCATCCAGGCTGTGTCACATGAGTTATTAGGACCCAATGCATTAGGGCTTCTAAATCAAGGCAGCAAAAAACTCCTTGTGAATTTGGCCCAGTTCAGACCTCAAGACTCCTCCTTGAGGAAATGGTGGCTCTCTCTCTCACCTTAGTTTTTAGAATTTGTAAACAATGACATAATATCCTAGGAGACTGTTGTGAATATTGAAGAAAAAAAAAAGCAACAGTAATCATTAATCCCAGCTCCATGTGTGAAAGCTTTAGCAGAACAAAATTCATCTCACTTTACATATAGATTCCATGTTCCAGATTATAGCTGTTCTGGATTCTACATTCTGAATATAATTTACACAGAAAATGAAAGCCAATGAGGAATATAAAAATGTTCATAGTATAACCAAAATAATAATAATGGGTTACAAATTCTCTCTTCTTATTGTGAACGGCTTCAGAATATTCTTTTTCTTTTTTCTTTCTTTTTTCTTTTCTTTTTTTTTTTTTTTGATTATTTGCCCAAAGCCTGGAAAGATTGCTAAAAGTAAAATCACACCAAAAATGAATTAAAAGTTCAAACAGCTTCAACACTATAAGTGTGTCTTTATTTTTTCAATGAGTGAATGATTTCAAGGTGATTTTAAAGTCCTGCTCACTTTAATCTTGGTGAGAAAGAGGAAAGACAGAGGGCACAAAGGTACCAATTAGAAGCATCTCAGCTTGTCGGATAATTTGCATAGTAACATTGCACATCTCAGATATAACTGAAGTCTTGAGGCCATCAAGGTCAAAGCCTCTTTCTAGTGATTGCAGCAGATCTGTGCAGCTGCCTTGAGCTGCCTGTGGGAGGGTTGAGGTCTGAGTTCTGAACAGGTTCTTCCCTCACAACCCTCAGAAGGAACTAACTCTGCTTCTGGCTTCCCTAGGTGTGAGAAATACATTTCTGTCACTCATCCATCTAGTCAATGATTCTTTGTTATGGCAACCCTAGCAAACTGCCTCAGATGAGATCCTAAATACATCAAATATGGATTTCCAAGGCAAGGGCCTAAAAATTTATCCTTGAGCATTATTTTCGGATAATTCCAATATACATCCAGATTTTGAAGATAGTTCCTGAAACTTCAGTATTTAAGGGAGTGGGAAGGTTTGGGGTAGCTCTGAAGGAGAATGAAAAGTAGTGACTGGAAAGATAAAACAGATCAAAGATGAGAGGAATCAAGCACACCAGTTTTAAGAGGAAGGTGAAGATCAAAATAAAATCATCTTTTTTTTTTAGAAATACAATACCAGAAAAGGGGAATTGGGAATGAGCTGTCACCATTAGGAAAGAGCAGCTTCAAGGTGATAAGTGTGTGAGACATACAGAATGAAGGCACCTTCTGAGGTTATTTATTTTGTAATACCGAACCCTGTGTTAAACACGTATGACTAATAAAGGATACTGAAGCATTTGCATAGATTGACTCATTGGCAGTTAGGTATCTATGATGCTAAATATTCATCACCTGGTGATGGGCAAGTTAAAAATGATGAATAAATTAGTGAGCAAAGAAATTACTCCAAAATATACTGATGGATATTTATATGCCCCTATATAATATACTTACATGCCACTCCTGTTAATCCCAGAGTGTTTAGAGCATATTTTAAACAGAACTTCAACAATTTTCTTTCATAAGGACAGTAATGCTGTTTCAGAGAAACTGATAATAACATGTCCCTCTGATATTCTAAGATTATAAAGTTTCTTCTAGAGGAAAAGAAAGAGAAGCTGGTTTAGAATGGATTTAAGTTTAGTAAGCTTCAGAAACTGGTGGGAGAATAACTTTTCTAAGATGACCTTTTAAAATTGATTTTTAGAAAAGATCAGTAAAGCAAGTTCTCTGGGTTTGTATCATCCTCTTTCACTCTCTTCTTTGAGAATGTCTTTACTTATATGCCTCCAATGGAACGCATTCTAGATGTTGCATCTGTAAGTACAAAATTCATAAAATTAAATATACATATACACTTACATATACATGAATATTGAAATATATGTGTTTGCATGTGTGTATATTCCTTTTTTGCTGAGATAGGAAATGGGATCCATGGCAGACAAAGAACTAATTACACACTGATTTGGGATTACATTATATATTTTATAAAGTATAGTAGGTAAATATTTATATCAAACAAGAATAAGAGAGTACAAGAGAAAATACAAGTTCAAGAGTAATAAAAAGTTAGAGAGCAGACCTACTGGAGTCATTGTGAACGGCTTCAGAAAACAAAATAACATAGAATTGTAGGGCTGCAGAAAAACCTTGGCTTTGTGCTATAACCACAGCTGAGCATTTGTAGAATTTAGAAAGGAAGAGGAAAGAAAAGAAGAAAGGAAGAAAGGAAGGAAGGAAGGCAGGCGGGAAGGAGAGAGTGGGAGGGGAAGGACAGGCTGGAGATTGTCAAGATGAGCAAGATAATGATGACAGATAAGAGAACCCCTTCTTTCACTAAATCATTAATTCTCTCATGCTTACATGCCAACTATAAGGTCCTGAATGATCAACTGATCAAAACGAACTTTTCATCAACTAAAGACATAATTGGGTGAACAAATAATAGCATGAATGACTAAAGGGAAGAAACTCCTGAGGGTTAACAGCTGCTGGGGTGCCCAAGGTGTGTAAGACATCCACTCAGAACTTTCAAAGTCTCTCCTGAGGTGGCCCGGTACTACCGTGTTGTGGGGGAAAATATTGATGAGGAACTCTTTACATGCTTTCTTCCTAAGCTGATCTCTACATT
>CM053412.1:7926023-7972692 GCA_028644305.1 Xerus rutilus | reverse complement strand
GTGTTCATTAATATTAAATGCACAGGAAAAAAAAAACACCTCATGATTACCTCAAGCTCCCTGACATTTTGGTTTAGTTCGCAGATCAATTTCCCACAGAAGCTAACCAACCATGTTATACTTCAATCCAGTATCCCTCAGATCTATAAAGCCATTCTTAGTATCAAAACAATTAAAATGATTCATGGTTCCACTGACAAGGAGAAAATATTACAATTTGTTTCTTAGTATATATTGTATTATTATTGTTATTTTGAAAACATAGACTCAAGTCAAAATAAATTTAAATTAATTTAATTCTACATTTTATCTGACACCTTTATTTTTCTTTTCATTAGACCTTTTCTGTGCAGTTATATTTCCCTCTAACAGATTATCAGCTTCTTGAGGGCTAGATCCTATTGTGATTACTTTTTATCTGATATAATGTGCAAAGAATGATACATGCAGGTCTATTTGACTTTTGAAAAGTGTTCCCCACTCTGTGCTTACATGTAGAACAAGAAATCTGAGTCATCTGAAACTTTGATACCCCTTGAATGGCTAAATCATTGCAAAATGTATGTCAACTCTTCAGCAATGACCTCAGTTACATAGGCACATTGAGAAAGTGGTGCTGGACTGCTTCGCACTGTGGGCTGCTGATCTGAATGGATTGCTTATTGACTTACCAGCTCAGATGTGACTCTCCAATATGGCTTTCTCATTCTGATATATTTCCTTACCAGGCCTGATATGAATAAATCAAAAAGACCTCTGACACTCAATGGGGAAATGATCATAAAAACAGATACCAAATATTGTCGCAGTAAGTAATTCATGCTGCAGAAGTCACTGTGCCAAAATTGAATTTTTAGACTGGATATATAGAGTTGTTCACTAGGAAAGGATCTAAATCAGTTTTAATTATATGAGAATTTTCTAAAACCCCAATTTTCTAGCTTTGTATCCATTTTCAACTTTCATATTCCAACAACACAGGATTGTATGCAATTTGCATCTTGATGACTTTATTCTGGACTCCTGCTCTCCATTCTTAATCACTGAGCACTCTCCCACTCATTTCTCAAATATCAGTTAATGTTTTATATCTTAAGCTGCTATAAACATTGATGTGGCTTCATCACTGTAGTATACCCAAGTCCTTTGGGTGTAAACTGAGGAGTGGGATAGCTGGGCCAAATGGTGGCTCCATTCCAAGTTGTCTAAGGAATCTCCATATTGCTTTTCATAGTGCTTGCACCAATTTGCAGTCCCACCAGCAATGTATGAATGTGCCATTTTCCCCACATCCTCACCAACACTTATAGTTGCTTATATTCTTGATAACTGCTATTCTGACTGGAGTAAGATGAAATCTTAGAGGAGTTTTGATTTGCATTTCTCTAATTGATAGAAATGTTGAACATTTTTTAATGTATTTTTTTGGTCAATTGTATTTCTTCTTCTGTGAAGGGTCTGTTCAGTTGTTCAGTGCCCTAACCCACTTATTGATTGGATTGTTTGTTTTTTTTTTTGGTGTTAAGTTTTTTGAGTTCTTTATAGAATAGAGTTACTTTACACTAGGTAGAGGGGAGTGAGGGGAGAGGAAGGGGTATGGGGGTAGTAGGAAAGTAGAATGAATCAGACATTATTACCCTATGTACATGTATGACTACACAACTGGTAGGATTCTACATCATGTACAACCAACAGAAGGATAAACTATACTCCTTTTATGTACAGTGCATCATAGTGCACTCTATTGTCATATATAACTCACTAGAACAAATTAAAAAATTAATAAAAAAATTTTTAGACTTTACTGTATCTTTCTTGGACACTTCTTTTCCAGGTTATATTACTATTTATTGTGAACAATAAAAATAATTTTAAAATACCATGGTTAAATGAATTTTCATTCCAGAAAAGTATGTATTCCAGTTTACTTATTTATTTTATTTTTTTTGCATATATATAATGGCAGAATGTGGCAGTTTCGTGTAAGCAGAAGGGAGAGAACAGCTTTATTGCTTTAATCAATTAGAAATGACCGTGCAAGTTAAAAGAACAAAAATCCCATTTTACCATTAAAAAAATATTCACTCTTTCACAAAGTCAGAATCCAGAGGAAAGATTATTACAGCCGAGGGTGTAGAGAGTTGGGCTTATCTGATAAATCAGCATTATGATAGGTTGGACTGAAAAGCAACTTTGAATGGTGTGGGATTTTTAATTAAATCTTTTAATTATTCTTAAAAGAATAGAAAATGAAAGGTTATGTCTTCCTTCACATTACCTTGGAGTGAGATTTTTATCAGTTTTCCAAGCTAAGCAGAATCAAATCTGTTCACAAATTTCCTGGGAACTGACCAAAAAAGGTCACCTACACAGCCAGCAGTGCCATTGATAGCAGATAGTTTTTTTTTTTTTCTGCTGAATCAGTTTCCACATTTTCGTGCAGGATTCTGGTACAATTGTCTTTAAAAGGAAACTTTATACTGTCTTAGGAACAGCATGGTTCTATGTCTTCTGAAGGAGTTTAAAACAATGCTAATTAACTTGGTTAAGTTTCATCAGCATATTAAATTGGCACTTCCTTGAAAAACAGTGTTTATAAAAACTTGCAGAACAGTGCAGTTTAGGGAGGTCAGGTTTTTTCTGTTTTCATTAAAGCAAAAAGATTACAGTGTACAGTTGGCCTTTGTTAAACAGTATCTCAAGAAAATCTCCATGTAAATCCCTACAGTTGTGTTGGGGTCATACGACCAAGAATAAATGTCCTGCAGACCAAGGGGTATAGCAGTTCCAAAGCTTGGCCCATAATAACACCCCATGGAATTTCTTCACCCCTATCTTCTCCTATAGGAACCATGGAAGGCATCTGCTTCTGTCAATAAAACTACAAGATAGAGGGGAACTCCTGGCCACATAAAATTTGTTCTTGAATGGGGCAAGGGTTGTGGTTCAGTGGTAGAGCATTTGCCTAGCATATGTGAGGCATTGGGTTTGATCCTCAGCACCACATAAAAATAAATAAATAAAATAAAGGTACTGTGTTCATCTATAACTAAAATTTAAAAATATGATTCATGAATGAAAAGAAAAGCACATACTGTATTAAGACTCTGAAATTTCAAGGTTTATTTATATGCATAAATTTGACAGAAATTATTTTTAAAAGCAGAAATGGCTATATTCATATCAGAAAAATTAGACTTGAGAGCAAAGTAAACTATTAGGGAAAAAGAGAGTCATTCGGTGATGATAAAAGCTCAACACCCTCAAAAACACTCTTTAAATGTCTGTAGGAAGCAAGGCCCTGGCCACCATGATGCTCTGCCTCACTACAGTCCCAGAATGGGTGTGGCCAAGTGACTATGGGGAGAAACCTCTGAAATCATGAACCAAAGCCAACCTTTCCTCCTTTAAGGTGACTTTTCAGGTATTCGTAGCCACAGAAACTGACAACATAGACCCAGTGACACAACTCGGATGACTCTAGCTGCTGCAATGGATTTGAAAGGTTTGGCTGGTAGAAACCAGTAAAAGCTACCTCTGCTACATCCACTCTGGTTTCATAAGTAGGAAGACACTTGTACTAACTGATGAATCACAAGGAAGCAATTCTTATAACTTGGGTCAGAGCCCTGAGTAATATTTTTCTTCTTCACACATTATTGACTTGGTTCTAGGACAAACACTGGAAAATACAGGAGCCAAATCCAGCCCTATGCCTATCAGGTAAGCAAAGCGTGAAGGGATTGTCTGCACCCCCACTGGTTTGCACACCATGTCTGGCAGCTTCTGCGCTACCTGCAAAGGTGGTGTTGGAATAGCTGCAATTCATTTGCTTTGCAAATCTGCAAACCTTCACTATCAGGCGGCTCTTTACAGAAAAGTTTGTTGACTCTGCTTTGCATGGTGGGTCCTTCCACAATGTCACGAAGCTCTCAGGAAGCAGCAGAGATCTGTGAGGTCATTTTTCCTGTGGAATACATCAAAAGCTTCTGTGGCCGGTATTCAATTATATCCATGATTTCTCAAGAAACCACTTTCCAGTAGTGTTTATTTCCCACAACATCTGGTAGCACCTACCAGCTATAACAAAGCTAACCAGAAACACGATAACTTCAACTTGCATTCTTGTACAGAATAAACTAACAAATCAACAGGAAGATATAGCACAGTAAACTTTTCCACTAATAAATTCAAAGCTAAAATACAGCCTAACAATCTCATTGGATTGTCACTAAATCAATGTGCTTCATGTTTTAACCTAAGTAACTTCTTAGTGTCAAAAATAGTTTGCTAAATGGCCAAGTTTGCCTGATTCGGTTCCAAGTTGACATTCTTCAAGGAGTTGATTATTTCCTTGCTGTTTTTAAGAATATTTTTTGTGAAAATCAGTAATGGTCAAGCGTTAAGCTGACAAGCCTGTTTCAAATGATGTTTCATTTTGCACAGAAGAAAAAAACCTTAACATATATTGAAGGAATAAATAGAAATAATGATGAAGCAAGTCAATTTAAAATAGTAATATCAAAATTTAGTATTCATGTATGTAATATTACCACTTCAAAATGTTTGTGGTAGTGGCAAAATATGTCATTTCAACATTGTCAGCATTCCAGAATCAGAAACATAGAAGAAAGGACAATAGTAGAGAAGAAACTTTTGAAAGTCATAGCAACAAGAAGGGCTTACAAAATTGCATGTAACTGTAAAGATGCCTTTGGTTCTTCCCATAATATTTGGCCATTTTCCTACATGTAAATTACACTACACTTTAAACAAAATCACTACAGACGCTTAGCAAAGTAAAAAATCATTAAATAATTGTATGTTCAGGTGTGTAGTTTAATTTTAAATAAATTCTTTTTAACCTCTCTATAAAATTTTATTAATTAAATTATTTTCCTTTGGTTTGTATGACTTTAGTGTATCCTATTAGATTAAGATAACAAATATGTTTTCAACTTTGAGTACAGTTCCTGAGTTTAAAAGTATCTAAAGGACAAAAGATAACCGAGATTGGAGAGCATATGGACACAGAGAATGCTTGCACCCTGCTAGGGGAGTGAAAACTAGCACAGCTACTATGGAAAACAACAAGGATATTCCTCCAAAAATTAAAAATAGAACTAACATATTATCTAGCAATGTTCCTACTATATATGTTTCCAAAAGAAATAAAATCAGTATGTCAAAGAGAGATCTGCAGTGCAATGTATATTACAATGTTATTCACATTTGCCAATATAAAGCAACCTGAGTGTCCATCAAGGGAAAAGGTGATATATATATACATATGCATATGCATATTAGTCAGCCATGCAAAGGATGAAATACTGTTATTTCATCCTAATAACACGAATAAACATGGAAGATGTTAATTAACTTGGAAGACATTATGTTAAGTAAAATAAAGCAGGCATGGGAAAATAAATATTGCATGATCTCAAATGTGTAATCTCAAAAAGTCGATCTTACACAAGTAGAGAGCAAAATGGTCGTTACCAGACCTGGAGTAGGTGGTGGTTGTGGAACGAAGGGTTGGGGAGATGCTGACCAAAGGAGGCAAAACTTCATTTAGAGAGGAGGAATAAGTCAAAAAGATCTACTGCACAGTATCTTGACCACAGCTAATAACACATTGTATTCTCAAAAAATGCTAAGACAATGGATGTGCGGTGTTCTCACCACCAAAATGAGAACTATGTCAATTTTAAAAACAGAAGCATTTATTTTTCATTTTAGAATTTTTTTTTAGTACCAGGGATTGAACCCAGGACACTTAACCATTGATCTACATCCCCAGCACTTTTTATTTTTGATTTAGAGACAGGATGTCACTAAGTTGCTGAGGTTATCTTGGAACTTAGGATCTTCCTGCCTCAGCTTCCTGAGCCACTGGGATTACAGGCATGTGTCACTGCACCAAGCCAAACCTGAGGTTTTTGGTTTTTTTTAATTTATTTTTTTAATTTGTCCTAATTAGTTTTACATGATAGTATAATGCATTTTGACACATCATATATAAATGAAGCATTAACGTCTCATTCTTTTGGTTGTACTTGATGTAGAATCACAGTGTAGTGTAAACCTGTATGTACATAGGGTAATAATGTCCAATTCATTCTGCCATCTTCCCTACTCCCATATCCCCTCCCTTCCCTTCACTCCCTTCTGCCTAATTCAAAGTACCTCTATTCTTCCCTAGCACCCCCACCCCTTATTGTAAATTAGCATCTGCATATCAGAGAAAACATTCGGCCTTTGGTATTTTGGGATTGTGGTATATATACATAATGGAATATTACTCAGCCTCGAAGAAGAATGAAATTATGGCATTTGCAGGTAAATGGTTGGAGCTGGAGAATATCATAGTAAGGTTAATAAGCCAATCCCCAAAAACCAAAGGCCAAATGTTTTTTTTTTTGATATGCCGATGCTATTTTCCTTTTTTAAAATTAACTTTCTGCTCATGTGTTAAGGAAATTTCTCTAAACGTGTAAGTCACAAATTCTCCTTACCAGCATCCCTTGAACACAAGGACTCAAAGAGAAACTCCTATTAAAAATAAAAATATAAGCTTTTTCCCAATGGAAAATCAGACTCCATCAGCATAAAACGCACAAGACTCAATAAACCCAAGAAAAGTAATGATGATCCTGATGGAGGAGGGAGAACACTGCCTGTGTGCACTGCTCAGAGCCTCATCCGACTTCGCTCTCTTGGCACGACTGTCATTGTACACCTTTGATCATGGTGTGTGGTGCTGAGCTCCAATTTTTCAAAAGGATTAAATAGATTCAGATAGCCTCTAACTCAGTGCACTTTCTACCTCTGCTTTTTAATTGAAGGTACCCATACATTCAAGTAAATTCATGTGAAGAAAAAAAACATTTTAAAATATTTTACTAAAATCCAAATAAAACAGTTTCCATAGGTTACAGTATTGGTTGGGACCCACAAGAAACCATTTGGTTTGTGCCTGCACCATTCCAATCATTGACTCCATGGTCACATTGACTGTTCCTCGTGTGTATGAAACCTTTCTCTGTCTCTTCATATAAGCACACTTGGGCTTACAGTTAGGGCCCAGCCACACAACCCAGGATGCATTCTGCAAGATCCTTAACTTAATCACATGGGCAAAGTCTTTGCCAAATGAGATATCCTAAGGATGCGGATGTGGATGTCTTTGGGATACATTCTTCAGTCTACTACACTACAAATCTATAGCATTTTCAAACCTTCTATTGGAAGTATTTATCTACCTCTTGGGGAAGTATACATTACCTTGCAGCTGTTTTAGCCCCAAAGAGGAATAAGTGCCTGTGAGTCAGACCATTCTGGCTCAGAACCCCTGTGGGTGGAGTTTGAAAATCATCACTGAAGTCAACTCCCCACTGATTTGTGGGCATGTCAAATGGGGGGACCCATAATTTTCAAGAACAGGGATCATAAAACCAGCTGCTTTGGTTCTAATTCAGATGCTACATAATAGATCTTTAATCTCATGCAACTCATATTAACCCTGCTGGCTTCCATTTTCTCTTATATAAGACAATGCTGGTAATTATACTTAAATTATGCAGTTTTTTGATAAGATTAAGTGAAACAATTAATGTAAAGTGCTTAACACTGTGCCTAGCTTACGGAAAACACTTTGTAAATGTTAGCTGCTTTATCAGAATTAATGGCATTACTGCTGTTATTGTTATTACTTTGAACTAGTTGTAGATAAGGAGAGTACAAAAGAAAGAATTTTAATGAAGGTTCATTGAAATGGTCCAAGGTCCTGACAGCTGATAATGAATTTATGGCATAATAGCATAGCCTATAAGTAATGCATTTAAATGCTTTAAATTTATAACACATGTGCATATGAATTACATTAAAGTAGATATAGACAGATATTTTTCAAGCTTAATTCCTATATAAAAGGCAGCAGTTACACTTAAGTTTTGTGTCAGGATATTGACTTAAAATGTTTGTATTCATAAAACATTTTAAATACAACACTGATACAAAAAATGTTTCACATCCATTACGCTGTCTTGAAAATTTATTTTATGAAGCAGAACACATTAAATTCAACTAGAAATCAAAGATGAATTTATTGAAAGTGTTTTCTCTATTCTAAGACTTCAAAATTTAATGATGACATATATTAACATATTTAACAATGATATCCCTAAGCTAACATACTTCAAGTACATATTGAGTTAATATAGCATATAAATAGCTGTTTGAGACCTATAAATCTCATTTCAATGTAACTTACAGTTTAGATGATAGACTTCCAGTGTTCATGACTTCTGCTCATGAAATACTGCTGGCTTTATGCTTTCTGTTTACTGAATAGAATTGTGTGTTTTAGAACCATCTTGGCTGTGATAAACCATGAAACTAGCTCTATCCAGTGAGTGGATGAGACAAATCATGGATGTCACTTCTGAGCTACAGCACATAGTTGTTGGCATATGCCTTCCCTAAATGCTCTTCCCACTGCCATAGAAACAAGCTTTGTCCCAGACAGTGGTAGGGAAGATCCAGCTATGTCATGTGTATCATGTAGCCAACCCTAACTGATCCTGGTTGGCACAGGTATTGGTGCAAGAGCTACACCAATTATTGATATAACAGTAACACCAAACCAAATTATTACTGCGTGGCAGAGACAGTCAAGATGCAGTCATTGTGTGGACTGAGCAACAGTCATTCATACATACATGGCAGGGAAATGTTTGTCAAAGGCATATCATGTGTTCAATACCTTTGCATCCTTGGGAAAAATAGATTATTAGCATATGGTAATTGATTGGTTATTTTTGGCAAGGTAGTATGAAAAAGATATTGGTTAAAAATGAATTGGCTGGTTGCCAAGTGAAATTATAGGAGATTAAGAAAAGTTATAAATTTATGGACCTGAGTATTTGATTGAGTCAACTACTTCTCACCTTCAAAAAGCAAAAATTAAAATTGAACCATAAGATACATTAAAACTCTGCAGATAGAAAAGATTAAATCAATGTTACTTTTACATATCGGTAAGAATTTTGGATTGGACTAAAGTGGTTATGGGACATCTTTCTAGTTGGACAAAATAGATCAAGAATAAAAGCATGAACATACAACAATTGAAATGAGGTTGAAAGAGACACAAATAAGGAGAGGGAGGGAGGGAGGGGGAGAGAGAGAGAGAGAGAAAGGCAGAGGCATAGAATCAAGGAAGCAAAGTGTGATGGCCCATTTTGAGTGGCAGTTTGGCTAGGCTAAGGTGTCCACCTGTTTTCTCAAACATCAGCCTAGATGTAGCTGTAAAGGTATTTATTAGATATACTTAGCATTTAAATTTACGGACTGTGAGTAAACACATCATCCTCTAGGATGTGGGCGAGCCTCTCCACTAAGTTGAAGCCCTTAAAAGCAGAACCTGTAAGAAGTATTTCTGCCTCAATTCTGAATTATAGAGAAGATATCTGAGCTTCTGACCTGCAGATTTCACTCACGACTGCAAGATCATTTTGTCGCTGAACTTGTAGCCTGCTGACCTGCTCTATGGACTTGAAACTTGTCAGTCCTGAGCCAGTTCTCATATCTCTAAACTATGACTTCTCCAATTGAAGTATAATAGGTATAAATCTATTAAAAAACACATAGTATCTATAGGTGAAAAATTAAACTCTACTGAATATAATCAAATAAGATTTTAATAAATGAACACCATGTTCATGGATCAGAAGAGTGACTATTATTAAAATGTTAGTTATTCCAATTCGATCTATAACTCAACACAATCCCAATCAAATTCAAGCAAGGAATTTCATAGATACCAACCAATTGATTCCAAAGTTTATACCGTAGACAAAAATTGTGACTGCTCCCAAAAATACTGAAAAAGAGCAGAGTTCTAAAAGTAGCAGTACTTGACTTCAAGAATTAATGCAACTTTATGGCAATAAAGACAATGTGGTTTTGTGAAAGAATAGATACAAGGATTAGAACTAAATTGAAGATCCATAAATACACCCACACAAATATGTCTAAAAGATATCATTCCAAGTGGACCTTAGACCTCGATGTAATTGAATATAATTCTACAAAAAGAAAGAAGAAAGAAAGAGAGAGAGAAAGAAAGAGAGAAAGAAAGAAAAGAAAAGAAAAAGAAAAGAGTGTGTGGAAGGAAGGAAAATTTTTGTGATTCTGAGATAGGCAAAATGTTCTTAGATATAAGACCAAGGACACAGTATGTAAAAGAAAAAAACATGATAAATAAAACTTCATCAAAATTAAGTGCTTTTGCTTTTAAAAGGTAAGTTTTTAAAAAGTAGAGCACAGACTAAAAGAAAGTATATGCAAATTACATTAGGCAAAAGTCCTCAGACTATAGATACAAATAGCTGTAAAATTAGACAAATAGTACATTTTAAAAGTGGGCAAAACATTTGAAAAAGTATTTTTAAAAAAGATTTATGATGGCTGCCAAACACAAGAAAAGAGGTTCAATACCATTAGTCATTGGAAAACGCAACTCAAAACCACAGTGAGACACGTAATCAAGGGATGCACTGTGTTATATCGATAGGGGGTGATAAGAACAGTGCTCCTCCTCTGAGTCCTTCTTACCAAAAATCCATAAACCATTCTAACCTAAAAAAATCAGAAAAGTAAAATAGAAGAAAATTCTGAAGGAACACCTGACCAGTACTGCTCAAAACTGCCTTGATCATCCAAATCAATAAAAGAGAGAGACTGTCAGTCCCAAGGGAACTTTGGAGACATCATGACTAAATGCACTGTAAAACCATCAGAACATCTCAGGAAGCACAGCAAGTCTCCAGACAACAGTGGACTCTGACACCAGTGTCACAAACATCAGGACCTAAAAAGAATATTTAAGCCCTCAGGTAAGGTTCTTAGATGACCTGGTTCAGAATCGCTGTGAAATGACAACTGGTACCAACCTCACATTCTTCCTCTTCTCCACAGGAATTGATGTCTGCAAGCAACCTGTCACTACTCCAGCTCGTACAGTGGGTTATGTCTGAGGAGCATTAACTTGCTGTTTGGTTTCTGTGCAGGCAGATCAAGAGTAACAAGAGTCACACTTCCTTCCCTGATATACATGAGCACTACTGGACTTTGCTCTTGATGGCTTTGCTGGACAGGAAGTCCAGGGTGTCCATCTGGGCTTGGGGAAGTGCACTTTGCCTATGAAAGGCAGAGCGCATGGATAATTGGCGACCTGTAGGGCAGACTGAGTAAGTCCTCAATGCTGGTTGCAGCTCTTCGGAGACCTCACCTTCCTGGCACAGGGTAGGATTGCAATTCTTGTTTCCCTTGTTTGGCTGTGGCCATGTGACTAATTTGAGACTGCGAATTATAGACAGAAAACATGTGTCACCTGTTGGAACATCTGACTTCTTTTCCCTTCTTCACTCTGCTAGAGCAGTGTTCCAGACAGTCCCCGAGGCCCACAGCATGACGGGATGGTAAGGACTGCGGCACCGTTGAGCCAGTGGACACAGCATGAGCAAGAGATGTGTTCTTTACAACCACTGAGGTCTGGGGAGCTGCTCGCAGGGCAGTGTGGCCCAGCGTGACTTGACCTGTTCAGGTCTGCGTAGAGCCTGTGGGACCGAGGAGGAACTTCATGGTAATCTCTGAATCTACTATTTCTGGAGAAATCTACTCAGACTAGTAAACATAATTGTATAAAAGGAAATTTGATTAAATATCCCCTATCTGTGTTCCTGTCAGTAAATAAATATTTTTTAATAATTCCCCCATACATACACATTAGGAACAGATGGAGAAGATCAGCAGTTGTCCGTCCAATGGGGAAACACTGTAGGAAGATGAGAATGGGTAAAAGAATAACACTTTATTATTTTTTTCTTTTTTTAAACCATTGGGTGCCATCAGCCCATGGCATCGTCTCCAAACTCAGGGACAGTACAAAGCTTCTCAGAGGCAAAATTAGTGAAAGTGCACCCTGACCCCAACCCTCGACCCATGACCCCTTACCAGGAAGCTCTTCATCTGTATCTGTTCTCACTTCCTTTCTTTTAGTTTCAGATTAAATCATGGAATCTTAACTGGAAATTCTTTCCTAATAATTAGAACTAGATAGAGGTCAAAGATACCAAATTTGTAAATATGTTGCTGATAATCATATTGTATTTGTTTGATAAGCATGTCTTAACTTACCAATGTGTTACAGCATTTCAGAAAGTGCTAAATAAAGCAAGAATTTTAGCACGTTCTCTCTCTCTCTCTCTCTCTCTCTCTTTTTTTTTGTTGTTGTTGTTGTTATTTAAGGTGATGTCTCACTATTTTACCTACACTGGTCTCAAATTAGTGGGCTGAGTGATTCTCTTATCTCATCTTTCAAAGTAGTAGGAACAATAGGCACAGGCCACGGAGCCCAGCTAACACACACTTTTAATGAGAATTTTTATAGTCATGTCAACAAACACCTACAGCTGTCTAGCTCAAAAAAAGGAAATGAGAAAGATTTTATACATAGGTGTGGTGTGTGCCTGTGTGTGTGTGTATGTGCATACTGATAAATAAGAATGTTGTGTGGTGAGTATATTTGCATGCATGCTGAAGAAATTCAGTAATAACTGGTTCTCCTAACCTATCTCTCTTTGATATCACTTGGTATCTCTGTGCTAAATATATAAATTTATCTTAGAAAAGAGATAGATCTTTCTAACCTGATATGTCTGAATAACAGTCACAGGTCAATTGAGTATTGTTTGCTTCTCAGATATAGGACCTGTTATTTTTGCATAATGATTCGTGTGTGATGACATGAGGACTTGGCCCTAATTTCTCAGCTCCCAAATTTAACAAGTGCCAACAGATATAGGGTAATTTTCCAGCTATGCCATATTTACAATGATGTGAAATAAACCAACACCTGCCCTCAGCAACCTAGCTACTTATGTAAACATTTTCTTTGTATGATATATAAAATTCTTCTCCCCGGACTGCCTTGACCTGACATAGTCCATTATCTTCTTGTGAGTTTCTTCATTAACAAGTTAATATACTTTGACATGTGCTCAAGATCAATTTTTCTAAGAAATTACGCTCTAACAACCCATAACCCACACACTCTATCAACTGACGATGCTGCCTCCCAATTCTAAGAGAGTAAAATGAAGTTGTCAAGGGTAAAAACCATTCCATTACTCCATGCTCCTCACTGATCTACAAGGCTGTAATTATGTCCTCTAAACACAGTTGCTGCAGGGTCACCGAAGTGTCCCCATCCTAGTGTGCTTTGTGCTCATTTTCTCATTACATGTTACATTAGTGCCTATGAAGCCTCTCTGTCCTCCGACTTATAGGTGGCATGTGCTCATTCCTCATGGCACACTGACACCTCGGATCAGTTTCTTCCTGTAGCTTGTAAATGTATCCGGGCTATCCTCTGCCCCACAAACCCGAAGGTAAGAAAGGAGCACCTACAACCTGTATCTCCCTACAGCACTCACTCTCCTGCCCTTGCATTT
Organism: Xerus rutilus; assembly: GCA_028644305.1. Lineage (NCBI taxonomy): Eukaryota > Metazoa > Chordata > Mammalia > Rodentia > Sciuridae > Xerus > Xerus rutilus. Next base: position 7,959,175 of record CM053412.1, on the reverse strand, counting down.
GAACTCAGCAAAGGAGATGATTTTCTTTTTTTTTGAAACATACAGTTTGTGTGAAGAATGACTGAATATTGTCATGGAAAAGTTGTCAGTGACTGGGACAACAGCTAGCAAACGTCTGACTGAATAAATAAGCGATAGAATAGCATATCCATTTAGAAACTGGGTCCCATCCAGAAAACAAAACAGTTCTTTTTAGTGAGGCCTTTAAGATTTAGTACAATGTTGTATATTCAAAATGACTGGTTTTCAGTTCTCCAAAACGTAGGAATTACTAATAAAGCATAAAAATCATTTGACTGATTTCAACTGATTACCTTTCCATATAGAGTGAAACAATGACAGTTAAGCAGCTGGTGACTTTAAATATGAATAAAGTTATATAGTAATTTAGGCTTCTATTCCTAAAAGACTTATTTAGAATTATTTTTATTTATTAAAAAACAATGGGAGCTGGGTGTGATGACACACACCTGTAATCCCAGCACTTTGGGAGGCTGAGACAGGAGCATCACGAGTTCAAAGCCAGTCTCAGCAACAGCGATGCACTAAGCAACTCAGTGGGACCCTGTCTCTACGTAAAACAAAAAGTAGGGCTGGGGATGTGGCTCAGTGGTCAAGTGCCCCTGAGTTCAATCCCTGATACCAAATAAACCAATGGGGCTGGGGTTGTGGCTCAGTGGTAGAGCACTTGCCTCGCATATGTGAGGTACTAGGTTCGATCCTCAGCAGCACATAAAATAAATTAAATTATGTCCATCTACAGCTAAAAAAATATTTTTTAAAAATGTAATTATGAGTGCCTTTCTTACACACAGACATATAGATAATAAGCCCATGTGTACAATGAGAGGCACATACCATAATAATCACAAGTTTCTGAAGCTCAAGGTGCCACTGTTTGCATAGTAGATTCTTTTGAGAGAAAGTGCAAAGCTCATTTGCCCAATTAGATTTCATTATCCAGACACTTAACATCATGAAAATTCCTGTGAAGTTGACAGAAGTATTTAGCTTTTGATCTGAATGCTTTGTTGTTGCATAGATACAGATTTCTGCAAGGTCAAGTGATGGTAGCACATATACCTCATAGTTCAAAGGCAAAGAAAAAGGAATAAAAGCAATAAAGCTTCCTTAAGGAGAATTCTAATGTAAGACATGTGCAAAGCACATTTTAAGTAGAATTTATTTAAATTAAAAAGAAATGCAGCAATTTATTTTAGTTTCCATTAAGGGAATAGATTTCCATTTAAACATACAGGAAATGATAGAGTATAATCAAAATAAATGCAATTGTAACTCCCAAATTGTTTAAATAAATATTACTTTTGGGGGTGGATGTTGGTTAACTGATTTATGCTATATATCTTTTTTAAATTTTTTTCATTCTCTTAGTTATCCATGGCACTAGAATTCATTTTGTCGTAATTATACAAGCAAAAGTCAATAAATATCACATTTTAAACATACTTTCTCCATCTGTCTTTTTAACAGAGTAAATCTTATCAAAATTGAAGTGCCATTTCTCTCTCATGTTGCTCATTCTTCCTCTTGAGACAGCTTTTATGCGGAAGCATATGGGATTTTTTCTGACATTTTTTAAACATTTTCTTATTTGTTTATGTACCATAAACAATATTTACTATTTACTTGGATTTCTAACTTTCTTTACATAGAACCAAATATTCCAAAATTCAACTTACATGATATTTTATAGTACATAGTTTATAAAATCTCCCTCTGCAACTTTCTTTTCAAGTCCAATTCTGCATTATACTTATTAAAAAGCAATATGCCCTATGGATACATGGAGATAGAAATCTTTCATTTCAATCACTCCATGCTATTTCTCTCCTGCTGCTTGGGCACATTGCTGCTTTTTATCCATCTTCTTACTGGTGGATATTTATCTGAGTGTCCAGTATTATCATAACTAATAATATTGTGTTCTTATAACAAATAATGCCTATCTCCTTATGGAAATTACCAAGAAATGTAAATAGAAGTAGCAGTGCTGAGTTTCAACATACACGCTTTCTCTACTTTACTAGTTATTACCAATTTCTAAACAAACTGCATTTTTGTGATAAGGACACTTGACACAATATCTGTACTCTGAGCACATTTTCCAGTAGATGATACATTACTGCTAACTATAGGCACTATGCTATGTGGTGTATTATCTAGAGTTTATTTATGGTACATAAATGAAACTTCAGACTCTGACTCTGTTTCCCTCTCTCCCAGCACTTGATAACCACTATCGAGGACTTAATTCTGAATCCAACAACTTAAGATTCTTCATACAAACGGTATCATGTGGTAAGTAGTTGCCCTTCCGTTTATTTCATTTAGCATGATGTTCTCCAGGTACATCACTGTTGTCAGAAACGGCAGGATTTCCTTTCTTGTAAGGCCACATGCTGTGCCATCCTATGTACGAATACATTTTCTTCATCCACTCAAGTGTCGGTGGACGCTTAGGCTGGCTCCGTGTCTGGGTCATTGTGAATGACGCTGCAGGGACCATGCGCCAGCACCAGTGGCCCGCAGGATCACACGGTGGCTCTATTTTAAATTTTTTGAAGTGGTAGCTTCAGAAAACAGAAAATGAAAACACAATGTACAAAAACTATGGGATAAACAAAATTGGAAAATCCTTAGCTTAGACTCAGGGCAAAAAAAGAAAAACCAGGGATGAGAAATCTCAAATAAAACTAGAAATTAGAGGAGAGCTTACAACTGATACAAAAATAAATACATACATAATAAAGAATTATTTTAAATAATAACATGCTAATTAGACAACAGAAAAGAAAATGGTGACCTTCTAGAATCATACAACTTACCAATATTGAATCAAAAAGAAATAGCTCGAACAGAGCAATAAAAATAAAAAGATTGAGCCAGTAACCAAAACCATCCAACTAAGAAAAGCCCAGGACCAGATGTCTTCATGGATAAATTTTCCCAAATATTTAAATATGAGCTAATATTATTACTTGTTGAATTCCTCCAAGAAACAGAGAATATTTCCAAACTCATTTTATGGGTTTATGAGGTATCATTATCATGATGCAAAAGCCAGACAAAAATATCACAAGAAAGGAAACCTACAGATTTAGACTCTTGACAAATACTAATGAAAAAGGTCTTAACTCTATGTTAGCAAGCAAATCCAACAGCAGTACATGAGAGTCACACACAATGGTGGAAAAGGATTTACCCTTGGGAGGCAAGGAGAGTTCCTCATACACAAATCAATCATATAATATACCACATTAGCAGAACAAAGGGTGATAATCATATGGTCATTTCAATAGATGCAGAAAAAAGGAAAAGATTGGATAAAATTCAACATATTCACATAATAAAAACTTTCAACAAATTATTTATACAAAGAACTTAACTGCAACATAATAAAGGCTATGTGTGTAAAAACTATAGCTGGTTAAAAGCTGAAAGAATTTTCTCTAAGATCAGGAGAAGAATTGAAGGTTCCTTATTGCCAGTTCCATTCAACACAGTACTATAAGTTCTAGCAAGAGAAATTAGGGAACAAGAAGAAATAAAGTGCATCCAAATCAGAAAGGAAGAAGCAAAGTTAGATGTTTATCAAGAAACTGAGCTTCTATGTAGAAAATCCTAATAATGTTATGAAAAAAATTAGAACTAATAAAAAATTCAGTAAAGTTGCAGTATATAAAATAACATATAACAATCACCTGTATTTTATTCACTAACAGCAAACGATGTAGGGAATTTAGAAAGCTATTCTTTCTGATGCTATTTGGAATAGCATCAGAAAGAATGAAATATTTAAGAATAAACTTAACCTAAGAGGTGAAAGACTTGGACAGTGAAAACCATGAAATACTGATGGAAAGAATTAAAGCACATACAAATAATTGGAAAGAGCTCATATGCCCATAGATTGACAGGATAAATACTGTTAAAATGCCCATAATACCTGAAGCAATCTACAAATTTGGTGCACCATCTATCAAATGATATTTTTCTCAGAAATAGAAAAAGCAATCCTAAAATTCCTATGGAACTACAAAAGATCTCAACTAACCAAGGCAATGTTAAGAAAGAGCAAAGCTGGGGGTTCCACATTTCCTGACTTCACACTCTGCCACTAAGTCATAGTAATGGGACAGTATGGAGCTGACATAAGCAGACATATAGATCAAAGGATCAAGAGTCCAGAAAGTAATCCCAACTATATACAGTCAATTATATACACTTTGATAAGTGTGCCAAAAAACACAACGGGAAAAGAATATTGTCTTCGATCAATCTGGTTTGGAAAACTGGGCATCCACATGCGAATCACAGTTGTTTAAGACTTTCAAATGTCTTAAATTGGGACAATTAAACTGCCCTTCAATTCTTGCTCATCATCTACAAGGTTAGGTTAAAACAAAACCTCTCCAGTCATCTCTTTTTATCTGGGGGCTTAGTCATGGTAGATTCATTTTAAAAGGTGTTAAAATGGTTTTCTTTCAGTCTTAGTTTCAACAGGGACTCCCACAACTGTGAAAATATGATGAGTAATAAGTACACTGTATGGCTGAGGGAGAGGACCGCTTACTTAGCAGAGCATGCTAAGGCTCTGAAAGCAGTTTGGCCAGCATCATTCTGCCTTGAGAAGTTGGCAGGAAAAATAGGACTATTTGGAATAGAGTAGTTTATTTACTGTATTTACATTTCCCAGGTCCATGGTGAAAGAAAAGGTACTATTCCCCACTGTCTTAAGCTGAAAGAGAGGCTCCTGAAAGGAACTGCAGGAAGGTTGGATGAGCCCCTATAGTTTGATAAACATGGAGAGGTGTTTGATCGTGCCCGCAGAGTCCAGAAGGAAGGGCAGTGGCTGCATCTGCTCTGCTTGGGGGAGGATGAAAAGGCCTACACTGGAAAGGAGTCACTTCTGCTCCCACAGGGCAGAGCTGTGCACGTCCTGGACACATGGCTGCCCTGTGTAGGGAGGAGCACTGTGACCCCAGCATAGTCGTAGGAACCCAAAATGTCCAGGGGCCGAGAGCACCTTGAGATGCCAGCTGAATCAAACTTTGTCAGCATCAAGGGGTATGGAGGGCCTCTCAGGCTCTCCCTTTCCACCAAGCATTTCTGTGAGCCCTCTGCTCCTTTGTCCTGATATGAGGATCAGAATAACAGGAAGAAACTGGAGGAAAATGTGAATAAGAGAAAAAGAATGAACTTATTTTGAACCCATTGCAAGGCAGGCTTCCAAACCTGATACCGATCTAGGCTAGAGGAGAAAAACTTTTTAATTTTAAATTGAATTAAGAATAGGGCTGAGCATTAAATCTAGACTGTAACTTTAATTGGTTTAAGGACTTTTCATTATAGGAGATTGAGTAAACAAGCTATGGGGTATGTCTTAGATATTATCAAAGAGAAAAGAAAGAAATATCCAACAAAGCAATCTTAAAAATGTGGTGAAAAAAAATGAGATTGTTTTTATGCTCTGAATCTGGTTTATTTAGTTATCCATTTGCATTAATATCTCAAAAATCTCATTGATTCAAACAATATTTACTTAATATTTACTAGGTTATACACATTATAATACAATGATTAAAATAATAGTCACTGAACATTAATATAGAGGGAAACAGACATTTGCAGTATCTTCTCAACACCTATATAATGACAATTGTGATATACATAATGAAGAAAAAATATAGGGTATGTAGGAAGCTTGAATTAGGAGCTAATTCATACCAGAGAGCATAAAGGGAATTGAGATTGGATGTGTAGTGGTGTTAATCAGAGGATTAAGCGAGAAAAAAATCACATTCAAAAGGAACAGGCTTTGTAAAGGAGCTGGTGCAGGACAGGCATTTTTAGGAGATGGTAGGGACACTGGTGAGATGAGCAGGATGATTGGCAGGAGACTGAGATTGAGAAGTAGGTCTATAATCAGAAGTCAGATTGTGTAAGACCTAAAGAATTGTGAAGGTCCATTAAGAACTCTGGAGAATCTTTGAAGATTATGATCAGGGCTAATATTAGATCGATTAGCAGCACAATTCATTGCTAGGAGGTGAAGAAAGGTGGAGATGGATAAGGAGTTTTGTTTAGCCATTTGCAGTAAAGTCCATCGTAGCTCAGAAAGGAAGCATGCCAGAGAAGATGGGAGAAAGGAAGACCTAAAATAGACAGGATTTGATGAGAAATGGGATGTGAGGAAGAGCAGCTGTTGGAGGCTTCTGGGATGAGTTCGAGGAGGTGTTTCTGAGATGGGGAATCCTGGAGAGGAAACAAGCATGAGTGGAGGTATGTGGAGAAAGCACGTAGAGAACTTAGCTTCACCAGATTAAACCTGAGATGCCATTGAGGCTTCCAAATGGAGGTAGATACACAAGCCTGGAGCCCAGTAACCTCCTGGGATAGAGACAGGAATTTAGAGTTCAAGGAATTGGAGCTGTCATATTTAACACCAGAAAATGAGTGGCATACCTATAGAAACAAATACAGTGAGAAAATGAAAATGCAATCCAAGAACAAAGTGAGAAACCTGTAGAGAATGATCCAGAAGGACAGAGAAAGGCACGATCATATGGTAGGTACCATGACACTAAAAGAACAGAACACTTCATAATAAAGCATTCACCTGTGAGGTCCAGAAGTTTAGAAATGTACCCACTGGGTGTTTGCCATATAAAGACCTTTGATGAGAATCACAAAAGTAATTCTCATGGAGAAAACAGGGCCAGGCTCAGGTGAAATTGGGCTCACCAGTAACCAGAGAGCAATGAGAAGACAGTACATACAGCTGTGATTTTCAAAGAGCTCTGAGTTACACTTACTGTTCAGTTATAAATGTTTTCCCTTGTATGTAGAAAAAAAAATGTTCCATTATATGATCACCTTATGATGGGAGGTAGAGATGAGATAAAGATCATACATAACTGCTAGAGCAGCAGGTAAAGAGCTGTGAGCATCCAGGAGTAAAACATCATCAGCACTTTGCAAATCTTAAGACATGTGCCATTTGAGATCATCGAAATTTTCCCCAGGGATTTTTAATCAAGACAGTATTCATTATGTCATACTTTTAATGGAAATCTTTTTGTAACATTAAACATTCTCATACCTTCTAAAATAAAGTATAGTGACTACAACTTAATCGTTCTGGATCATTAACTCCTGAGAGCATGTTGATTTATTCTATGATACCCTTGAACAGATAACACTGAGTCTGTAGTAGTCATTCACGAAATTGCCTGTGCATGTGTCTGGTCATCCCTGTGTGTGAATAGTGGGAAGGCGTGTGCACGGTGGCTCAGATGGAAGAGGTGAGATGAGCCTGAATGCCAGCAGCCATGCAGGGACAGGAAGGATGCAGGGAGTGTGGGGACAGGTTGATTTCAAGGAGGGCTGGGCAGCCAGAGGAGAGCAGTTGTGTGAATGCATGTGGATGCAAGTGTGTTGAAAGGTATGTGGTTGGGGTTCAATATTTGCAGGTTGAAATGAACTGTGCTCTGTATGTTGGGACTGGCTGCCTTAACCATATGTATCCTGGGATTCAGGATAATGCATGTTACAATTAGGGATTGTATACATACCAGGATTGGGGTTCCTCTGTGTGTGTACACATGTGTGAGCACAACTGCATTGAGAGGAATGTACATTCAAGAAGATGGATGTGTATACCTGAGTGTTAGGCATGCTGTGTGGACACTTCTGTGTCTCCACTGAGGTGTGACTTAGTGTGTACGTGGAACATGTCAGTTTTTCTTCATTTCTTGACCTTTTTATTGTGCTCGCACTTCTCATTGTGACTGATATGCTTGGTTGAAATGCCTTTTTTGTATCATTATAAAGTGCTGTTTCTAAGACACAATATCATTCTAAGATGATATGGAAAAAAAGCAGAGCTCCCTCTAAGCAAGGACTAGTACCACACCTATTGTGAGCAAGGTAAGTATTAATTAAAACCAGTTGTAACAAGGAATTGGTGGCTCAGAGATTTTCCTTTGTTTAAAACCCTCAGTTTGATTATGGAAAACATATTTGCAAGACTTTTCTTCAGAAATTGCATGAACTTAATGGTCATCATTATAAATTCATGTCCCCAGATATAATGCATATTAGAAAATTGTTGGGAAAAAAACACGCATGACACATTTAGATAACGGAAAACGTGTGGCAAAGGAAACCTGGTGAATATATGGCAAGGACAACTGTCCTAGGGTTTAAAAAAGATCTGCGGTGTGTTTTGTTTCTAAATTTTACCAAACTATTTGCCTTTGAATCTATATTTCTGACCATAATTCCCCTTCTGGCGATTAGCCAGTCTCCCTGTTTCTCTCTGAGCTCATTTTACAGCTCATCCTAGAGCAGCACTATTGAGGAGCTGAAGGCAATGATTGGCTGCAATTTGGGGAATACATGATCTGCATATAACTGGCCTTAGGTTTAAAATAAAACTGGGTTGAGAATATGTGAGAAAATGGAAGATTTAAGAGCACAAGTAAAATCAAAGAGAGATTTCAGCAGCAATATGAAAATTCTAGACCACTGACAATGTTGTTCTCTCCTGAACAGATAAAAGGATAAAGATTAATCATTTTAAGTGTAGCCAGGAAAGGCATGAAAAAACCAACTGCCACAACTTAAGCTGAAGTTGCAAGTTCAGTTTCTCTGCCTGATTCAGAGACCTTGGTCCAATCCATTTTATCTGACAGTGGAGGAAAGATTTGCAGTAACAGAATCACCTTAGGGAATAGAGGGCAAAGCACCACGGGAGAACAAACAGGGAGCTTGGCTTCCACTCCAGGGGCAAGATAACAATGAGATGCTTCAGTTTACTGGACTCTGAGATAGAATAAAAATTTCTTTCCACCACTGGAAGGTTTGTGAGAGCATACTTACACCAACCTTCATGTACTCTTCTGAGATGATTCCACTTTCAGTGTCTAGTTCTAAATTTCTATTTTTGTATATACACCAAAGTACCCTGATGTTGTGGCCTCATCAGACTTTGGGTGAGAACCTTCAAGTGAAGTCACATCCGAGGAGAGAAATGGTAAATTACTGAAGAGGTGTGACGCATAGCAAAATAATGAACTCTGAGCTATTTAGCTGGTGGCTATTCTGGTACTGAGCTGTTACTTTTGTCATTATTTATATTCTCTCCTGCTGATTATTTGCTTCAGACCATTTACTTCATCAGAAACAGATTGAGAAGAGCATCACACATACACAAACACACAAACAAATCACTCTGGTTGTCATAGTGAAAAATTTGGGTAGAAAAAAGTGGTTTGAGCAGTGGATAGGAAATGTCATTCTGCCAAGGACCAGCCAGTGAATATTTTCTAATTTGTGAGTCTTAAAGTTTCTGTCACAACTATTCATCTCTGCCATCCTGACAGGAAAACAACCATGGACAATATGTAAATGAGTGAATGTGGCTGTGTTCCGACAACATTGCATTATACTTTTAAAAGTAGTGGTTTATAAAAAATTCTATCATCAATGTAAAGAATTACCCATTTTAGTCAATTCTTCCAGAAAATAAAATTGGAAAGACTTCTTTCCAACTTATTTTATAAAGTGAAAATTATCTTAATCCCAATGTCAAATAATGAGAGTGGAATGAAATAAAATTACAGATCAATAACTTTCACAAAATTAGATACTAAATAAGCCTAGAACATATTGGCAAATCAAATCAAATTGTGTGAAAATAATTATACAACATGGCACAAAAACATTTAGTCCAGAATTACCAGGCTGGTTTAATATTCAAAACTCTATCAACATAATCTACCATATCCATAGGTTAAGCAAGAATATTCATATGATATTTCAATTACTATGTGACAATACCCTATAGATAATAAGAAATCCCATCAAATTAAGAACAAAGAGGAGCTGCTACAATTCATCAAAGTATCTACAAAGAATCTATAACTAATACCACAATGGCAAAAGACTGAAGGTTTCCCTCTCAGATCAGAGACATTACCTACTCTCAACATTCTTATTCAACTTAGCACCAAAAGTTCTAGCCCTGCAACATAGCAAAAAAGATAAAAACAGGCATGCAGATTAGAAAGGAAGAAATAAAATCATTCCTGTTTTCAGATGATATGACAGTGTGAATAAAAACTATAAGAATCTACAAAACACTTCTAGAATAGATACATGAGTTCAGACTGGTAGCAAGATCAATGGACCAAAAGAAAAAGAAAATAGTTGTTTTTCTATATAATAACAAGAAACAAAATATGCATAATTGCTCCAAAGAAAATTAAATACTTGAACAATAATCTAACAAAATATGTACAGAAAACATATACTGAAAAATGCAAAATCCTGATGAAATAAATCAAGAAAGACTGTAAAGATTAAGGGAAATGTTTTCCCTTATGTTGAAAGTGATTCATATCATGATCCCAGCAATGGTTTCTTTAGCCATGAACACACTTATTCTAAAATGTTTTTGGAAAGGCCTGAAACTTAAAATAGTAAAGACAGTCTTGACCAAGGTTAAAGTGGGAAGAATCTCTCTAGCTGATATTAAGGTTTACCATATAGCTACATACAGTAGGTATTGGTGGAGGAATAGAGACAAAGAACAATGGAATAGAAAAGAGAAACCAGAAATAGACCCAGATAATAGCTTAATTGATTTTTGACAAAGATTCAGTTCTTTAGAGGAAGGACACATTTTTCAATAAATGTTGCTGGAGCAACTGTACATCCATAGGCAAAAAATAAACCTCTCCCTATACCTCACACTTTAAAAGTTTAATTCAAGCATGCATGGAGTCTTGGACTGTATTCCAGAACACCACACACACACACACACACACACACACACACACACACACACACAAACTCAGAATGGATCATGGACCTATATGAAAAAGGTACAACTGTAAAAATTTTAAGAAAAAAATAAGAGAGCATGTTCAACATCTAAAGTTAGGCAAAGAATTCTTAGGCTGGACATCATAGCAGGACCATTAAAAGGAAAAATTGTTAAGTTGGACTTCATAAAAATTAAAAATAAATCTATCTGGTCTGATCTGTCTATATCATGCTATAATAGGATGTTCTCTGGTTTAAATGATTAATTATTGTTAATTTTGAAATTTATCTTGGGTTCTTTTTCAAGTCATGTCAGCATGAACTAATTAAGACTCTAACATGCAAACACCCCTGTCTCAGGTGCTGTAGGGAAGAGCAAAACACTGCATAAGTTAGCAGTGCACAGCCACTCACAGGTTTTTGGAAAAGCAAGGCATCAAGGGAACTATATATGCAAGATGAAGTAAAGCATAGTGACAAAAGCTAAATGTTCATCATGGGGAAAATTCTGAGATGAAATCATCCAGGTATCAATTAGTGGTAACTTGTAGAGAGGGTACAATTAAATTTCATGAGAACAATGAAGTTATTTCATTAGCAAAGGATTTAAAAGTAATATTTAAAAAGGATAAGCAAATAAGAATGGATTATCAGATAAGACATTAGCATCTACTTTAATAATTTCGAATATGTGAAATTACTAACAATACATATGATTTAAGAATATATAATCTTTATGTACTATATAAATATAGTATTTGAATATAGGTTATACACAGATTTGAACATAGGTTTTATTTAAATACATAAACATTTAATATAAATCAGAAATACTATAATTATGTTCATGTATCTTTAGTAGCATTTTTATCATTTTAATTGGGAAAAATAAGTAAATAGTATTTTTCATCATATACAATATAGGTATCAAATGCCTATATTTAAGTACCAAAAGGTACTCAACCTACACTGGTACATTATGAATTGTTTAATGCATTATTTGGTAGGACCATTCAAATAGCTCATACATATAGGAAAATGCATATAATGTATGCCAATATGATATTAGGCCAAAGTAACAATATGTATAGTCAATGATACTCAAAATTGAAATATAATGTCATGATTATGGTTGTTGTTAACAATACATACATATCATTTATTAACAGGAAAATAAGTAGAATCCAGAACAGGTCAAACATGAAAGTTCATCAAATCAGAGACAGCTAAATATTCAAAAAACTTGTTTTTCCAACACTCATGTTGGAATAGTTTTTAGGGAAAATAGATCCTCTTTCAAGAGAGGATCTGATACAGTAAAATGACTAGATTACAATAATGTACTTTGTATTTCAAGAAGGTAGAAAGATTGTGAAAGTTTTTGCCATAAAGAAATGACAACTATTTGAAGATGGATGGATGGATAGATAGACAGACAGACGGACAGATAGATAGATATCCTTAGATATATATATAAATCTGTATATAACCTGATTTAAACATTATATGCATGGGCCAAAACATCAAATTACCCCATGAATATATACAAATTTTGTTTTCATGTAAAATCTAAAAATATATTTTAAAAATTAAATTATGTTTAAAAATGAGTTAAGAACTGAATGTCTTTACCAACAGTCACAAAAGTGTCAACTGAGAATCTACTTGAGCTATTAAGAGACTGAAGTAAAAGAACCAATAAAAATTCATACAATGGTGAGCCAACTCTAGTTGCTAACTCCTGTTATTAAACCCAGTTCTGAAATCACAGCAGAAAAAAGAAGGATGCTGATGGAACTTAAAAGCCATTGTAAAGATTGTTCAAGTCCTGTAGAGAGGCAAAAGGTAGATAAGGTAGGAGGTAACTGCCCAAAGCAAAAGAGGGAGCATTGCCATGATCAGAAGTCAAGTTAGGAACAGTTTTATTATTTGTTGGTGCTCTTTTATTCTTCCCAGCATCGTTCTGGTCCGATCCTGCCTACTTCTTCACCACATGAGGAACAAAAAAAGCCCCAGCCCTGAACACCAGCCAGGGTCACTAGGTAAAAAGGGCAGGGCAGAGCTGGAGGTCAGCCATGTGGCAAGAAATAGTTTTAATTACATGCAGGTTCACTAGCTCCAGGGCAATCTGACTCTTCCCATTCTTATTTCCCCCACACCTGTAGGTAACTACTACAGAAAATTTTCTTTTTTCAGAAAAGAGTGGAGCTGGAGAGACTACCTGGTAGGCCAAATGGAAATATTGTGCATGAAATTTATAATATTCTACATAAGAAATATGATAGATAAATAGAAGAGCAGGATGGAAATAGACAAATTTGAATTAATGAATTAAAAGATCAGGTCAAGGGCTGGGATTGTAGCTCAGTGGAAGAGTGCTTGCCCTGCATATGTGAGGCGCTGGGTTCGATCCTCAGCACCACATAAAAATAAATAAATAAAATAAAGATATTGTGTCTATCTACAATTAAACAAATTTAAAAAAAAGATCAGGTCGAGGAAAAGAAATAGAAAATTCAAAAGGATAAACGGAAATGTGAAGGAAAAATCAAGCATCAACATCTGTTTATGAGAAACAAAATAAACGAGGAAAAGGAAAATTTTGAAGACATTGACCAATAAATACTCTGATTAAAGGAAAAATTTAAAGACTGGTTATGAAGCATATAGCCTAACTGGAAAAAAATCTAGAGAATTTTGAGAGATTGTTAAGGATATCGATTCCAGAAAAGTTTCCTAAACATGTCACAAAGAAAAAGGAAGCAATAGAGTGCGTGTACACAGAGATTTACTTTTGAAGAATTGACTCACGTGATTATGAAGGCCCCAAATCCAAAATTTAGAGGGTAGGTCAGCAGCCTAGGGAGTCCAGAGACTCAGGAAAGGTGGTCTGCTACGCAATTTCTTCCCGCTTAAGGAAAGTCAGACTTGTATTCTGTTCAGACCTTAAATCGATGTATGAGGCCCACTCCCTTTATGGTGGGCAATGTGCTTTACTCTAAATCTGCCAACTGAATATTAATCTCCTCCCAAAACACCCCCACAGAAGAAATCAGAATAATATTTACCCACATATCTAGGCACTTTGGCCTCGCCAAGAGGATGCTTCAAATTAACCTTTACAATTCCTAAACACACACACACACACACACACACACACACACACACAAACAAGAACAGAATTAACTGTCTAATCATGTATCTATTTTTTTTTTTTTTTTGGTACTGGAAATTGAACTCAAGGGCACTCGACCACTGAGCCACATCCCCAGCCCTATTTTGTGTTTTATGTAGAGACAGGGTCTCACTGAGTTGCTTAGCGCCTCACCATTGCTGAGGCTGGCTTTGAACTCGTGATTCTCCTGTCTCAGCCTCCCTAAGTGCTGGGATTACTCTAATCATATATCTTGATAGCAAATCAACACTTGTGGAAAACTCTTTGAGGATATCATCAGTTACAGCTTTCTTAAAAGCCTACAACAGGAAAACAGTTTTAGAAAACCCTAAGAAGAATAAGTTTGGTTAAAAGAAATGAATTTTTGAAGATTACATGAGTTCGATGGGAAATAGATATGATAAAATAATTTTGTTGTTTATAATATTGACTAAAAGTCAAGACACAACACAATATGTACATGTAATGATCCACTAAGAGTGCTAAATTGATGTTGTCTGATATAAATATAATGCAGGCCACAAATGTGAGCTATGTTGGAATTTAAAGTTTTTTAGCATTCATATTGGAAATAGCAAAGGAACAGGTGAAATTCATTTTCATATGTTCAAATATCTATCCAATGATGTATCCATTAAATTTATCCAATATTGCATATAGCTAAAACTGTTGCCATTTTAAACATGTAATTAGTATAAGCAATAATTAATCAGATTTTATTTTTCCATCTTTTACTAAGTCTGAAATCTGACTTATTTTATATTTAATCTCAATTTGAACTAAGCACATTTCAATTACTCAATAATCACATGTGGCTGGAGGCTACCATGTTGGTAGAATGCAGCTCTAGATAGTAACAGCATGGTGCATGTTAACCTGAGAGTATCTAGAATCTCACAGCGACTTGTGACAATGTCGACTGTGAGTCAACAAGAGACACAGGGCTGGGATTTGATGATTGACAATAGGACTGGTAGAGAGAAGTTCCAACCAGAGAAATTTTCTCCGTTTATATCAAAATGTACATTGAGTATACATTTTTGGCTATGGCCACAATGCAATGCTGCTTGGGAAGTTTTGAGCTATAACCATATTTAGGAAAAAAAAGTACAAACTTTTACAAAACTGGCATTAAAATTACGAAATAACTTAGAATGGTATTTTCATCATCTATAGCTGTAATTTTCTTGATTCACAGTCCTTATCTCTTAACTCATTTTGCACATGGCACATTGAATGCATAATTAATAATCCAGATATACATCTAGTAGAAAATAATAGCTGTCATCATTCTAAAAGAAGAATTGCCTTCCTGAATCCTGATGAGTCATCATACTCTGAAAAGAAGCACCCCAGGTTTTTTTTTTTTTTCCCAAAATGATTCTCATTCTCACTAACAGCTCAAAAATCCTCACCCACATCTTCAAAATTTTTAAAACAACATGCTTCCAGACTCCAGATTGCCTCTTTACTTGGGCTAATAATGCTATTTTTCCTTTTTTTTTTTTTCATGTCACTTATGCTTTACAGGTGGCTTTGAGAATCTTTCATCAGGTCTGTGTCAGTGATTAAAATCTAGAAAAAAATTCCTAAGAACAGTGAACTGTTCAAGTGAGGAGTTGGTCTAATTAATACTTAAGGGACACAAGGTGTAGGATTGGTCAAAAACAAAGAAGTTTTTTAAAGTGTAACACACAAAGAACGATAACGTATAAAGTGTACCTAGTTTGCTTTCTGACGTGGCCCCTGCAGGTTTTCCAGAAACCCTTGGACCTACCACACTTTAATTCTTTACTCAAAGGACAAGTCTCTTACCTATTTCACATCCCACTTCATTACATTACATACCTCCTCTTTAAGATTCCACTTGACATCTCCTCTGCCAAACAGTGGGCAAAACTGTATACCCTGAGCATACACCTATTCTGCACACAGTGCTTTGGCAAACACTGGAAACTAAGGACATGCTTGTCCATCTCCTCTCACTTAGTCATACTTACGCCCAGCATCCTCAAATGTTTTATAAGTATTCATATAAGAAACACAATCTCTTAAAAATTCAAAGCATCTTTATGCTTTTTTTTGAGCAAAAGCTAGTTTTTCACTGCAAGTTATATTATGATTCATTAGGAAAGGCAATTGCTACTGTTAAGATCTATAGTTAACAAGACACAGTCCCACAAATGCTGTGTCTCGATAAAATTGTGAAATCTTCTGGTGATGGGTGTATATAAAGTTAGTTAGATTTGCAACCCTTGTTTTTAGTGACATTTCTAATAAGAAAATCCACATTTACATACCTTTACACATTTTACCTTGCCTGAAAAATTGTGTGGAATAATGCCATTGATAATTGTAATTTGAATTGGTCCATTTCAATGTATTCAGTGATTTTGGTTTGGCTGTTTTTCCTATTGCTTTTCATTTCAATTATTGACACAATTCTCCAGGATAAAACACTAATTTATTCAGATGTGTATGTGTGACTTCTTGGCTCTTGATTTGCTGTTTGAACCCTGAGGACAAAAATAAGCCTTCTGTTTGTGGTCCTCTACTCTTGAGAATCTGTTGACTACCAGTACCTGTGATCTCTTCCAAAGAAAAGGTACATATTAGAAACGCAAAAGAACTAATATGAACAGAGAAGCAGCTCATCATTTAGTTTGAACACGAGAGCTCTCTGTGAACTTTTCCCTCATCAAGTGCCTTTGTCAGTCTTCAGAATCTGTGGATTATGGATCTGCTGCTAGTCTTTTTGAGAGGCGTGAATGTAATTATGATGAGGATAAAAGGGAAATACAAAAAAGAGAAATAATCAATCAGCTTGGCTACCCTATATCTGGCCACCTGAGAACCTGGCAGCCAGGCTGATTTCTTTCTCCCTCTCTTGGCTGACCCCATTTTCCTCCTGAGAAAGGCATAGCACCCTGGCTTCCTTCAGGGATGTGAAGACAGGTTCATCTGCTAATACAGCTTCTTCTCATGACTCAAGGCCTGTTCTGTTATTGGAACACACACCACGGGAGATCTCTTAGTTTCTTTAATTTCTTTCTTTCTTTCTTTCTTTCTTTCTTTCTTTCTTTCTTTCTTTCTTTCTTTCTTTTTTTTTTTTTTTTTGTGGTGCTGGGGATTGAACCCATGGCCTTGTGCATGCGATGCAAGCACTCTACCAACTGTGCTATATCCCCAGCCTCTAGTTTCTTTCATTTGCAAATGTCAGCTATTTATTTACTGATCTTTTCTCTCTCGTCTTAAAAAAAAAAGAAATGTAGCACCACAAATAGAAAACTGATGTTTGAATTGTCCTCTCTTTATGTGGATTACCTTTGCACGGAGAAAATGCAGCTTGCCACATCCAGAAAGGGTGCCGGGTAGCATCTCTCTCCAATCCGTTATCCTTGGTATCAGGCCTTTGAACACAAAGCACAGAGTACTAGTGATGCTTGCCAAATCATCAGGGCACTAGAGGTCTTCAAATGAGGACAACACAGTATCAGACAGGGAAAATCTGAAAAACTAATGTTAGCATTCACTGGTGCTTTTCAGGAAGAGTATCATATTTTAATTTGTCATCACACAATTAAATTGCTACAGCCAAATGCAATTGATTTTTAACTAGGACATAGATGCCATTGTTCTACAATGAAAACTTAGAATAGTTTAAGTGCAGGAGAGATTTACTTTCTCAAGCCCAGTACAGTGTCAATACATATTTGTACTAAAATACAGCAAAACCAGCAAAATTATTTATTTTGACATCTTTGAAGTATATTTTAAGTGAAGTATAACTGCACACATGAAACCAAAGTACAACCAAAGTACAGATTTCTACACTCTTCAGAATGCTACACTTTTCAAGCAAAGTTAAATAGAAACAAAAATAGAATATATCCAGCTATTTCAAAAATTTTATGAATGGTTTTCTGTGCCATGTAGTTCCACTAAAACTGCATTTGAAATTTCTTGCACTCTTTTGTATTTTTTAATAATAATCATTGTCTGTCATATATTAAGCAATCTACCTGTTTTAAAAATCTCTCTGAACCAGTATGGAGAACACACTGTGTCTCTTTCACATCAATATATTTGCAAAATGAATTTATTTCAAACTCCGTCCCCCAGAACACATCAAATGCAAAGAGAGCATTTGTTTAACAAGCATTTGTTAAACTCTATTTCAGTGTTGTGTAACCCTGTAACATCTCTAAGTTAGGCATTACAATTATGATTTCTCACTTTATCCAACTTCTCTTATATTATTCTGGGTATACACACCTAGAAATTGAATTCCTATACTTAGAGAATAAGCGTTTTGTTTTGTAGTATATACATTTGGAATGGCAATTTTGCTAGCACGTATTTATGTGCATTTTAAACTATTTTAGTTCATCTTGTGAAAAATATGATATAAAGAGAAGAGTATATAAATACACATGCGTATTTTAAAAGAAAAAACACCCATGTCACCACTACACAGGCAAAACAATGAAATGTCAGTAGTGTCTTGGAGAATCTTCTTCTGTCTACATTTCTCTGTGTCTCTCCTCTGTTTCTCTGTATTCTCTCATTCACTGTCTCTCATACACAATTTTATGAGTATAATATTATAACACAAAACAGATTGATACCATCATACATTGGCAAAATGCTTTAAGATGCTTTGACATGTCTGAAATACAAATCTGCAATTTGAAAGCACTGATATCAGAAAAAATATCTCATAGGGTTAAATAGTACTTTAAATTTCATAAATATAAAGAGTATAAACCCTAAGTATCCACCAGGCACACCGTAACTAAAGAAGTCAATGAGGTTGTAGATTAGAATTGTGAGAATACATTATTTCCCCAATTTAATTTCTCAAGGTTACTCTCAAAATTCTTATAAAAGTGATTTGAAGTAAGTAAAGCAAACTAAACTCTAAATGGTCAATTCACACCCAAGTTCAAAAAACAGATAAGATAAAGCTTCTTGATAACAAAGGGGAACAATCAAGAACATGCAGGGCCTACAGAATGGGAGAAAGCTTGCCACCACACCTCAGATAGAGCATTAATCTCCAGCATATGCAAAGAACTCAAAGACTTCATACCAAAAAAACAAATAACCCAATCAATAAACGGGCAAAGGAACTGAACAGGCATTTCACAGAAGAACAATGAATGGTCAACAAGTATATATGAAAAATGTTCAAAATCTCTAGCTATTAGAGAAATGCAAATTAAAACTACACTGAGATTTCATCTGACTCCAGTCAGAATGACAGTTATAAAGAAAACAAGAAACAATAAATGCTGGTGAGGATGTGCAGAAAAAGGCACACTCATAGATTGCTGGTGGGACTGCAAATTGGTGCAACCACTATGAAAGGAAGTATGGAGATTCCTCAGAAAACTTGGAATGGAACCACCATTTGACCCAGTTATCCCACTCCTTGACATATACCCTAAGACTTAAAATCAACATAGTACAGTGGCATCCATGTTATAAACAGCTCAATTCACAATAGCTAAGCTATGGAACCAACCTAGGTGTCCTGCAACCAATGAATGGATGACAAATCACAATATACACACACATACACACACACACACACACATACACACACACAAGGGAATATTACTCACCCATAAAGAAGAATTAAATTATGGAAGTTGCTGGTAAATGGATGGAACTCAATACTATCAGGCCAAGTGAAATAAGCCAATCCAAAAAACCAAAGACTACACATTATGATAGGTGGGGAGAGAAGCATAGAATTCCACTGGATTAGAGAAAGAGAAATGAGAGCAGATGAGAATAGGAAGGGCAGTAGAATGAAATGGACATAACTTTCCTATGTTCATATATGAATACATGACCAGTAAAATCCCACATTATGTACCACTGCAAGAATAGGATCCTAATTAGAATAAGTTATACTCCATGTATGTATAATATATCAAAATACACTCTATTATCATGCATAACTAGAAATAACAAATAAAATTAAAAATTAAAAAAAAAACTCAGGTGCACAATATTAGGCAAATGGGATCCACTGAGTTACGAAACGTGTCTCTAGTGATCTCCAACTCTGTGATCCCTGAGTGACACAAAGAGGCAAGATCAGAAAGAAGTCAGAGAAGAGTCACACACTGGAAGTTCATAACTATCTCACTTTTTATTTACCAGTCTAAACTGTACATTGAATAAACATTATAAAATTGAACTAAAATTTAAAAGTTCTAGATATTTATTTAAATAAAAATCATTAAATATTAAAAATACGAACAATGACTCCCTAATATATTTCATAAATCAACTCCGAAGAGTTTTTTCTAGTGTACATAATTATCTTTCACTGTCAAATAAGCAGTATTATTCCTACCTCCTTCAAATGTACTTCTAAATTTTAAAAATAAACAGGAATTTTTCACCAACATCATTGTATGAGAGCTCATTGCACAGAAAAGAATCCTTACTCTGGGAATTGTGGCTGTCCTGTGCTTTGCCAGGCGTGTGTGATTTTATGACCAGTCTACCTGGGAGGAGCTGCCAGAAACCACTCCCACCTCTTACCTTTTCAGCACAAAGAGAACTAAGATAAGATCATGATGAGTTCAACCAACATGGAGGAGAATCACAATTAACACTGAATCCTCAACGTACTATACTTTAAAGGGCACTTATGGTGTCATGGAGGAATTATCCAGTGATCATAACGGTCAACCAAGTGCTATTAGAAGCTCAAACACTGATCTTGCTCTTTCTGCCAAAAACAAAAAATGGTACTATAAAACTCACTTCATGGTACAGTAAATGGCATTTTATAGAAGTAGCCCAACTGAGGGCACAGACACATAATTCAAATAAATCAGGACCAAAGAAGTGGAACACCATTGAGCTACACAGAAGAACGTGCAGTTTATTTCAGGGTAATAAGTAGCTCACAGTAGGAATTTTTCAATGTGTGTCAAAGAAAAGGGTAACACAGCAAATTAGGCAATACATTTGGTTATTTATTTTCAATAAATATTTTTAAATTATGGATGTACAAACAGATATAGGTCGATTTCTCTGCAAAGGCTTTAAGAAGCTTCAATAACTCTCACTATGTGAAACAAGAAAAACGTAGGATATTTTAGTCCTTTAGCTTTTTCACTGCTGTGACTAAAAGACCTGACAAGAACAATTTTAGAGGAGGAAAAGTTTATTTCGTTGCTCATGATTTCAGAGGTCTCAGTCCATAGACAGCTCCATTCCTGAAGGCTTGAGGTGAGGCAAGACATCAATGGTGGAAGTGTGTGGTGGAGGGAAGCAGCTCACATAATGATCAGTGAGCAGAAAGAGGGACTCCACTCACCAGATACAAAATATATGCCCCAGAGGCATACCCCCAATGACCCACCTCCTGCAGCCACACCCTACAGACCTTCAGTTACAACTCAGTCAATCCTGTCAAGGGATTAATTCACCGATGGGTTAAGACTCTCATAACCCAATCATTCCTCCTCTAAACCTTCTTGCATTATCTAATACATAAGCTTTTGGAGGACACCTCACATCTAAACCATAACATACAGTAAAAAAGAAAATAGTAGGCGGACTGAGTAAGAGTATAGACTCTTTTCTCCACTATAACTGGTGATTTTTTCATCAGTTATTAACAGGAATATACTAGAAGTTATCCTAACACCAATATATAACACATATACCATAATATGCATAATGTAAAATTAACTCCTATATGAACTAAATAAATTGCACAACATGTTATATAAACAAAATGTTGTACAAACATAAATTTGTAGATATGATGAGAAAATTTGGGCCATTTTTTGCCTTGCCTTTTGTGAAAACTTACCCTATGATTCTTTGGTCAGTATTATAAACAGAAGAACATAGGCACTCAAAATAATGAACACAATCTCAGCTTCATAATTAAATATGTTCATCGCCATGTGATTTCTCTTGCATTATGTGGAGGACTTCACCCATTACCAGGGCTCCCAGACCTGCTGTAGATCCCTTAATGAAACAATTTGCACTCATGTACTCGCGGGCAATTTGTACTTCATCAGCCCCAGGAAGTTGATGACACCTCATTTTCTGTCTCAGATACACCTCTCTCCATAGCTTTATTAAATAGAATCCAACACAATTTCACACAAATAGTCTTTCACATGTATCCTATCCCTGGTCCATTTAAATCTATCTTTTGCCTCAACAAATCCTAGGCTTTCAATTTCAGGTCAACATCAGAACATCCTCCAGGGAATGCATATTAAGCTCATGATTTTCTCATTAAACACCTGTCACTACGAGGTGGGGAAGATACACCAAACTCCTGAGGAATTTCCTAAGTTTAATAAAGGATATAAATACATATGACAGAAAGCCGTCCTTTCTAAGAACAGGATCAAAATGCTCCAGTGTAGCATCTGCTGGATGTCCTCCCCAGCCCCATTCATCAGACATCCTGTGCAGCAGATAGATGCCGCCAGGCTGATGGCGTTGACCTCCAGGAGAAGCAGCATTTGTTGCCTTCAGTCATCCCTCCAACAACAAAGACCAGCTTTGAATTTTCACAGTGACCTGAGACTCAAGCCACTCAGCTGGCTAGGATGCCACGTTGGAGGCAGCCAACCTGCCTCTCCCCAACTGATGAGCACCCCCCTTCCTGACCCAACAGTTGTAAGCCATACTTTCCTTCCAAGGCTACCCTGTGCATCCTGAGACTATGTTGTCCATGACAGGCAGTTGTTGCCTTCCTTTCCTCTCTAAAACATGAGGACTTGTGCTCTAAGAGTGGCCATAGGCACCCTCGAGTGTTAAGGAACCACCAACAGATTATGCAGGTCTTAAATGAGTGTGAACATCTCTCAAAAAGTAAGGCAAACTTTATTTATTCAGGGAAAATTCCCAGAGGAAAACTCATTCATGCATTACCATGATTTATGTTTACCCTGTGGACACTTATCCTTACAGCAGGAATCTTGCAATTACAATCTGCTATGATATTTGTCTCTGACATTATCTGGCATGACAAATTACTCTGCTTTGGCTTTTGAAGACAATAGGAATGAATCCTCAACTCTCTGGTCAGGTGTGTATGGGTCATACAATCGCCCTAGCCTTCCTCAGAGCTGGCCAAAGTGGAGTCTTTGCACACTCCACCTTCCCTCCTGTCCCTGTATTATCTTGCATGTGGCTATGGTTTGCGTGTGACCTCCCTGGGTTCATGTGTTGAAATTCAGTCCCTGTTGTGACAAGAGTCTGCAAACGATCTGACTACACTGTTTACAAGTAGGAACTTCCAAAGGTGACTAGAATTACATAAGGTCATTGAGATGGAGCTCCATCACTGAAAAAGAAGAAAGACAGGAAGATATGCAGGTACCCTCCCTGTGTCTTGTCCTGTGATGTCCTACTCCACCTGGAGACTTTCCCAGCAGGAAGGTCATCACCAGATGCAGCCCCTCCACCTCGGTCCTCCAAAACTGTGAGCCAAAATAAACCTCTTTTCTTTAAAACTTACCTAGTCTGTGGCATTTTGTTATTAGCAACAGAAAACAAACTAAGACAAATACCAAATGGAAATATCAGCATAGAAACTTAAGGAGAAAACCACCTGGATTTCTAAGGAAGACCCCAGTGGGACTGTTCGGCTCAGTAGGGAAGCATCAAAGAGGAGTTGAGATCAATGCTGCAAAATGGCCTCATCCTGATATTTGGAATTGTGTTGATGGCAACCTTACATAGAAATGATTTTAGTTTAATTGGACAAATGCGACTTCAGTTTCTGCTGGTCATATTTATCAGAGTGGCATCTATGTGAGAATTCTCCACAAGCCTGGGTGAGGTAGAGATGGGTCCTTTGCATTTCTGCATGTCTTAGATACTGAGGAACCATTTGACCTTTGCTCTGGAGCAAAGGGCAGCCATGCCTACTGTCCAGTATAATAGACATAATTCCCATTTTCAGTAACAAAGATCAGGCAGGCTTACTCTGATTTTAAAAGGCTTCAGTTCTATGAGCACAGTGATATTCTCCTGTATGTTTGCAGCACCCTCTGTGCACATCTGAAACACCCCCATGGGAATTGGGGACAAAAGCAACTGGTGCAAATATGCAGAGACCTATTTTCTTGCTATGTTGTAAATAGTAAGTTCTTTTATCTCTGACTCAAGAGTGTCATTTGTTTTTCCAGGATTCATGAAACTGTAGGCTGACATGTTTGCTTATTATAGTAGAGGTAAGAGCTTAGACCATTCAGTCTGACAGACTTGCACTCTGGTGCTATTTTTAGTATCCTAGATTAATACAATGCATGTTTTCTGTACAAAATTTCAGTTCTTTAAAGAACCATAAGGTTTGCTTTGCATGCCATAGAAAACTAAGTAGCATGTAAGAGTTGAATTACTTTCCAAGTTTCTATCATTTTAAATCTTAAAAAAATCAAGTTTAAGGAAAAAGGAATTACTAAATATTTAAGAGCTGGAAATACCCTTAGGCCAGAAGCCAGGCCACTTTGAGACAGGGTTCTGGGGTCAGCCAGGTTTTGAAGGGTGACTGTCACCTGGGTAGCACAGATGATAATGTGAGGTGGATGTAGCTAAGAGGACATTGTGAGCAAAGCAATAGAAACAGAAACACGTAAGGGAAATGAAATGAGATCCTTCCTCAGAAAAGGCAAGAACTTCAGTTGGGGTTAGCTAGACAAAATAAATATGGTGAGAGCCGGTTGTTTTAAAAGGCACAATTCTTATATTCAGAGAAAAAATTATGATCTCGACACTTTGGACACTTTTCTTATTTGTATTTATTGAATTCTATTACCTCTCTAGGACTCCAATGGTTACATCAGATTTCCACTCCCACAGATTCACACAAGCGTATTGTTCCTCCCACAGGTGTTTTTCCAGGAGAAAAACAGGGACAATTAGTTTCCAGTGAATCCAAAACCATTTTATTAATATGGAACACTTGAGTTAACAATTTGCATTGTGTCAAAGACATTCATCTCACAGTGACAGCGCTGTGTCTTCCAAGTAATTCCAAATGCTAACTGGAGAGAACAAACAAAGGCTTTTGAATTTCTTGATTTTGTTTTTTCACAAAAGCTACACATTATTTCCATTCTGGCTCAGCAATCTCACCAATTTATGAAAGAATCTAGAGGCTTCATTTCCATGTTGATTTGTGGAAGCTGTAGTTATAAATTGAACAGGTGGTGCATTCCTCTGTGCCAGCACAGGGCAGATGGATCAGTCCTCTCCACTGCTGGCCATTAATGGTAAGCAGCTGCCTCCCCAGGAAAGGGAGACTGCACATGACTCATCACCCTCCTTTGAATGCATTTCTGCAAATAGTGACTCAACCACTTCATCTTAATGGGCTTGCTCAAATATTTCCCCCTTCCATTATGCACCACAGCTTCAGTAATAAAAAAGATTGATTAGTGTATATGCAAGTTTTACTTTTCTCCTTCAATGTACAATTCTGCCCTGTAAGTGGAAAGCCGTCCCCGTGCTACGGTGGATTTTCAGACACACCAACAATGCTAGCTTCCCCAAAACACTGTTAGTCCCTTATACCTTTCAGTTCCTGACACATCAGCTTTGAGTATTTCATTTCATGAGTGTAAGACATTTGTCTTCAAGTGTCTCTTTTTCCAGTGCAAATTCTCCTATAGTCACACTATGCCATTGGCAATTACTAATAATTTATCTTGTACAGGTGTATTTTATCAGATGCAGGGCAAGTGAGTTGGACATGGGTAGTAAGAATTTCATAGCATTGGAGTAATTTAACCTATCTGACTATTCACCATAATTTTGGGGTGAATTTGTTAAAAATAAAAGTTTTTTGGTTTCATTTCTAGAAACTCTTGTTTAGTAAATGTAGATGAGGATCCAGAATACACTTTTATTAAGAAGACGAGGTGATTCTGATGTGGTAAGATAGTGAACTGATGTTGGTAACAACATCTTCACACACTAAAGGCAACTTGGGTTTCATCTGAGACACGTAGCATCAAAGTGTAGGGGTGTGTGTGTGTGTGTGTGTGCACGCGTGTGTGCGCACGTGTGCTCACAGACAAGATGGCAGTGTTGAGGCTGGTGTTGGTGCACCAGTGTGGGGAATAGACATTCCATGTCAGTGAAACCTTCTGAGGAATCCAGCCCCACTCCTGGGAGATGGCTACTGCTTCATGAGCGCCTAACGGGTTTGAGTGGGTGGGTGCCATCGAGAAGGTGTGCAGAGGAAACACAGGAGGGCAAAGTGATGGAGGAATGACTGTCAAATATTAATTTTGGTTGGACATGGTTTTTTTTCCCCCTTCATGGGCTAAAAATGTTACAACAATAAAGCATCATCCTAAATATATTAAAATTTTTCCTTTCCTCGTGACAGTGAGTAAATTGATCAGAACAAAATAAGTTCCAGTTGGAGGAAGGAATAAGGCAAACCCTGAATGATGGTATAGAAGAGCAATGACGAAACTGTCTGCAGCTCCAGGACCTGCCCAAGGGCTTTCTCCCCAGTCCATTTAAATCAGCCAATTGTTTTACTTCTCCAACTATGTATGTACCATATATGGTTCAAGAACTCAATGTGTGGATTAGCTGTCAGAGCTGTTGAAAGGAAAATGAAAGGGAGATGGAACTTAGCATAAGTTCTGAGACCTTGGCAACACATTAAAAATCTTTAGATTCTGTTTCTCCATCTGCCAATTCACATATGCAACACAAAAATAATGTAGTTTTGTAATATGTATTATATGGGATAAAAAGAAGTGTAAGCATACTAAAGATGACAATAATATCATTTTGCTTTTCACATTATGAATATTTTCCTCACACTACCAATTCTGGTCAATGAAAATCATTGGATTAGATTAATCTCTTAATTATTCCATTGAAAAGATTGAGCTTAATTTTTATATAGTAAGATGACCGTGGGTTGAGGGCCTTCAAGCAGCTAAGTTCCCCTCTGCTTGCTAACAGGATAGATATGTGAGCATACACTATACTTTCTGATACATGAAGAATTTTTAGGGTACAATTAACTCCAGAAAAATAATAAAATCAGTGAGAAGACAATAAAATTTTATAACGCTATTCTTCAAAAACAGAAAAGAAGTTTGTCTCAAAAACTAAATATGTCCTTTTCATGGGAAATTACATATTTTAGAAGTGATTTATATAACAGGGAATTTTCCTGGCAGGGCAAAACAGGGACACAGTGGCCACAATGAGTTGATGATTACTGGTGATCTTTCGAGGAGCAGAGGGAGACAACCACATGGGTAGGGTGCTCAGGGGTTTCCCACATGACGGTAGGTTTTGCTGTAGTGGGACCATTAGTTTCCAGTGGTGAAAACTCATCTAGTCAACATGGTGGCACTGCTGTCAACAGCCCCTTCCGGGAAGTGTGATGAGGTCTCCTTTAAGGAATATGGAGGTTCAGAAAATATATAAAGCTCACGTGAATAATACATAATGTGATTTTAGTCATTGAGTCTTATTGAAACTAGAAAGCTGGCGGGAAGATGAGATCAGCACGGAGGCGAGCAGAAAGCAGTAAGTGGTGGAGGGGAATCACCAGCAAGAGGGAGATGGGTGAAGACAGCGGCGGTGAGGGCAGACAGTGACAGTGGGCTGGATTTTATTCCGAGGAAAATAATCAAAGAAATAAGAGCTGGGGAACCTTGCCTCTGGGTTCTTTCCAGCGTGCTGAGATAAAGCTATTTCTTTGCTGACACAGATGGATGACCAGGCTGTTTCTTAGCCTGAAGTCACTTTTCCTTTGCTTTGCAGTGGGCTCTGTGTGTAGACCACCACGCAGGAGCGGCCTGGAAGGGCACATCCAAGCCAGGTGCCACCCAGTCCTCTGGCTGGTGCCAAGTGCTGGGGGTTTCTGGAGGGACAACCTTTGTGCTCAGATCTCACTCAAGCTCACAGGAATGGGCAGAACTGGGCATCTTGTCTGTTGGGAGAAATCTATGGCACAACACAGCTGGCAAATGGAGCAGCTTTTCTCAAATTTTGAACTCACTTAGAAACTCACTCGAGCTTAGATCTTCCAAAGGAGATTCAAATGTGCTCAGAAAACCATGGCTGGGCTTGAGATGTGTGAACTCGTATCTTTGGTCAGGGATAGCACTTGAAGGAATGTTTTGTCGTGAGAGCAGAGCCAGTAGCCTCACCTTGAGAGCATGCGGGCAAATCTGAGGAAGTGAAATGACTACAGAATAGCAGTTCACACTGGGGCGTTTTGGAGCCCGAAGCTGCTGGGTCCAAGCAATGAACTTATTTTTCCCTGGGATCTTCCCTCATCTCCACTGTCACACTTGTAGGTAAAAATACCTAACTGAATCTCTGCAGTATCTGTACTTGTCCTGAAATGACTTCAGGCCCAACTTAAGCTCCTGAGGTCACTCCCTGTGACTCTCGGAGGCCCACCCTGCACAGCTGGCCCAGGTAGATTCATTTGCAGAATAATAGATCGCTGTGGCCAACACATATGTGGTAGGCACTGGTTTGCATGCTTTCCATGCATCAATGTATCTATCCATTCTTTATAACTGAGATAGATGCTGTTACTTGCCCCAATTTACACAATAAAATGGAAACTCAAAGGACATTTAATCACTTTCTCAAGGTCACACATCTGATAAGTGGCAGAGCTGAGTGTTTACTAGTGCAAGGTAATATCCACTCAAATGAGGAAGTTTCTGGAATATAGAGCTGAGAGAGAAAACTCATATGTGAGCATAACAAGAAAAGTTTCCTTGAGAAGTTCTAACTTGTTAGATTTAGGTCTGGGAGCAAGAAACGAGGATGCCGGAGTAAAGAGAGGACCCGAGTGAAGAGAGAGAGAACGGGCCTCGCATACAACTGTCAGTAAATCTGAAGTATGAATGCTCATTTGGATACTAGTTAGAGATGGATGATGAAATAATAAGTAACACTGAGCAGAAGCTGGAAATTTTAGGCAGGAATGGATGAGGTATGTCCATTCACTCTAGGGCTTGAGTGGAGAGATGCAACAAAAACTGAGGAAGAATAATCTATGAAAGAAACAACAAGAGGAGCAGAACAATTTCATTCCTGAATGGGTGGTGGGATTTAAAAGAGGGGTATCTTCAAGAAAAATGTAAAGGACTCACTTTATGAGGCAGTATTTTAAAGGAACAAATAGAATCAAGAATTCCTAAAAGGAGTAAGAAGTCAACTCTTGATTTTAGTGAACAGGAAAAGTGAAACACTATTTGCAAGAGAAAATTTTGAAACATAAGGCTAAGATACGGGTAAGAAAATTATTACTTTGCTTTATATGTCACATGCCTTTAAATCCTGTATAATCGGTTTCATCCATGAACTATTCTTAGTGTGGAGGAATGGAGAAATATTCATTAGAATATGGTCAACTTGTCCATCAGAAATTTAATCATTTATTCAGTAAATAGTGATTGAATGCTGACCAAATGTCAAGTCTAGGGTTAGCTGCTAAGCACACAACATTGAACAACGTCCCTGCTGACCCTGCCCTCCAAGGGAGGATGAATGTTGAATAAGCTACAGTGACAGAGGAAGAATTACACTGAGTTAGAATAAAAGTATTCCAAGGAGAGACCATTTACATATTGATTAGAACAGAGAGGTAAGAAAGAAGATGCCAACAGTGATGAGCTCCAGGTCTAAGTTAAGGTGGATTCACTTGAGACTCTCAAGAAGGATCTGAGCCTTGATGAGTGACAAGGAGACATTATTTCTCACTGCTGAGTGTTTGAAGAAAAATGATAGGAAAATATTATATAAATAAGTTCATTAAAATAGATGACGCTCTAAACTTTAAAAATTTTGTATATTTTGAAGAACAATAAGAATACAAAATACATTTTATAGAGTTACCAAAATTTAAAATGATTCATACAGTAGCATAGAACATGCAAGATGGGCCAAGGACTCAGCAAGAGCAGCTCAGATCTCAGCACCTCCATGTTTATAGTTACAATCTCAGTTTTAACATAGAAATAGGGGCTAACTGGTCTGTTCTTTACTGATTCTATTTAGTTATACATGAGATTTAAAATTAGCATAATTTCCCCATTTTTAAAGAATTTGTTAGGGTATTTAATGCACAAGAAGAACATAAATGCAGCATTTTTTAATGTGTGCAACA
Source organism: Xerus rutilus (assembly GCA_028644305.1). NCBI lineage: Eukaryota > Metazoa > Chordata > Mammalia > Rodentia > Sciuridae > Xerus > Xerus rutilus. Next base: position 7,928,975 of record CM053412.1, on the reverse strand, counting down.
ATTTACCTAATCTTAATATTCACATAGGTTGAACTTATATCAGTGAAAATCTGAACCTAATTGAAACATAGCTTTATATATAAAGCTATGTTTGATTATTTTCTTGTTCTATCACACATACACAAAATCCATGAGACTGTAAAGAAATTGTGCACCTCATGGGCATTTACTAGAGGTTGATTGCCCATTATTTACTAGAGGTTAATTGCATTAAAAGTAGATGAATTTCATAGATTGTATTGTTAAAGTAAATCAGAAGAGGGAAGCTCCATTGTAGCGTGGAGGATGAGTTGTGCAAAATGTAGTTTAAATTGACAGAGAAAAATAGAGATGGAATTTCAGGGAGGAAGTGAAAATCAAAGTGTGAACTAGAATTGTAGAAAAGACAAGAAACCAGGCAAGATAAAATGCTGCACCCAGATGGAAGACAAGAAAACTATCTAATCAATCTCCAAAGGCCTCCTGCCATTTTAAGATCTGTAACATAAAACTTGTTGTATATTTAATATTTAAACATTGACCTTAGTTCAAGTTACATTGGATCTGATAGTTTTCTCCAGAAATATTAATCCTGTTCAAATCCTGTTCAGGTGGTCAAGATTCCACTATACATAGTCTATGAGCCTTATGAATATTTCTTCCTGCATTTGCTCACCTACACAGAAAAGTGTGTGTGTGTGATCAATTATAAAAACTTTATAAGGAATTAAAGACCTGAGCATATTAGAATGTAGTAGTCAGTACATACTTCCTTTCAGGAAGTTATATTAATTTTTCTCCTTCGCTAATTAAGAAAAATTGACTCTGCACAATGATATTAAACCAGTGAAATATTTTTCCAGTCTTTATCAGCCACATTTATACCCCCTATGATTTTAGCGTCCACATTGAATCAAAAAGATAGAAGTCCAGAACTTTAATTGGATCCTTTGAGAAAAACTCACATTTCTAGCAAAGATAAATGATTGTACATATAGTTTTGAAGTTGTACCACATATGCTATTCTATGAAAAGAAAATCTAATTACATAAGTTGATATCATAACTTTAGAAAAGTTTGCTGTACTCTAGCTTAATTAGAGCTAAGGATTCCTAGTCCCATCAAACTGGAGTTGGTAGCACATTCTGCATACTGATGTCATTACATTGTATATATGCTAATGAAACAAGAGACATGTATTCATCCTAATCACACATATTTTGGGTATATTGGCCTAGTCTGTTTCCTAAACTGTTGATCTAAGACCTACTCAAAATTCAGTTTAAAAGAGCTAGTAATTTGAAAGAAGTTACAGATCAGGCTTTGTTTCTTATATTAGATGGATGACAGACAATTTATAGGCTTTTGTTTGTTTATTTGTTTAATGTTAATCTCATTTGCGAGATTTCCCAAAATTTCACCTCTGTCCTCTATACTGCAACTCCGCCCCCTTCCCAAATGGCCGTGGCAGAAGCTGTGCACCAGCTGAAGACTTCAGGATGAGTCCCCTTGTCCTGGCTCCCCTTCTTGAGCTCCAGCTTAGAAGAGTGGCCCATAAGCCATACTCACAGTTCATACCACGGTTTTGCAAAATTACCTGAAGGGTTTTACTGCTAAAATTACATTCTAATAATCTTTTCAAAATAGTAGGAGCAGCCGACTGGCCAAATGTATGTAGTTGTCTGATACAGCTTTCTTTTGTTTTAATCTTTGGTATGTGCTGCTACTTATCCACTAACAAAGGATAGATGATAACATGCATGCTGCAAGCACCTATTAATATTACCATCCATGCCCTGTATATTATATAAACTGTGAGGAAATTTGGAAATAATTGTGGTTACCTGGACTGTATTTTTTATTTCTCAAGGAGCACATGGGATTCTAGTACATTTCACATGTATTAATTCAATTAAAATTTATTTAATGAATTTCTAGCCCAGTTTCAAGCACTAGAGATTTGATGAAATACAGTTTCATGAAGCTTATACCCTAGGGCAATGCAGCTCAAATTTTAATCTGTATATGCATCATGGAGGATATTGTTAAAATGCAGACTGATTCCGTAGGTCTGAGCTTGAACCCCAAATTCTGATTTTCTGGTGACTTCCCATGTGATGCAGTGATTCTGTACACTGGCCGCACACTAAACGGAAAGATCTAGAAGATGAGACTGACACTAACATAACTACATAAGCAAATTGCAGAATTACAACTGTGCCAACATACTATGAAGCATTCTATATAACAGAGAATTTTCCTGGCAGGGCAAAACAGGGACGCCATCCCTGAGGAAGTGAAAGGTGACTTGCCACCTGAGCAGGAGCAGTTCTCCTGGACAAGGCACAAGCAGAGGATTCCTTGCAGAACAGAGGAACAGGAAACTCAGTCAATCACACATCAAAGTAATACTCCAGCCTGACACCCACACGCTCTGCCTTAGAGAGTGATCAAATGAGTTGTCTTCTCATCTTGGGTAGCTTCTTAAAACTACCAGGACTGATGACTGATGATCAGGATTCAGGATTGGTGATTCAATAATGAATCATGAAATGCTTTGCATGTCAAGACTTCAGCCCATCTTGAGTGAACGTTTTCCTCCTTTAAGTATGTGCCTGTATTTAATGGCATAACCTCTCTGGCATTAAGCTGTTAACAATGAGAATATTGAGTAATGAGACAGATTTGAGTAGAGGAGATTTAATTCTAGGTTGTTCAAGTGATGACTTAAGTTCTGAGTGAAACCAAAGCATAATTTTCAACATATGGCAAAATAAGCCTTTCATAGTCCTGGGCTTCATAACCACCTGTGCCTGTGCAACTAGATGTTCAAAAAAATTTTCAAGAAAACAGAATATAGAAATAAACTGAATATAAAATTAAAAATATATAATTAACATCAAATGTTAAAATGACATACAATATTCATCAACTATCAGCTGGGCGTGGTGATGCACACCTGTAATCCCAGCG
>CM053412.1:7888902-7925523 GCA_028644305.1 Xerus rutilus | reverse complement strand
CCTGATAAAATGCCACCAAGCCAACGAATTCTTGCTCACCAGACCTCCATTCTGGCCTCCTTCACCAAGCACTCTAAGAATTTTATCCTCAGGTACTCCTCGGGCTCTTTTCAGGACATTAAACACCTTTTACAATTCTTCAGGCATATGGACTCTTTCCTCCCTCATCAGTTTGAATGGATGCTCTGTGGGCTGATGCTCCCAAGAGAAGAGGTGGGAAGGAGCAGACTCTTGCCTTGAGGGGGCTATATGCACAGTAGAAGCTTTAGCCCTTGATGGGAAAGTGAAGTTCTAGGGCTGGTTTGAGGCTATAGAGTCCACATCCTCACGGGTATCTATCTAGGCGGTCTCATTCCAGTTTTAAAGATCCCAGATTTTCCCTACCAGAGCCCGAGACCTTTAATGACAGAGAGAGGGACCTAAACTTCTTATTTAAAAACCTCTGATGCAGCACTACAGTCTTAACTGCACCTTCAGCCTCATGTCTAAATGCATGCATCCCCGACTTCAGCTACAGTAGCAAGGGCCTTCTCACACACTAGCACAAGGCCGTCTGGCTCTTTGGCCCAGCCACCACATGTCGATTACCAGGCTTTCTGTCTCTCATTATCTCAGCGCAACTTAGTCTCCAGCCAATCCCACTGTCTAAGTAAGCATTGTTCCCTGTACCTTTCTGCATTATTGCACATGCCATAACATTGCCCTATAATAGCATATTCACCAACACATTTTTGTTTATATTAGCAATTCAGTTGCCACCTTATGCCAGAAACAATGTGTACCCCCTCTAGTAACCCAGGCAGTGCACTATATGCCAACCAGGTGACATGAGTCCTTCCAAACCCTATTTTCCTTCAGGTTTGGCTGGACCACTCTTAGCAGCATGCAAATTTCTAGACCCAGTGAGCAGCAGATGTCAAGATAGGATTTTGTATGCAAAGATTGTATTAAGGAAAATATCTTTCTGCAATAAAACAGAGGGGGCATTGGAGAAGCTGGGAGCCATGGGCAATCATGGTTATATCTAGCAGCGAGAGAAGGAGTGCATCAGGAAGCTGAGAAGCACCCTAGGATGCAGCATGGTCCATCGATGATGTCTCATAACCATCAGGGAACCTGGGAGCTGCCGTTCCCTATGGAGAGCTCCAGCATTTTCCAGGAACAGGGCTGCTGCAAGTGTCTATGTGACACACAGTCACCCAAGGAAGCCGCTCGTAGGAAGCAAAGCCCTGTCACGAGCGTGAGCAGTTACTGGAAGCTCAACGACTCAGGCCTTTGATCGATGATACTCCCTGTTGCAAAAGTCTGTGAAGCGGGTTAGGGCTTCTCAGTGACAGAGCGCTTGCCTGGCATGTGTGAGGCACTGGGTTCCATCCTTAGCACCACATAAAAATAAGCAAATAAAATAAAGGCATGCTGTCCATACACAACTACAAAAAAAGAACTATTTAAAAAAAACAGCTCGTGAAGCACATTCTCAGTCCTCCACTACTAGAAACATACACAAATTAGATAAATAACACCTTCACAAATTCTTCAAAATCCAGAACTCATATCTACAGATCACTACCTAGCAAAGGTCACATGCTATATTTGCGTAAATGAAGGAGAAAATGAATGATTAAATCAAAGAAAATATGTTCAAAAGACAGAATCATCTTTCTCTCTCTTTATTTTGCTACCATCAACCAAAGTAAAGTTCTCATTTGTTCTCTCTGTGATGACGAATGAAGCCATTACAGCCATGAGCCCCATGACCTCATTTTGATCAAAAGCTACTACATATACAACAGCGGTTAATAAGGTTTTAGTGGTGAACAAGTCCTATGACCTGGTCTGTTGTAGCCACCGTGATGTTGTAGGGCAGCAATATTCACATGGTCTCATTGATACAAGTGCAGACACACACAGTGCACTGCCTGGTGTATGAGAGCAGAGGGGCTGAGGACATCATTCACAGGTGAAGCACTCTCCTGGCTTGTGAAAAGTCCTGGGTTCAATGCTCAGCATCACACACACACACACACACACACACACACACACACAGGTCATGCAATTATGTGCAGTATTTAATACTTAATAACTATAACAAGTCCCTATGTTTCTAGTCTGTGGGTTCACTATACTGCATGTTTTAATATTATTTTAAATGTAACCCTTCTACTCATTAAAAGCAAGTTTACTATAAAATAGAATGCAACGTGTACCTCTAGCAGCTGTGCACATCTCATGTTTTTCTTTCTAGTGATTGCATTAAGAGACCAAGGCCAGGGATTGGCAGGAACCATCAGGAATTGTGAATGCACTCTTTGACATCTGCTCAGCAATGAAATCACCACATCTACACTTCCCTGAGTGTGCCCTTGTTGTGAAGTGACACGTGACTGCATCCACTCTACCTATGTCCAGCATCCCTCCAGTCAAGTGTGCCATGGGTGTCCCAGCACGTCATTTTTACAGCTACTGTCAACATGTCACCCCAGTACTCAAGTATTTGCTTTCATATTGTTTTCCAGCAAATAGAATCTAAACACCCTGGTCTGGCCTTCAGATCCCTCTGTCCTCTCCCGGTCTTCTCTGAGTCTTATTACCATTTTCTGACCTTTATTAAAAATTACAGTTCTTCTCCATCTCTTATCACTTTCCAATTTCAGCTTCCAGGCTTCAGTTACTGCCATTTGTTTCTTCAAGACGCTCTTTCTTGGTGACCGCTTGTTACAATAGCACCACAACTACAAATCCTGATTTGAACAAGTGCTGTGAAGATTTCTCTAAGCTACACAGATAAAATAAACCTTTATTTTCCTACACTTGTGGAAATTGCATCTTCTTGCATTTTTTGAACGTGGCCTCATATTATAGTTGCTTCTTGTCAAATGTTATAGACTTACGATTCATAGACCTCAGCACAATTCCACCATTCGACTCTTGCTCAGACAAGGAAGAGCTCCCAAAGTGCTAGTAAGGGAGAACTTGGAGATGGGATGTCACTCAGTGGTGGAGTTCTTGTCTAGCATGTACGAGGCCCTGGGTTGAATCCCCAGCACCACAAGCAAAGAAAAAAAGAAAGAAAAATAAATCTGTTTGGTTTCCTTTTATCTATTCAAAGTATGTCCTCTGCAGCTTTGCTCATGATCTTCTTTCTTGATCAACATTACAACAAAAGGAGAATAAAACAAAATTATACCAATTTAGTTTTAACAGGTCACATTTTAACAATCTGGTATTAAAAACTTTATATAAAATAAGATATATCTATTTTCTTTCAATAATAACTATATTCAAAGCAAGAGATACAAGGCAAAGTTCATGCTACTTTTGGCATAACTTTTATTCAAGAACATAATTTAGATTCTTTTACAACATTCCATTTTCTTCAAATTCTGAAGAGAGCATAATAGAAGTATTCTTAAATGAAACACTTATGTTTTCTCCTTTTATATTAAACCTATGTCATTTTTCTTGTGCTACTCTGCAGTATTATGTCAACACTGGAAAGCTATAACCACCCTTCAAACCATAAGAATAGAATGCACCACATATCTCTCTGACACAGAGGTCTGTGTTGAACAAAGATGACAATTTTAGTTCAGAACAAAGAGGTAAAAAGGCTAATATTTAATATGCAAACATTCTTAGCCTTAAAAAAGAAATAAATCAAAGGAAAAAATCTATAATTCAATCTATTTCATAATAAGCTCACTGGCAGAAGGAGCAAGATTTTGTTATTTTCTTTTTATTCCATCCATGAACAGGTTATGATTGAAAAAAATCTCCCGATCCCAACTTTTGATCTGACATGGTTATCGTGTCTCTCACACTACACTACTTATTAACTCTTCTCTTGCAACATATAGTTTCTTGTTCACAATTTTTATTGTTGAGAGTCATAGATGAGTCTCATATGAACTGATTTCAGATACAGAATAATATATTGATAATGGCTATGGGCCAAATTGTGTTCCCCCCAAAAGTTTATTCACTGAACTTCTAATTGCCACTCTCTCACAATGTGACCTTACCATGAGATACTTGCATTGCAGCTTTAGTTAAGATACATGATTGGTGTCCTTAGAAAATGGGCACATTTGTTTACAGACACTCCAGGAGAGTACCACGTGTGATTTGGAGTTGTGCTGCCCTAAGCCAAGAAGAACCACAGGATGCTGGGCGGCCATGGAAACCAAGGAGCAACATGGAGGAGGCCCTCCTGGACCTACAGAGGGAACATGGCCTGCTCACATCATGGCTTTAATATCTATACAAGAAATCGTGAGGGTTTAACACCATCCATGGGATGTTAGCAACTGCGCCTGTAAGAATCTAATGTAGTCACAGCCCTTTATCCCTGGGATACCTTCCAAGATCCCAGGGGATTCCTGAAGCCATGGATAGAACTGAACCCTATATATAGCATATGTACATATATATACATACTTATGACAATTTATAAATTAAGTACAGTAAGATATTGAGGATAATAAATAATAATAAAACCATTATAAAAATGTCACAAAAATTACCAATATCACCCTTCTTGTGACTTTGGGTCATTATTAAGAAAATAGGGTCACTTGAACACAGCACTAAATCTTGAGGTAGTCAATCTGGCTTCTTAGACGATTGCCAGGTGACTGGTGGGTGGACTGAGCATACAATGAGGACACGCTATGTTTCACATCTTGTGTGGAACGGATATGGACAGCACAGATTTTACCACATTGTTCAGAATGACCCCTCCATCTAGAACTTATAAATTATTTATTTCTGGCATTTTCCACTTCATACTTTCAGATCATATTGATAGCAGGTAACGGACTGCAGCCAGGGAAGGTGACGACATGGATAAGGAGCCCAGTGCTCAATGGCCTTACGCGAGGCTGTTATTTCACAGCATGAACAGTCTCAGAAGTTGTCACGTGATAATCAAATGTCCTTTGAAACATTAAAACCTGAGCAACAACAAGACCAAGTCAAACCCTCTGCCGGCTGGCCCCTCTAGAGGCAGATTCAGGTTCAGGTATTTTCCGTGTACTGGTGAGCACATGAGGGCCATATAGGAAGAGTGACAGTGACGTGTTAGTGTTTGCCACTCTTCTATGAAACTCTCACCATCAACTGTGAAGCAGCCCTGGATGGTGACAACTGATAACTATGGATTCCTTTGTCTACGGCCGTCTCCACTGGTCCATAAAGTACTGTCTATGTGTACTTACTACCTCAATGTAACAATGCAGTTGTGAATTTTCCAGCTCTCCTTCTCCTATTATCTCTAGTTGCATTCCATTTTAACTAGAAAATATACTCTACATTATTTCAAAGCTATCAATTTGTTAAGATATGTATGTTCTCACAATGTACCCAAGCTGGCCTTGAACTATGATCCTCCTGCATGTCTCCTGAAGAGCTGGGACAATAAGCATGCGTCACAACACCCAACTCAAGGCTTGTTTTGTGAACTAACATTCTCCTCCTGCTGTCCCATGCACTGTTGAAAGTGGGGTTCTGAACTCTCCTTCCATTATCGCATTGCTGATTATCCCTTCACGTCTAAAAATGTTTGCTTTGTACATTTAGGTGCTTTGATATAGGGTGCATAGAAATTTATCATTGTTATATTTTCCTGATGCATTGATTTTTCCTTCATGCATAAATTCCTCTTTTTGTCTTTTTGGACAGTTTCAACTCAGCTCAGCGAATACCTTATTAAAGAAATTTCAAATTTTGTATCAGATAAAGCAGGTTCCTCTGTCAGTCTTCATAGACTAGATCCTCACCAATCATCCCGGCCAGAGATTCTGAAGATCTTGCAAACCCCTTATTGTTCTTCCATTGATCTTAGCTATCCCCACTTGTCTGTTGTAAGCTGGTCCCATCAGCACTTTAAAACAAACCAGACTGAAGCTGGAATGTGTGCTTTTTGCCTGTTTACTCAACCCTGAGCAGGGATAGGGGACAGCTAGTTGGAAGAGAGATCACATAGCCATCCTCATTCTCACTGCCCCTGGGCAGCTAGAGTGTACCAGGTGTCATTAGCACCCCAGCACAGACAAGACAGAGGACAATGCTTTGTTCAGGAACCAAAAGAATTGGGCTACTGGGTGTAAAATCCAAATATTCTCCACCCTTGAAGAATCTAGGAGCTGAGGTTTATTGCCCACACACTGTCCTGAGCCATGAAGGCAGAGCCATGACACACGTCTCTTACACGTGTAGGCCCCCATTTTGTTGTCTGTGGCCACTCAGAGGCCAGAGTTCACTTGGGCTCTGTCAGCTTTGCAAGACAGGCCTACTGTGTAGGAGCTAGAAAAGTGGGGACTCCGATGCATAGTCCAGCTCCTCCTCTCGTCAAGGAGAGGTTGGGATTTCAGGGTCCTGGCCCGTTGGTGTGGCACTGCAGCAGGGGATGGAGTTATGGCAAACGGGTGTCTGGCTTTTACTGCCAGTTTTGGTGGAGCTGTATTCATACTCACTTTGGGTGCAGGAGCCTTTCAACTGGTTTCTGGATTTCTCACACAGGGACATGGTCCATGCGCGACTTTTGAAAGGGTGTCTGTCACCAGTTCATTTCTGATCTGATACAAACTAGCCTGGAAGTAAGTCCTGTCATATGTTCTCCTTTGCCTGCCCTCGGATTCCTAACTCATATGGACAATTCTTGCCTGTACACTGCTTATATCCACAAAGACAAGCATGGGTCTCTAACAGGATTTCTCTTTTTGATTTTCCATCAAGAAAAAATATTACTTCCTCTTTGACTAAGTCAAACATCTCAATATTCTAGTACTTTTGCTACCCAAATGGAGGAACAGGGGCAAGAAAACAACACACACAGACACACACAGGAACACACAATGACCCAGACACACACACACACACACACGCATGCACACACACAAAGACACACGCACATTCAGGATTCCTAGGAAGGATAGGTAGGAAAATATAAATTTATAATACCTCTTCTGTCTTTGGATCATGAACATTTTAACTACTGTAGAAAGTTTTGACAGCACTATAGAAAAATATAGGCAGATGCTCTTTCATTTTCACCTTTAGGAAATTGGAAATGTGAGTTTTACTTATTGTTTACTTACTGAGTTTTACTTATTATTAGACCTTTATATATCTCTATCATCACAATCACTATGACATGCTCTCTTATTTTTGTGTCCATCGCTTCTGTTAGAGTGTTTTCTAGTGTGGTGAGCTATAAAGATGCTGGACTGAGTTTTATCAGCTGCTTCATGTTCTTAATAGAATCTTAAATTCAAATCTGCAGTGAGGTACGTGGCAATTCTTTTAAGTACTTCAATCTCAACCATCAGTTGTGCTTGCTTTAATAAATATTTATTGAACTAATGAAACTAGTCAGTTACAGACATCAAACTATCAAATTTATTCTAGTCAGATTTGATTGAAAAATGATGAGGACTTGTAAGGATAGTGTGATATAATCCATCTGTAGAATAAATTCTTATTACACTTAAAAAGAGTGATGATAACATGCAGGAGTGTGGACATGGATTTCTAGTGATAATATAAGTATGACTTAGATTTTTCTATTAGAAATCAAGAAAAAATTTAAATAGAGTCATCTTATTAAATTGTAATGTATCCATAATACTTCAATGTTGCTAAAAATAGTTAAAATAATAACAAATATAATTAATTGTTCCAAACACTCTGCTGGCTGTTTTTGCTTACCTTATTTAAACCAAAACAGCATTTCGTGAAAGGTATTATAGCTTTAGATTACAAATAAAGGTACTCACTGGGAGCGATCTAATGATGATCCAAAGCTAACAGCCAATAAAACAAGAACTGAACCCAACTCTGGCTTACTACATATCCTCTGCTCTTTCCATGGTAAATCAGAACCTTCCATAACAAATGCATCACTGTTCAAGTGATAGATTTCCTGAAACAACCTGAGAATTCAGCTTCTTATATGCCAAAATAAGCTCCTGCCAGACCAACCTCCCACATGCCACAATCATTAACTCAGAACAAAACATAAATTAACTAAAGGTACAAAACAGAGGAAAAAATAAGTTGAGTCTGGAAGGAACTGAGTTTCCCGATTTATGACTTTTAGTCTGAGGACAGGACACAATGGCACAGCATGAAGAAAGGAAAGCTCTGATGAGCAGGCACCCTTTCTCATCTGAAGACAGACTCGGAGGGGTGCACACCTGCTGGAAAATGAAGGCATGCATGCCTCAGGTGAGTTGTCCTAGCTGTGCATGTAAACTCATTATTCCACACAATATCATGTTGATTTATATATATATATATGTACATGCACAACACACATTATTACTCTCTCTACGTTCAACTTATGCATTTGGATCAGAACACTGTTAGGCACACTTTACAGAAAACGAAGAGGTTGTAAGATCCTAAGATATGATTGTTACAGTGGGGAATGCTCAACCTTCAGGAGCAAATGCACACTCCTGACACCAGGGGGAGCCTCATAGAGAAGCTTCAAATTAAAGGGGATGGAAAAGACGGAACGTGCCTATCCATAAAGATAACTGGGGCGAGATGTGGCAAATGTTTTCATTTTGTATGCCTTTGCTGTTACAAAAAATGAAGTATGAGATAGATGAGATAGATACAGAGAGAGAGAGACAGAAAGAAAGAGAGAGAGAGGAGTGCATGCTCTGGCTGGGGGCAAATGGATTCAAATGTGAACAGACTGGAAGTAGAAGGGAAGACAGTCTCACACTGAGACTCAAAATTGTGCTAAAAGAGAAATTGCTGCCAATCTGCTCTCCATAGCCATGATTGGCTCACTTGAAAATAGCAAAGGTTATAACAATGTTAAATACACAATTCTAACACAGCCATGTGCACCTTTGGAAAAAATATCCTTAGGATATTAATTGATGATCAATTAAATGTGGTTGATCAATAATCAACCAAATATGGTTCAAAGTTTAAACAAGACAATTTTATGTTGCACATGCTTTTTTACTGCAGGTTTGTCTGTTGGCCATGTTCATATAGTTTTATTTTTGTTCAGCTGTTCACATGAAAAAAAGAAAACCAATTAAGCTTTCTTTCATTTAAAGTAGAAAACTTTCTCAAAGTACAACCAGCTGCAGCGAATGTAAATACCGAATGTGGGTCCCAAGTGCTGCCCGTCTGGACCCCATGCGCGACACAGACTTTGAGATCCGTCTCTCTTCCTCTCACCCATGGTTTCTGTTGGGTGAAACATAAGGAGCTCAGTACCAAATAGCCACTAAAACATGCACGTCTCCAAAGTCACATATGTTGCCGTAATTTTCACTGTCTAGACCACTTCTAAATGGAAACATTTCCATACTGATTGTCCAAAGATAAAATGTAAATTACCCAAATAAATGTGAACATGGTAGAGAAAATGCTGAAGTTCTGAGGCGTTTAGAAAATGCACACCTGCTCTTTACTGAAATATAAAGACCCTAATTTCTCCACATTTTCAGTTTTCAAAAAAGAATGGAGAACATCAGCAAAACATCTGCAAATATTTCCATTTACTAAAACTTCCGAAACACGGGGAGGTAATATTTTACACTCGAGAATCCTTGTTTGTTTATAATAAAACAATTAACAGTATTAGAAATTTACCCAGTTTACTGTAATGTGAATTTCTTAGAAGATGAAAGCATTTCTGTTAGGAAATCAAGATAAATTGACACTTTGAAAAATCAAAATAAGCTTTCAGTAATAAGACCTGGGAAGTTACAGGGACCTTTTGGCACATCAGGGTGGTTCATTTATGAGCAAGTCACAGTCAGCTGGACTGTCCACACTGGCCTCTAACATAAGGCATTCCCTACTGGACTCCATGATGAATCCAAGGACACTGAAAGCGTAACTACTACATTCGCATCTGTAACTTGACTGACATCATATTTTCAGATAATCTACTTTGTTCTAATTTCACACCTCAAAAAGTCATTCATTCGGTTCAACATTAACTGAGTCATCAGGAAGCGATATTAAGATTAGGTAATGATATTGAAAGTTTTAACTATGAGACAGCAAGACTGGCCCTCCTCAAAATTGTAAAGCAGAACAATGTAGTCTTGAGCCTTCTCAATATATTGTTTGTTTCTTTACTTCTTTGGAAAATTTCAGTCTCTACTTACTATTTTGAGAATATTACTTAAAAAATTACCGCTGGGTGCAGTGGCGCACGCCTGTAATCCCAGCACTTTGGGAGGCTGAGACAGGAGAATCGTGGGTTCAAAGCCAGCCTCAGCAACAGCGAGGCGCTAAGCAACTCAGTGAGACCCAGTCTCTACATAAAATACAAAATAGGGCTGGGGATGTGGCTCAGTGGTCAAGTGCCCCTGAGTTCAATCCCCGGTACAAAAAAAAAAAAAATTACCAATACTACAAGTTCATCCTAAGTGAAAAACTTAAATTTCTGGCTTTCTCATAGTCCAACATAGTAAAGTAGGAGCACAATTATGAAAATAAAAATAATAAACAAAACAGTAAATTAAAGTCTTAGCTGAGAAGGCATGTCGATGTAGATGGCCTTCCTAAGTATATACCTGACTCCTCCTGCATGGAATTTTCATGAGGAAGGAAACTGGTCAAGTGCTTGTGAGAGGTGCTGCCCCCTCCTTCAGCAATGTGAGCGATGGAATAGCTTCTGCTCCCTCTCTCAGCACTGGCTCCAAGCAATGCCAGGCCCTGAGTTTTATAGTCAGAGACGAAAATGGACAATGTTCCCCTTGATGGATCTCCAGCTCACAGAGAAACAAATGTTTCTAAATTGCAAATACAGACATGGAGAGGGTTTTGGGAGAACACGTCATTTTTCGGTATAGAAAAATTGCTTCTAGATTTTCTAAAAGTGAAAATGTACGGCCTATCATCTAGGAGATACAGGATTGTTATTATTCTTTTATAACTATTCTGTCTTCTCTCTAGTTCCTCTGGAGCTTGTTTTTAATCTCTGCAGTTTCCACAATTTGCATTGCCATGCCTTGGTTTGTATTTATTTTTTATTCTTCTTATTCAGGAGTACTGATTTGAGAATTTGTACCTTAAGAATATTCTTAGAAAATAGATTCTCACAGAATTGTCAAGCTCAAAATCTCCCCAGTTTTTCCATCTGTCCTTCTGGAACATATATTAGAGGTGCATCAGATATTCAGATTCTATTAACCAGGATTCTCAAGTGCTCATTGGTATTTAGTTTCTGTCTATTATCCATCTATGCTATATTCCAAGTCCTTACCACTCTCTTCATCTCCGTGACCCTCTTCTTGGTTGTGTCCCCCTTGCTTTATCTGTCTGTTGCAGTACCGTTTCTCCCAGCTCCTCCACCTTTAGACTACATGCTCGTGAACTTCATTGGGTGATTTAGTTATAAGAAGGATAAATTTGTTATAAATTCAGAGAATGGAATTTATTTGGGAGGAATCAGAGAAAGTCATGGAAGTCCTGGGACAGTTCTGGATCCTGACAATCTCATAAAAGACCAGATCAATAAACTAGAAAGCCATCCTTAATTACAGTGTCTACACCTTCTCTCTCCCCTTGCAGTCACTGAAATGTACATGTTGCCTTTCTATATATCCACTTTGTCATTACTCTAGTTTATTGATTGGCATTAATAGAAGTCTATCTCTTTATTAGGCCAGTGGATGAAGCATATTAATTTATTTCTCATCTTAATTACCAAAATCTTTGGGAAATATAGATTTTACTATGTTTCTTATAGTGAAATCTGACTGGTAGCAAATTCTCTTTGCTTCTGTTGATCTCCATGTCTAAAAATGTGCAGAGTTATAAGAAAAGATACTGAGCAACTGTTTACACACAGGCAATTGTAAATCAGAAAAGGAGATGAAAGTCTCTGGACTAGATCTCTGTTAGAAGAGGTCAGGCATGAGGGAGCACAGGAGGCTGAGGTGTGGTGGGGGCACTAGGAGGCCCGGGGACAGAGTGTTACACTGTTTAACATGCTTGAGGCCACACCAGTCAGCAAAGCACCAGCTCCACCCAAAATACATCTTAAAGAAGGGAAATCAATGCTGCACATCTCCAACTTCCATGCTAGAGGCTCCGTTTTGCAATATTCTGGAAATGAAGTCTCCATGGTACAGCATCCTGCATTTTGTCACATCTTCCAGAGTCATGCAGCCAGTGGGATTAAGTGACTTGTCTGGGTCCAGGCTGTGAGAGCAAGTGGCTGGCATCTGTCAACCTGATAGGTGGCTTCTACCTCTTAAAGAGACGTAGCATTGAAAGTTCTCAAATCAGAGACGGAAAGTTTAGAGGTATCACATCTTCTAACAAATCATTAGATGACCAAGAGCTGAAGAATCAAAACTTTTAAGAAAAAATAGAAGGAAGGCTAACTTAAAATTTGAGAGCTTCCTACATTTATTCATGCTTTATCCCCGATATTTGATTTCTTTACATAATCAATAATCTTGAATGAAAATTTAAATGAGAAAAAAACTTTGTATTTAGTGAAGTATTTACTTATTTCACTGCTCTTCATTTCTTTATGATTATTCAAGTTAACATGTTGTACAACTTGGCTGAGTCTCAACAGCATTATTTCTTATAGTGAAATCTGATAGCAAATTCTCTTTGCTTTTGTTGATCTGAAAATGCCTTTATTTTTAAGTGATGTTTGCACTCAGTACAATATACTGGGTTGACAAATATGCCCTCTTCCCCCATTTTTAATAAAGTTTCATTTGGCTCATACAGTTTCTCTGAGAAGACAGTGTTCATTTTCTCTGGCCCTCTGTAAGTAATGTGTACTTTTTTCCTGTCACGTTTTGAAATAATTTTTTCCATTGTGCCAGTTAGAGCATAAGGTTTTGCTCTCCACCAAGACTCTGTTCATTTTGTTTTAGCAGCTGTTATCTGATTCCAGTTGCATCGTTTTTATGGGCATATCCTTAACTTCACCTATTATTTTGTCTCCAGTGTCTGCTAAGTTGTTAGGACCACGCAGTGAAGTTTTCATCTTGAATATTATAATTTTCAGTTATAAAAATTACATTTGGCTGGGTGCAGTGGCGCACACCTGTAATCCCAGCACTTTGGGAGGCTGAAACAGGAGAATCGCGAGTTCAAAGCCAGCCTCAGCAACAGCAAGGCACTAAGCAACTCAGTGAGAGCCTGTCTCTAAATAAAAAATAAAATAGGCCTGGAGATGTGGCTCAGTGGTTGAGTGCCCCTGAGTTCAATCCCCGGTACCAAAAGAAAAAAGAAAAAGAAAAAAAATTGCATTTGATTCCTCTTCATTCTTCCCTGTATTTATTCATTACATTCAAGTTTTCCATTAAATTTATAAACATAGCTGTAAAATACGTTCCAATATCATCTTTGTCATTTCTGCATCCCTATTATCTGATTTTAGTTCTAGTTATACCTAAAATTTTTCTGTTACTTCACAACATTTAGTAATTTTTGATTGCATACTAGATACTAGGATGTCATGTCTAAATATCAAATATCTGGATTTTGTTAACTCAAGAGACTGTTGACTTTAGTTCACATGGTTAGCTAGGTAGCATGAGACCAGCAGAATCCGTTTGAGCCTTGTCTTAAATGTTTACATTGGATCTTCCCAGTCGTTTGCTCCGGTCCAGCCCCAGCTGAAGGTGAGATTCTCCCTAAGGCTCCACACTTGCAGCCTGGGGCCCTGAGTCGGCTGCCATAAACACACATTTTCAATTATACATGAGCTTTGAGACTATTGATTTTATGGGTACCTTGTGGAATGTCCCCTTGCATATACACAGCCAAGCACTCAAAGACCCAGGAACAAAAACGTAGACTTCTGGAGTACCATCTCCATGCAGATTCCCCCCCTAGGACTTGTCCCACCCCACAGCTCTGCACTGTCATGTCAACTAGCTGAGAAGACTGTTTTGCTTGGATCCTTCTCTTTCTACTATAATCCAAAAAGTGGCTCCAGCCAGAAAGATAGCACAATCATAAGGACAAATCCATTTTTTTCCTTCTCTGTCAGAGACCAGAGTCTTGTCCTCCCTTTTGTACATCTGAGAAAAATTATTTCCTTCTTTCTTTTATCAAATTGTTTATTGCAACTCCTTTTTACCATTTATTGTTCAGAATTAGACATTTAGCTTTGTTCTTTCAATATAATTTACTTACGGAAGTATCTGAGGAAGGTATTATTTTAATAAATTAAAACAATTAGAATATTCTTCAGGACCACAGTGCGTGTCCACTGCTTAAGAAGTAGAAAAAGTTGCAGTGGTAAAGTGGACAGTGCTGAGGACAGGACACTTGGCTCTTACTCTAGGTCTCTTACTCTCTGCTATACTCTGCACAAGCTTACACAGTAAATTTCAGTTGTATCTGCATGTCCTAGTCACAGCTCCACTGATAGGGCCTACCTCAGTGCACGTGACTCAGTAGTTAAATGTATGACTATTGACAGAGGACACTAGTTGATAAACACAGTTGACCTTGATTCTGAGAAGTAAACTGATTCATGAAACACACTAAGGATGAGACAAAATAGAAACACATTTAGATGCAAACATGAGATAATGAGGAAGGTGAGACGGAACCCACCTCCCCTGATGGCCCAAGCAGGTCCTGGGTCCAGTCTCTCTCCAAACGTAACCACACTTGGTATCCAGCTTCCATGAGGGCTTCTGATTTTGTACAATGCATCCTCTTTCTCAAGAGGGCATGATTAGATTTATTTTTGTTGAATGAAATGATCCCTAAAATAAAGCTCAGCTATGTAAAGTTCAGAGTTGAGAGATTTGGAAGCAACTAAACATTAGAATGAAATATAAATAATGATTTAAGAATGCTTCATCAAGTTGGCTGGTTCTGGGCTTGAAGTTTATAGGTTTCATTCAGTTTCTGTTCAAAGCTATGAGTCTTTCATCCAGAATATTTCATTTCCACATGAAATTTTCCATGCAATTCAATAGGACTTGCAAATTTCATGAAAGCCATTCATGACTCTAAAAAGTTCCAGGAAAGTCATATTAATAAATGAAATTTAAATTTATGTAAAGACATATTCTTTCAGGCATAAAATTTTCAAAAACACAAAACATTAATTGACAGTAGAATTATTATGCACATGAGACACTGAGTTGTACTAAAACTTTTCTTCTATGAAGTTAAGGCTTAAGAATGAAAAATAGGAAATCTACGCTACACATAAATCTCACATGTATCCTGCTCCCTTTGTTATCTTAGATGCAAAGCTAAATGTCATAGTATAATGTATTTTGGGTTTAAATAAAGGCTTCTATAGGAAAGGTTTTTGAAAAATCTGAAATCTTTTATTCACAGATGTTCTATCAAAGTGTCTTTCAAAAGGAATGTGCAGATAGCATGGTTTCAGAGATACCAACGAGGCTGCCTACCCAAAAATATCTCTCCTGATGGAGTGGCATTTCGTCATCTGCAGTTCATTCCTGTGAGCAGTCCCTCTGCAGGCATCTACTTTTAAAATGCCATTACTGTTGGCCTAGAAATGTGAAGAAAAGGTAGTCCTGTGTAGCTGTCTCCCCAAGTTGTGTTCTGCCAGAAGGTATTTTTTAGGTCCCATTAAAAAACAGCTTGTCAGTAGCCATTGATTGACAGCCAGTGTTTTTTCCTAGATTCAAAGAGGTAGAAAATCCTTCATGGAGGTCATGAACCAAAACAAGATGAGCTACGGAAGCAAAGAGAACAGGGCCTTTCTGAAGAGTGTGTTAACACTGCAAAGATAAAGCAGGTGAAATCAGAAGAGTGCTGTCTAGAGGCAGCAGGGGAGAAAACAGTCATGGGCAAGAGAATACTGTGGTAATAACCTCCTGTTAAGTTTAATGAGAGTCAGCTAAGGAATCAACAGAGGTCAAAACTGACTCTTGCTCTGAATAAAAATTTAAAAAGAAAAAGAAAAAAGAAAGAAAGGAGGGAGGGAAGGAAGCTTGCCAGTGTTGAAGGAAGTTAATTTTTTTAAATTTAATGCATGTAAGATTTCATATATAATTCTGAGATTGCATCAATGGACCAGCCAAGCCAAAAGATAAATGTAGATATTAAGTAATTTCTAAGTATGTGCAATACTAGATATAGAAATAATTAAATATAAGCAAGAACTAAGAACCTTAAGGACTGACTGAGGACCTTGATAAGAGATGTTTTTGAAAATGGAAATTGGCAGTCTTGATTCATTTGGAGACTCCAGGGTAAGTCTGTCTAAGTTTAGACATCTTCCCTCTCACGGATGCAAAATGTGATTGTGTGTCTCTGGCTTAGTATTTCTGTATTTGGAAAGTATTTGAAGAGGCCTGAACTCACAGGGTAACTGCAGGACATGAGTGAGTTCATGTGTGGAGCTCCAGTAACAATGCTCAGTGCATCACACATGAACCAACAAATACTAGCAATTATTTTTATTTCAGAACAGTATTTCACCACTCGTTATAAAGATTGCTTAGAAAATACAGTCAATAGTTTGTTCTGATTAGCAAAAAAAGGAAGCTCAGCCATCATGAGTGCATGACTTCCTTCTTTTAGCAATCGATGCTGCAGGAGACATTTGCTCCATCAATCAATGGTAAATTAACAACTCCGTTGTTGACAAGGCTGAACAACAGCATAAAACCTTCAAAGCCGTTCTAAAACTCTTAGGACTGTGCCCTACTGAAACACTCCATTTGGGTGATGGCAAATGGCATAGAAGAAATAACCTAGGAAGTAAAAGGGGAGGGATTCAATCATATAATTTCGTATGGGAAATCTATAGACATCATCTGCTCCAAGGCCCTCATGTTGCATAGGAAAGAATGTGAGGGACAGGGAGGTTAAGTGATAAGAATGAAATTGCACAGCTGTTTGGCAATAGCAGAGCCAAGACCGCCCCCAAGCTTGCCGTGTCCCAGCGTCACATTCCTGCAGATGCACCAGGCAAGCCCCCTCCTTGTGAGCTGCTTTGGGTCCCACACAATTCAATATGACTAATTATTTTTTTCCCCTTGACAAGAGATTACAGCCACCCAATTCCATTATTTTTTTTAATTTAAAATCATTTTTAACTTTATTCATATTCCTGGAGATGAATTAATTGTAATCTGTCTTTTTTCAAAGGCATCCTATCCTGGAATTAAGAAAGAACACCAAGTTCTTGCCAGAGTCTGAGGCAGTACCCTTCACCCCCCATTTGCCCTCCCTGGCCTCTTTCTTCAGATTTCTTAAATCAGCAGGCTTCCTCACCAAGATAAATGTTCTCTTCCCTTATTCATCACGAATATACTTTTGAAATAGCAAAACCATGCACTTTGTGAAAGAAGAAAGTCAGAAAAAAAACAAAATCAGAGTGAGGAGAATTTTTTTTTTCCTTTTTTTAATGCTCTGTGTCTGAGTCACAACTTCCATTAGAACTCACCAAACTTGTTTTTCACTTCAAAGTTGGTTTTTGTAGCTGCCTCCAGTTGCTTGAAACATTTAAAAGCTTTTCTTCCCACCATGTTTCCTGGCAGAATATGTGGTTTCTCTGCTTGGAAGGTACATTTTGAAAGATGAGCATTTACCAACCCCTCTCCCTGATGGTAGATATTTTGCCTTTGTTTCCATCTTGCAGTGTCAATCTTCCCAATTCCAAAGCAGGCTCTGCCTGAAGCTCTCCCAGCTTCCCTCCACATATTCTCAGAGACTTCAACTTCCCAGGTGCACTAGGGCTCCCTGTACTTGGGCAGCTGGCTGCATGCCCAAATCTACACCCTCCATCTACACACAGAGGTAAGGATCTAGAACCCATGTGAATCCAGTTATAAGAATATTGATGAGTTGCACTTATTTTCCAAGGAAAATGATGACACTGGTTTAAAAATGTGTGGAACTCAATATATAACTATTAGATATTCTAATTCTTGAAGCTGCCATTTGGGGATAACTATTTTCATTTACAAATTAGTACAGGTGCACACATTTTAGATCTTTAAAATTATAGTCTCTAATCTACGTAGCTAGAATTGATGTTGATTTTGCAAATGTTATTTTGATTGCAAAGACTTGCCAAATAAATCTTCCTAACTCTATCAAATAAAATGATTTGTGACCATACCTCATTTATAATGGTTTGCTGTATTCAGTTTCTTTTTATTTTTCCATTATATTCTCAATTTTCTAATTCCCTGAATATGCTTATTAAATTATTATAATTGCAACATATAGCATATTCCATATTAGAATAGTTTAGTACTAGTGTATGCCTCTGCTACTCATTTACCAATGAATGATATTGAATATTCTATATGAAGCTTTTCTTAATGAGACATTAGTCTTGATTATCTCTATTGTTATTTTTGCACAGACTTTACTTAGTTTGGATATATTTATACATGCAAACTCACAATAAATAGTATGTTTTATTTGCTTTTCAAAGTAGTACAAGGGCTATCTATAAGACACAAAATGGGACAGTCTTGAATAAGCACAGTGCACCTGCATATTTTGAATGTAATTAGACCCAATCAATTACAAGTAGAAGCATGCCCGTATATCCTCTGGTGTTGCAGAACTATGACTTCTGTGTTGCAGTTATTACATATTTTTAAAAATAAATTATTTTTAAATCCCTTTAAAGTTAGCTTCCTTGCTGCATTGTTGTCTTTCAAAATCACTCTGAAGAAAAGGGGAGATGGCTAGAAACTCCAAGTCTCCATTAGCTAAAGCTCTCTTCCAGTGGCAGCTCTCAATTTCAAAACTGTGGCTTTCCAAAAGCTGAATTTCATGACTACTGGAAATATCAGAAACAAATATGTGCTTATAAAGGTACTTCTGCTGCATAACTTTCCCCTTGTTTGTGATCCACGGTTTCCCAGAGCTGGCTGCAGGCACAAGAAGTGGCCAGTCACAGACCCACAGCTTCCGCGTTCATTTTGTTAGCTTGATGTATTATCGTCTTATGGAGTCAATGTATAATAATGAATTTTACGCTAACCAGCCATTTAAAAATGTGTCTTCAGTCTCTCAAAAGAACCTTTTATTATAAAAAATAATTATAACAAAAAACTCTTGCTTGAGTCACTCAAATTAATGCTCTTGGACTTGTCCATTTACGTGCTATGTTAGTTCATCGCCAGTGCTTTATGATTATTTTACTCTAGAGTTCTCACCACTAGACCAGAACTAAAATCTCTGAATCAGAATAAATTGTTGCCAAGTTCTTCACAGTAGATAAAATTAGTGTCTTGCTATTAGAGATTAAGATTCTAATTATTTAAGCAGTAGGCTTCTGTGAATAAACAAGATGCCCACCAATCATTGCCGTAGAATTTGGAATTGCTTGACAATTGACATGCAACCCAGTCACGTACAGAATGAACGTGTGAGCATCTCAAACACAAACAATGCAAAAACTTAGTAATTGACCAGGCATCACCAGAAGGTATGTTAACATGACTTTTTTAAGCTCAATTAAAGCATCATTTATAAAGATAAAATTATTTTAAAAAGTCTCTTCCTTCAAGGAGCTTACTAGAGACATGCAGATTCACATACAAATTCAAATGTGTGTGATGGGGGTTGGGAAAGTATGAATCTAACTGCCTCAAGGAAAATGGAAAGAAGAAAGGCTTGAACTGAGATTTGAAGGTTGAGGGCCCTGGGTTTGTATAAGTACTTTCACAAATATGCTGAAATAATACTGTTTGACACATAGAAGGGCTCAAGAATGTCTGTTGAAAGAACTAGAATTGAAAGCTTTAGTCCTTGGGCTTTGAAAACTGGCAAGTGATATACTTGGATAAGGTTTTGACATACCTGAAAAATGGTCAGAGATGAGACCAGATATTTCGATAATCACAATCTACACAGAAACTTTTACACCCTTGTAAAATGTTAGAAATACTTCCTGATGGTAAAGGAGCCATCAGGTGTAAGTTATTCATTTTGCATTTTAAGAGAAGTCAAAGGTCTGGGAGAACTAGTAGGAAGATTAAAAAAAAAAAAAAAAAGATGAATCATGGGAATCAGCCAATGGCAGGGGGAAAGGTACGAAGACTTGGAAGTGCAGAATGAGAGGAAGAATTTGCTGTCAATCGGAAAGATCAAGGCTAAGTCATCTTCAAGCCAATTACATATGAGATTAGATATTGGCAGTGGTATGCAAATACAGGAAACAGACATGCAGAACCTTCTGAATGCAATGAAACATCCTTTTGTTATTGGCATGCACTTCACTTAACTAAAGCTACATTTCTGCTAAGTAACTTGTAAATTTCATATTTATTCAAAAAACTATCACACATGCTGCTGTGTGAGCTGAAGTCTCCTTGCTTTATTATGCATTCTGTCCTGGTGACGTCGCTTATTTCTCCATGATAGAAGTTTCTGTGGCATATTCATAATATTGGTGGTAAGACTGTTCACATTTGTATTTCCAACCAACTTTTTTTATGAAGAAGATTTATCTGATTTAGTTCAATGTAAGAGATTGAACAATTGCAATTTTTCTTAAAAACTCATTCAATAAATTACAAAGGAGTTTAGCTATCAAGCTTGTCTGGTTGTCCAATCTAAACATTTGGAGGCATTCTTCAACTGATCCCTTTGTCCTTCTAGTCAACCCAGTCACTTAAGGCTGGTAAGTGCTGCATAGAGTAAGATTACTAACTTGTTTACCCTTGAAGAAGCTAAAATTTAGAAAGTAACTTGTGCCAGGTTAACCATGTATGAGTAAAATGCATGGACTAAACTCAGGTTCATCTGGCTCAAAATGCCTCTACTACAGCTCCAAGCTGGGAGCATTGTTGTGTGAGGATCCTCAGGAAAAGCAATGGCTGAGCCTGTAACCATTGTGCTGCAGAAAGACATGTGTCTCGCAGGGGTATGGGAAACTACACAAAAAGAACTAGAAGCAAAGGGATCACAGAGGTGAAATGACAGGTTGTCGGACAAGAAAGATTAATGTAGGGAAATAATTTATGCTTGATAGGCATTTTAGGTAGGAGACTTCAAAAGCAGGGAAGAGCCCCAAAAACACCAGAGTATAACATAAGATCACAAGAATATAATGTCTTCTCAAATAAAATTGTGCCAGAGGTAGGTTCTCTCCTTCAACTTTTATCTACGTCAGGAAACTAATTGATAAATTGGAGAGACATCAACTAACATGCAATATCAGGGTATTTAATGTTATACACAGTATTTCAGACAGGTGATTGTTACACAGGGATTATTGAAAGTAATTTAAACTTTTTGGAGACAGTTGGATTTAAATTCTAAATATTAGCAAGCTGGAATAAGACATTGCAACATAGTCCAATATGTACCATGCTTGCTTTCAACTCGTGCAGAGCAAATTCAAAACAAACAGACAGAGAATTGTTTTGTGGTTATACTTTAAAATCTGGTGCTGAATTTGAGCAAGCCATCTGGTTTATTAAAGTTTTTAACAGCGCATGCTGCTGGGATAAAGTATATAGCAAGTGACCTGCTGACTACTGTCACATTCTTTTTGCTCTTAGTGTTACGTGCTCTGGGGCAGAAGGGAGGATCTTACAGTCCATTAAGACTATTTGCTTAATTATTGGTGCAATTATTTTCTTGATTAAAAAGAAGGAAGGGGAAAACCATTATTACTCAAGGATTTAATGAATTGAAAGCTAGAAAATTATTTTTCTTTGTGGGTTAAAGATCTAAGATGATTATTTTATTAATTGTAGTTAATTAGGTTTGCTCTATGCTATTACCCAAGATCAAATTAATAATAGAGTAATTATAACAATAGCATTAATATTAATATAAGTCATCACCTTCAGTTCTCTGAGTATTTATCATTAGGATTTTCCAGTGCATGCATAATTGGGCTGGGTAGATGGTTTTAAAAATGGTAATTGTATCCCAGCTGTTGTGATTCGGATAGCAACTACCATGGAACTGGCTGGGAAGCACTTTTAGGAAAACTCACCTTCCTCAAGCGTGAGGTCTACTCTTCCTTCTCAGGTCACTTCCCTGTCCTCCTAACCTCTACTCATCTTCTGGAACGTTGTATGTGTACATTTTTTATTCACCTGTTATTGTTTTTCTTCCTCTTCAGTTTTCTGACTTCTCAAAAATAACTGAGGAAGACGAAGAAAAATTCCTAACAGAGCTTGCTCCTAATTATCATACATTCACATCTATTTACTGACTTAATTATTTGATACTTCCTGAAAAATAATTAGGAGTAGCAAAATTTATTTTAGAAATAATTTTATAAAAACTCAAACACAGCACACCAACCTGTTAGCTGTTTTTCTGTAGGTTATTCTTGCACTCTCCCAAACTCAATACTTCTTTTCTTCTGTTTTATATTTCTATTATCACTTAAACATTACACAAGCAATTCTTGCTTACTGAAAATGAACAAAAAATATATAAGAATGTAAAAATTAGAAAGAGAAGTTTTATGTCATATGAAGCCCTACGTGTATAATAGCACCTTGGGGTTGAGCCTTCCAAATGTATCTCCCTCCTCCTCACTGATTTCCAACCATGGCCCTGTCCACGGAGATGTTAAAGAATTCTCCAATCAGGCCACTTTTCAGAGTGTTTCCAGACTCCTTAGAGGGTCATCTGGCTTTTCATCTAGTCGTTCTCAAATCTATTATTTATGCCATAAATGTCATCTTTTCACACTCAATAAATCATGGCTTTAATGACACAAAGCCTTGTTCCCTCAAAGCTCTATTCTCTGTCATGGACTTCAAAAGTCAATATTTTTATACTAAGGCAGGTTCAGGATTCTTTCTCTGTGTATTTCTATGGTAACAACCTTGAACTGAGGTCAGAGTGGAATGGCTTTTTTGGTACTACAGTAAAAAGAACTAGAAAGGAAAGTCATCCCGGCTTCTGTCAAAATAGAACATTTATATGGGAAGAAGGTCCGGCGTTGGTAAGTAGGTCTACTTTTACGCTTCGTTTTTTAAATGAGATCACAATCATTCCCAACATGTTTTCTTTTCCCCCTCTTTGGTCATTTGGCCATCATTCTCCTCTTTCTACGTCATTATACATGCACAGTTAAATATACTTTCTTGTTTGGATGTGTCAGCATTAAGTAATCTGTTCGTATTGATGAAAAACACTACAGGGACCATCTGTACACATATTCTAATTAAAATACCTAGAAGCACAATCACCAGACCAACGTTAGTCATGTTTTAAATCATTTAGCTTCATCAAATGCCATCCATAAAGTATTAAAGAATCTAACCACACTGGGCCACTTTCTAAAAGTGGAGTGTCAACACCACTGCATTCTGCTTCAGCAGACTTCTGCCAGCATAATGATTTAATGATTCATTTAAAATATTCAACCAATAATCACTTATATTACCACTAAATTTTTAAGTGATCGTTTTTTGGGCAAAATAACTATATTTTTTCAAAGTTGTGCTAAAGGCTTTATCATGTGTTCATAAGGCACTGACCGAATTAAGGCTCTTTAAACCATACAAAGAGCTTGTGCAGATTCAATCAAATATTCAGATTATGATCAAGCATGGATTACATTACATCTTGACTGGTATTTTTGTTTTCTTCAATTTCATATATAGAGATAGGAAATATTATTATTGAAAGGAACAAGACCAAAGAAAACACAAAGCACACAAGGAAACAAGTTAACGTGCCATAGTCCCGAGAAGAATGATCAAATACAGAACATAAATTGAAGAAGCTATGAATGCATTAATTAATTAAAAATATATTTATTTCTAAAGGCCATGAAGTGAAAGTCTAGTGAAGATCAAGCACTGAGGAGGAAACTAACTTTAAAAATAAAAAACAAACAGTTGAAGCAGGGCTCAGTGGCCCACACCTGTAATCCTAGCACTTTGGGAGGTTGATATAAGAGGATCATGAGTTCAAAACCAGCCTCAGCAATGACGAGGCACTAAGCAACTCAGTGAGACCCTGTCTCTAAATAAAACACAAAATAGGGCTGGGGATGTAGCTCAGTGTTTGAGTACCCCCAAGTTCAATCCCTGGTCCAAAAAAAAAAGAAACAGTTGAAATTGAGAACCTGATGTATAAATAAATGAGTAGAAACTTCA
Source organism: Xerus rutilus (assembly GCA_028644305.1). NCBI lineage: Eukaryota > Metazoa > Chordata > Mammalia > Rodentia > Sciuridae > Xerus > Xerus rutilus. Next base: position 7,901,464 of record CM053412.1, on the reverse strand, counting down.
ATGAGGATTATTGACTTGTAAAAAAGATGTAAAAGATATGAATTGTATGTTTGCAGAGGAGGCAAGGAAGGAGCAAGAAAACAACATAGAAAATATCAGTGAAGATTAGATTATTGGAAACTAAGAGATCAAATATTTATCTAATTAGAGATCCATAAAAGAAAAGAGTGGGGACAGAATTAAGTAGCACAAATATGTATAACAGACAGAAAACTGTCAAAATACAAAATATGAATTCACACAGAAAGAAGTATAATGAACTAGAATTTTAAAAATAAACAGATAAAAATAAAAACATATCTAAACACATCACTATAAAATTCTAGAACACTAAAGTCAGAAAGTAGAATTTAAGAGCAGCTAAGAATAAAACAAAACAAAAAGTCACCTAAAATAACACAATTAACCTGAAAAAAAGGTTGTAAGAAAAAACATTTAAATACAAATAAATCATTCAAAATATTGTAAAAAATGACTTTTGAATTACATTTCTTCCCAGTAAAACTGATATTCAAAACCAAGAGGGATATAAAGACACTTTCAGATAAATAAAAAATTGAGAGTGTTTATCACAAGAGACTACCACTATAGAAGTATTTAGTAGATGTACTTCAAGAAAAATAATCCAAGATGAAAAGCCTGAGATGCAAGAATAAATGAGAAACACAAAGTGCTAAATATATAGCTAAGTCTAAAAAATGTTTATAACATAATAATAAAGATAATGAAGACAAAATTAATGTTTCATGTATAGGGTTAAAAATTCAGAATTAAGCTACCTACCTACTCAAGAGAGTGAGAAGACAAGCCAGTTTGGGAGAAAGTATCTGATATATATACAAACTGACAGAGAACTATTATTCAAAATATACAAAGAACTCGTAAACCTCAACAGTAAGAAAAGAAAGAACTAGGCTTAAAAATGGTAAAAGGATGTTAACAAATACCTCAGCAGAGAAGATAGACAGATGGTACATAAGGACATGAAAACATGTCATAAAAGAAAGACAAATTAAAGCAATACCGATTAGTGTAGCCAAAATTCAGAACGCTCACTACTCCAAATCTTGGTGAGTGTGAAGCAAGGGGAATTCTCATTATTGCTAGTAAACAAAATGGTGCAGCCACTTTGAAAGACAGCTTAGCAATTTCTTACAAAATTAAACATATTCTTACTCTGTAATCTGAACCAGTTGAAAACTTAATGTTCAGACAAACACCTACATATGAAGATTTATAACAGCTTTATTTAAAATTACCAAAAGATAAAAAATTTTATCTGAAGATGTTACTGAAGATGTCCTTCAGTAGGTGAGTGAATATTTAAACTGTGGTATATTCATAGGGCTGAAAAAAAAAAAAAAACTACAAAGCATGAAACCACACAGGAGAAACTGACATGCATAGTGTTGAGTGAAAGATGCAAATCTGAAAAAGTGATACACTGTATGGGTCCAGATATGTGGCATCCTGGAAAAGGCAAAACTCTGGAAACTTAAGATACCCATGGTTGCCAGGCGTTAGGAAAAATGAAGAGTCAAACAGGAAGATATCACAGAACACTTAGGGTGGTGAAACTACTCTACATGACACTGTAATCTGTGACACACATCTGTCAAAACCTATGCAATGTACAACTGCAAGAGAGAACGCCAATGTCAAACCAGAATTTTGGGTGATGCAAGGTTGTCAGCTGTAGCAAACACACCACTCTGCTGTGATGTATTCGCAGAGGGGAGTCTCAGGGGAGGAGCGCTATCTTGGAGGTCCTATATCTTCAAGTCAACTTTGCTATGAAACTAAAACTCATCTAAAAAATAAATTCCGTTACAAAGTGAAAAAAACACTGAACTGCCATAAGTAGCCATGAAGGGCAATTGCATGTGAAGTGTTCCAAATTCTTTGTGTTGCTTTGCTGTATCCTCAAACAAGACAAGTCAAAAAGATGGACCTCAACTGGAAAATATGTTATTCAAGAACAGAGGTTATATTATTATAACATTTTAAACTTTTAAATCGGTAGGGGGTAAAAGGGGAAAAGAAAAGGAAAACAAAATGCTCAAGAAAAAAAAAAGAGTTATAGACCAAGTAGAACAAATATAAAACAAAAATAAACTGGGAGAAATTAGTCAGAGTATTACAATAATTTTTAAAACATGCATCAATGTAATAAACTTGGTTTATTAAAAGATAAGAAATTATCAAATTGAATTTAAAAGCCAAATGCTTTTAACAACAGACATGCACAAAGCTTGAAACATAGAAATGTTGAAAGTAAAGAGAAGAAAATGGAATTAAAGGATAATACTAACCAAAGACTATAGTAGCTATATTAACTTGTATTTAAAAAGACTAAAAAGACTTTCTATCTACCAGAATGATATCACGTTTCAAAACTTGTACACATCTAATAAGATATTCCCAAATTCTTTAAGAATAATAAACTTAAAATAATAGCCATATATAGAATTATACAACCACACGTACATTATATTTTCAAATATAGATGCAAATACATGAAGTAAATCTCAACAATCACCTAGAATATAATACGATACAGAACATGCTCTGTTCTACAAGGAAAGTAGGTTTCAAAGCCACCAATTCTAAATAAAGTTCCTATTCAAAAATGTAAAACATAAACTATCTTAGTTGGGAAATTTAATATGTTGGAATTGTTGCTGCAAATCAGCAAAGTGATGATTTCTATTTGGGGTTACTCTTGCTGCCTGATTTAATTGCTTGTCATAAACCTTTCATAGACTGAAAAAAGAAGAAGAAATGCAACAAGTATTTCTCATGGGATAAGAAAGATACCAAAATATTTTAAATGAGTAATAATTAGCATATTATATTTCAAAGCACATACCATTTTGGAGAAAAATAAATGATCATAATATTTAAAAACCTGAGAACTCATGAACTAAGCAGCCTATATATACAGTAAAGAGAAAAAAAATCCAGGAATAAATGCAAATTAAAAGATGGGAGACAAGGTAGGAGCAGAAATGAATGAAATAGTAAACAAAGATATAACAGAGAGGATTCACAAAATTAAAATGTAATTTGAATATTATTATAATTAGCAAAAGTCTGGCAAAACCAAACAAGAAAGTATTTATTCTGTACAAATAATACTTGCAGAAAAAAAGAAATAATTATACTGCTGACAGTAATTTAAAAGATAATTATACTTTAAGCAAGTTTATTCCAACTAAACTCATACAGAGAGATTAACAAATGCACAGAAGAAAAGCTTTAAAACTGACCTATCATGAGAGATAAGCAAGGATAATCCTGAAATTATTTTAAGAACACAACCACTATTAAACATCTTTCCACCAAAAAACTATAGACTGTTCACAGATCTTTCTTCTCTCCACTGGAGTTTATCTCCGGAGACATCTGTCTTCGAGGTCTTAAGGATCTTGTAAATGCTAAACACTATGTGTAAATAAGACTTTTCTCATTAAGGATCCTGGCTCAGAGAAAATATGGGCAAAATTCCATGGACTGAGATTTTAAATAAAACATAAATTCAACATAACACATTCTAAGATATATTTGAATCACTCAATATCAACTATCTCCCCCAGATAATCCAATATCCTAAAGACGAAGCAAATATATCAAAGGGGGAGTAAAGGCAAAAGAGCTTAACAGTCCCAGTGCAGCTGAACTCAGTCTGGAGCAGAGGAGAAAGGGCATGCACCTAATGGGGAACGTGGCCGAACGCCAGAGAATTGTTAGGGGAACAGTGGGAAGGCTGAGACTGAACATGGCAAGGATGAGCCTGCAAAGATGGCGCCCGCCAATTCTCCTTCTTCCACTCCAGCACAGACTGTTCCTTCCACCAGAATGTCCTCTTCTTCTGACAATCCTAGATGGGGACAGGGAAGTGTTTTTGCCCTGGTGAAAATTCTGAGAAACAAGTCTCAAGAGAACAGAAAGCTTTCCTTTCCTGCCTCTTGGAGCTGTTGGGAAACTCAAAATTACCATCTCTTTCTAGACTTTTCACTTGTAATCCTAGCTGCTCAGGAGGCTGAAGCAGGAGGATGGCAAGTTAGAGGCCAGCTTTGACAGTTGATTGAGAACCTCTCTTGAAATTTAAAGAATTAAAAAGGGTCAAAGGGAAGCTAAGGGTGTAGCTCAGAGGTAGAGCACTCACCTAACGTGGGCATGACCCTGAGTTCAATCCCCAGATTTAATCCCCAATTTCACAAAACAACAATAATAACAAGATCAGCTTCCAATCCACACAACCCAGACAACTTCCCTCTCTACAAATGCAGAAGAAGCCAGATGTTATTAAATAAGCATTAAATTAGAATGTGATCAGCATTAGAGGCAATTCACTGAGGAGATGGAAATATAGAAAGAAACCCTCAATTTTATGTAGCCAAGCAGATAAAACCCAATCCATATATGTCCCCAAGGTAAGTAGTAATTAGTCCTCCTATATTTACTTGGTAGTTGGAGTGACCATCTGTGTTAGGTCATTGACCTTAACCAAAAAAAAAAAAAAGCCCATTTCTCCTATCTTTTCATGGGGGTGCTTTTCCAGAGGAGTTAGACTCCTATTCACCACAGAAACTAGGAAGCAGGGATGATCTCTTCCTGGATGTGTCACAGTGGTGGCTCCTAGACACTGAGCAAAGCATTCCTGGGCAGCAACCTGGCAAAAGTCTCCTGAAAGGAGACAGACAAAGAATTTACAGTAAATAGTTCTCTAAAGGAAATGGCTTGGAAATAAAAGAAGGGGTCTCTATCCCTTTCTTGCATCAGGGAGTTTGTTTGTTTGTTTGTTTGTTTTGTTTTGTTTTGTTTTGTTTTTCTTATTAGATATGTTATTTACCTTCACAGTATCTGGTTACATCAAAAGAGGTTCTGAATTCTGTTATTCTACTGGAGAAACCACAGGGAGGGGCCTCATGAGAGGGACAGAACTCAACTGGGGAGGTTGAGTGGTGATAAAGCGCCCCTGGGCTCAATCTCAATAAGCTAAAGGGCTTATTGGGGTGGAGAGACTTGAGATCACAGAAAAGAACCTAGAAACCCAGCCAATCATGAGATCAGTAGATGCTGCTGCCTGCAAGTGCCTATTCGTTCCAAGACGACCCCACACAGCCGAGTGAAGAAGCCATCAGCCATTGGGACCCTCATCTAGAGGGAGGAAACACCATGTGGTGCTCAGGTGTCCTGCTCTTCCCTACTTGAAGCCCTTTCCCACAGGATTCAAGAGCTAATAAAATGATTATTGCTTCAAACCACACCAATTTTAGCAATGGAAAACCACAGCATATCCGAAAAAGTTCATGAAAAGTCAAAACTACTTTGAAAGAGACAATGTCTAACACGAACAGTGAGAAGCAGATTTCACCTGCTCTCTTCCAGGAATCCATCTCCTCAGGTCAACCTTATCTAGAGGTCTAACTTGTACTTTGTAAAGTTAATTTCTTAATAGAATTTTCTTATTATCTTTTAGTATGATCTTTCAGTATTTTATCATGTAAATCTTGTAGCACAATTTGTAGTTAATGTTTTGCTTAATGCCTGTCTTCTCCAATATTAGGGAAAGCCAGATATGCCCACGGTTGACCATTTTTGTGCCAAAAGTATAATTTGATATATGAAGTAGAGTTAGAAAAGAAAATTTGATTTAATATAATATGTTTAACAACCTCACTGAGCATAACTTTTAACAGTCTTGATTATTGTACTACGCCTTATCAAAGGTGTCTGGATCTTTAAGTCCTTAGATCAAACCTCTCTGTCCTGTCCTGTGGAAGTAGACTTCCTGAACATTCCTGCTGTTGGTGGCTTTGATTCTGAACCACCTGTTCTGAGGTTTTTCACGTTATCTCCTTAAACTTTATGGTTTCATGATTTGCATTGAAAGACTTGCTTTCATGTCTCAGATTTATGGCCAAAAATACCTCTCTAGATTTGAAGTTTGCTTCTTTCCGACCACGATGCAGACTTGCCTTTCAGTCATGTTTCCTCTTCCCCCGCAGGGAGGCAGCCCATCTGTGAACTCTGGGCCTTCTTTCTTCACTGTGTCTGCTTGATCAGTCTTCCACCTACCTCTACTGTGTCCAACTCAGCCTGAAGACAGGGGAAATGAGAAAGTAGCAAGTAGCTCAACAATTTGGACATCTCAAGATGGTTATGGCGACCTTGAACCTTGTATCAAAAGCAACCTTACACTTAGTTAACGTGATTATTACCCCAAAGAACACAGTCAAATCCAAAGTGTTTCCAAAGTCATATTATATGCCAACTATTGCTCAACAATCTTAAAAATTAGCTAATATAACCTTAACAATTCTTTGATATGGGCACTCTTATCTTCAACAGATGAGGAAACTGAGGCACAAGAAATTTAAACAATTGACCCAGGGGAATGGACATCCAGTGAGTTGCACAGCCAGAATTTGAGCTCTGCAGTTATTTTGGACAGCCAGCCCTTCAGAAAAAAAGAAAAAGTTTACAAACCACAGGACTTCTAAGCACAGAATAAAGGAAACTCTTATTTACAGGAATCAGCTTAGAATACAGAGGTGTCTAGATATTATCACTTCACTGAAAAAGGACAGGTGTGATACCTTACTTGAAAAATCATATTTGAATAATTGTCTCATGGAGAAGTCTTTGAACTTGACCTACATTTGCTTCAATAAAAAGACTACTTTCTCATAATGAATATATTTAAATTATGTTTGCTAGATGAAAGGCTGCATTGCAATTAAAGTAAAATCTGGGCTTGAAAAAGAATATATCTAATTACAATTCCTGCGAGCATATTATTTAGAAATAATCAAAAGAAAAGAGTTGAGAACATTTCAAATTAAATGAATAGGGTGGTATTTTACACAAATTATTGAAGGTACTCTTTTTCTCATTACATTCAAAATTTATAGGGAGATCACCTTATTTAAGGAAGTTTTCCATTTTAAGAAATGAGTGCTATCAAAAGTTGACATAATGAACTCATTTTAGTATTTTTGTTGTTTAGTATTTTTTTCACATGAGTCATTAAAGCAAAGAAGCAGCAGGACATGGAAATTTAAGTATCATTCAAAATACATTAAATGCATTGCCTCATTCAAAATACATTGCCACCCTCTTAAAACTAAGAATAAATCCCTTTAAATCAAATGATATCAAGTGACTTCTCAGAAAACACTTTGTAGAAAAATGTTGTTACATGTCTGGTCCTAAGGTGAGGTCAAAACCGGAAAGAGTGGGTTTGAGTCTGCTAAACATCTTCACCTGGGTGTCAGCACACTTTAGTGAATCTTCCAGCGACCCTTATTCAAAGTAGTCTCAGTGCCGTGAGTGTGTACAGTAACTAGGTGTAAGTACAGCTATGACTAAGCACTGCTTAGTTTCCCTATAAGCACTGCTCTCTGTATCCCACGTGTTTTAATATGTTGTGTTTTCATTATCTTTTATCCCAAAGAATTCTCTCTGATTTTTTCCTTAATCCATTCGTTAGTTAAAAGTGTGTTGCTTAATTTCCAAATATTTTCAAAATTTTATTCATTATTGAGCTCAAATTTCATTCCTTTGTGGCCTGAGAACGCACTTTGTGTGTATTTAATACCGTTACCTTTTTTGGACTTGTTTCATGGCATAGCACATGGTCTGTCCAGAATCTGGCAAGACTTAGGTTAATTTCCAGAGTTCTGAGAAAGTTGACTAAGATTTCTTTTTCCTTTTTTGGTCATATTCTCATTGTTTTTGTGAAGGAGAAGACTTTTAGAAGTCCTTCTTCCTGCATTCCTGGTGAATATCACCACCAATATTTTAAAGGACAGAAGCATATATGTTTTAAATGATAATTTCATTGCTGTGTGAAATACAGATGGTAAGGTCCAACATGCTTTCCCAGTCATAAATTTTACTTGAAAAACTAGTTGATTTCTCATTAATTTCAACAAGATCATTTTTTAAACATACAGGCTTTGTGCTTCTCTCAAAGAGTTTACAGATACAAGATAGAAAAATAAACAAGACATTAATATTGAATTGTAATACCTCCATACATAACTAATATTCTTTCTTTTCAGTCAACATTAATTATCATGGCAAAATAAAACCACCTCTCTGTTAGCCACATAGAGCAATACCTCCATCCTGGCTATGTTAGGAGGATTGAAAGACACCTCACACTTCCTACTCCTTGCATAGCACGTACAACAATTATTATTATCTGGGTTGATGTCCATCTCTTTACAAGTCCCATGAGAACAGAAACAATGTCCATTTTTGATATTCAACATCAGCCACGATGTCCAACCATAGAGTAGCGCCTCACTAAATATCTGCCAAGAGGATCAATGAATGAATATCTGGATAAATTCATGGAATAATGGTGACTTCCTGGTTGTAAAACATAAGACCTATATGTATTCATTTATTAGTAATAAAAGTTCCTTGCTTTCCTATCTGGCAAATAAAATGAAAGTCTAAAGGTGGTTACTAAACTTGCATGATGTTTAGCACTCTTATAAAAAATTAAAGAAAGCTTTTACACAATTGAAAAGTCAATATGAATCTCCAGTCTATTGTGGATTTTCTGAAACCAGAAACAGCCTTGTGCAACATGAAGGGAAACCGTGCTTTGACAAAGGGAGCTATCAGTCTGGAATATTCTCTCTGGTCAGACATCATCTGAAGTGTTGTTTGCCGATCTCTCAGACTAATTCACTATCCCACAGCTGTCTCCACATTCTATGAGGAAAATCAGTAGCATTACATATGAATTTTGATCATAACATTAAAAAAATTGTGTGCTAGGGTGGAAAACCATGATGATAAAAGAGCCAGACAACTTGTTACGTGAGGAAGAATTTAATTAAATGAAATGTTTAACTGGAGCAGAAATGTCTTCTGGGAAGAATTATTCACAAATACTTGACGGACTGTCATGTGAAGAAGATGATATGTGTCTCACGTGGCTCCAGGGAATAGAACTTGGACCAATGTGTGGAAATTACAGTGCAACAGACTTTGACAGAGTGAAAAGGAAACTTTCCAACACTTTTAACTTCCTGAAATTGGAATCAGCTGCCATATCAAGATGATCTCTAAAAATAAGTAGAAATTTAATACTGTAGAGAAAATTCTGCTTTGGATGGGAGTCATTAGACTTGAAGATTTTACTGTAACTTGGAATTTTAAAATTCTATCAATCATGAAGCTCTTTTACATGTATCACTTTGAAAATAAAATTGGATATTGATATTTTCATATTGTATTTGTGAACATAAAATGTATTCCTTATTATAAAAAGTTGTTTTAAAACCGCTCACATGAATTATTATGTATACTTATATAAACATCGCAGACACATAAATGCATTTATTATCAATTTGATTCATTTCCTTACAAAGGGAAGACAAACAGTATATCCATAACTGAAGAATTAAATTTATAAGGCTTGAACTTTTTTTATGCAAAGCATTCAAATATTCTTATGCATATTTAAGCTTTCAACAATGTAATAATGTTAGTATAATAAACCAGAATCTAAAAGCAATTTTTCCTAGATTATGGCTCACATAAACCCTCCCAGAGATTCAGCCCCACTTGAGCAGTTATTGACGAAACATTGGGTGCTAAGGAAATGCATGTGGAGCAAGTCCACACTGAGTCTTCTTGGTGTTGTGGGTGTCTCCTGCTGCAACTGACAGGAGATCAAGGATTCAAACAAAGAGATGTGCCCTCAATCCTAGGTAGGTATTTCTGCAATAATCTGTATTTGACATTTAAGTAAATATGTTTTTTTCATAAGAAAAGAATATATAGCATAGAATTACACTTAAAACATGCATGAATCATAAACCTAATCTTTGAAACATAATATGAGCCAGGAAGAAAAATTTCAAGTGAACTGTTAAGTTCACTTGCATCTTCAGAAAGTAGCAAAAGGACCCCTTCTTGAGATACCAGCCAGTGGAGAAGCGTCAGGCTTTGAGAATCAAGGAAATAGCTCTCTTTCAGCTTGTTCATTCCACTGCTAACTCCAGATGTGCCTAAAGTCAGGAGACACTTGCTCAAACGCTGTGCACGTAACAAAAGAATATCAGAGATCAAGTTTATCTGATGAAAAGAAACAGAGCTTTGCTTTTTTTTTTTTTAAATTTCACACAGAATAGCAACATCATAAGTTGCACCATGGATGGAATGGTCTTTCTCAAACACCAAAATTAAGGACAGAATTTCTACCTGTCACAGGTAGAAGAGAATTCCGGTGAAAGAATATAAAGTAGAGTTTTGAGGGGCACTACTCTTAAACAAAGAAGATGTGGAATAATTTACAGTTTTTTAAAGAGGAAAATTGTGTAGATAAATAACGAGACTGGAGGGTTGGGGTTGTGGCTCAGTGGTAGAGCGCTTGCCTAGCATATGTGAGGCAGTGGGTTCTATCCTCAGCACTGCACATAAATAAAATAAAGGTCCATTGATAACTAAAAAATAAAAAAAATTAAAAAATTTAGAAAAAGAAAAAGATTGAGACAAAAAAAAATCACAGGTAGCTGAGATTAATATAGATGTTCAGAAGCCCAGTGGACTGGTATTCAAAACTGAAATGAAAGAAAATAAAAGGCCAATCCCTGAGTGATTTAGGATTTTGAGCTACTCAGTTAATATCTCAGAGAAGAAGTTCCACCATTCATGAACATGTACGATCAATGTTGATTACCCTATCAGATTCAGTCATTAAAATACCACCATCATCCAAGCTGGACAAACTGTAGAGAAATAGAAAGTTGAGTAATGGTGCTGGTGGAGGTATGACTTGCTAGAACTTTCTTAGTATCTTTTGAGAGCAATAATGTTTATGCTTTTTGATGCAGAAATATAAATGTAATGAATATCTCTTATGGAAGTGAAAAAACTGCACATCTGGATCAATATTCCAACATATATGTGTATATATGCAAATATACATATGTACATAAATACATGCATACATATGAACATGTATATAGAGTACACATATAAACAAATGCTTGCTATTGCACATATATATGCACACACATATACACATATTATACATATACATACATGTATATACACACACACCAAAGACACACTTAGAAATCCTTTATGTGTTTAATTTTATATATTAGAGTATATATAATAGATTTGTTAATATATAACATCTAATATATGAAGATTCTTGTTTATGTTATATAGAAATGGTGAAATGAAGAGGGAAAATGTGGCAAGAAATTATGCATTGTGCCAGAGATTCACACCATAGATAGATAGATAGATAGATAGATAGATAGATAGATAGATAGATATAAAATGTAGAGAAAGAGAGAGAGCTACATATCAAAGAGTTAATACTAGGTAAGCAAAGGGAAGGGAAGGGGAAAGACATCCAAAGCCCATCCCTTGCCCTCCTGTTTCTTTTGGCTCCTCCACCTCAACAGGCTAGGAAGTCAAGTGTCCACCTGCCAAGCCTGCCCTGCAGCTAGGCGTGTCCATGTGACCATTTCCAATCACTGAAATGAAGGGAAAGTCAACTATGGTAACACTGAGAAATTTTGGGCTTCCAATTAAAAGAGACAGAGAGTCGGCTCTACTCTCACCACACTGTCCTACCTTGAGCTCCAACAGGATTCCTGGAGCTGCGGCATCACACTGCAATCACGAGAGACTGGCTGGAGAATTGCTCTGTGACAGACACAGGATCAAGCCTGGGCACGGCTGACAGACAGTTTCTATGTAGATGAGAAAAATAAGCTGCTATTCTATAGGATCAGTAGATACCTTCACCTGTTTTGGGCTGCCACAACAGAATACCTGAGACTGGGTAAAGGACAGAGATGTGTTCCTCACTGCTTTGGAGGCTGGGAAGTGAAGATCGAGGCACCGATCTCTGCAATGAGGCCTCTCACTGTGTCCTCACATGGCAGAGGAACAGAAGAGAGAGGAACCCACTCCTAGAGGCCACTTTTATAGCAGCATTAACCTGTTCGAAAAAGTGGAATCACTTGGATCTAAGCATCTCCATTAAGTGCCACCTACCAACATCATCACATAATGGATTAAGTTTTTAAGACATGAATACTGAAGGAGACACAAACCATAGCTTCACAACTCTGTGACCCTCATTGCAAAGCATGTCGAATCGATAAAAGGACATACTTTTCTTCATTCCTGAAGTTGCTATAAAAACCTTGCATTATTATTATTATAATTTTAATGACTTTTTAAAGTAGAAAAATTAAAGATAAGAAAAGAAGCAATTCAGCACAGAAGGAAAAATCTTTTAGAAAGATAGTTAACCTTTTTCACTGTATTCTAATCATTATACTCATTTCAGCATTAATGGATGCTCTCACTAGTTTGTGTGTTATCTGTTAAGTAGCCATGAGAAGCAGTTCAGATATATTGCCTTTATTCCATAATCAAGTGCTGAATCCTTTTCTGAATCACTGAAAGTGGCACCAAGGTTAGCCTTAATAAAAATAGGTGTTTATTAAGTGTCCCGGGTATGTAAAAATGTTCTACAGTAATCATGAGTCTTTCAACAACATGG
>CM053412.1:7865761-7888402 GCA_028644305.1 Xerus rutilus | reverse complement strand
GTGTGTGTGTGTCTCATTAGGAATTTTTGTTTTATTTTTCTGGAATTTTATTTCTACCTTTTGAAAATAATTCTTCATCCTACTCTACCCTCTCAGATGGTCTGAATTATGGTCTTTATGTGCCCTTTTCCTCTATGGTTTTGATATCAAGTATCCCCTGAAATCTTCTGTTAATGCAGGTATGTTCAGAGGTAAAATGATTGGACTGTGAGAACTGTAACCTCAACAGTCCATCCTAGTTTGAATGGACTGGGTGGTCACTGGACTGTAGACAGCTGGGGCGTGGCTGTAGGAAGTGGGTTGGTGGGGTATACCTGGAAGAGTCCATCTTCCCTACAGCCAGGGCAACTGTTCTCTCTCTCTCTCTCTCTCTCTCTCTCTCTCTCTCTCTCTCCCCCGCCCCTCTCGCCGCCCTTCCATCTTTGTTTCCATAAGGGGAGCAGCTTCCTCCCCTTGTACCATTTCCCCAAGATGTGCTGCCTCATCTTGGGCCTAGAGAAATGGAATTGGCCATCTGGGGACTGAGACCTCTGATACTGTGAGCCACAAATCAACTTTCCCTTCTTTAAGTTGTATTTTGGTCACAGTAATGCAACAATTGAATAAAATGCTTACAATGTACTGTCCCTTTATTGAACTTTGTAAAAGTTAAAATTGTACGGACTCTGTTCCTAAAGATTAAGCTCACTTTATAATTGGGTCTTAATAAAGACACCAAACCAGCAATTGTAGAACTCCTATCCAGATGCTCTAAAAACCTCCTGCCAGAAGCCTAGCACATCCCAGAGGGTATTTCTTATTGGTTTTCTCATAACTATTCACTTTGAATCATTATCAGGAGATGTTAGATAATGTACTTTAACTCCCTTTATCCATTCCTAAACCATGTACTAAAATCAGTAGACCTTGCTTTAGCATCTTTGATGGTGGTACAAGACAGCAAATATTCAGTCTTAGAGTCAATTTTATGTTTAGAATTACAGTTCACTAATAGCTGTATATCAAAACAAAATATTTAGAAAAGAATAAATCAAATAATAAAATATTTCTGTTCTCAGATTTTAGCTATAAAATCAGTTACAAAAATAAAATCAAATAGTTTTTCCCATACTAGATGTTTTGAATTCATAAAAACCAGCCAAAAATTAGCTCAAAAAGTTATTTCTTAATGATTGCTCTTGTGAAAAATCTCCTCAATAACTTGTTAAAACTAGAGGTCAGAGTGATTAGATCTAAATCCCCTGTGACTCAGCTGAGAATCTGCACATTTTACATGCACCCAAGGTGATGCCCATATTCACTGATATTTGAGAGCGTTGGCCTTAAGCTACTGCACACTCTGATAAAAGATCTGGTTTTATTTGAGACCTGCGTATAAGTATGTAAGTCAGACATGAGAGCTTGTGTTGAAGCACAGATGCACTACACAAGAGTTTCTTTTCTTCAATTCCAAATTCTGAAGCAGAAGTTGTTCTTTTTTCTAGTACATTAGAAAAATAGAAATGAAAAAGAAAAACTCAAATACACAGAATAGATGTGTAAGTACATTGACTCCTGATCAACATAACATCTCAAATTTGTGAACAGAGAATGACATTTGAAATGCTATAGACAACGCAGCATGTATCAGGAGAAGATGAAATCACTATTTGTAGCACAAGCCTTTTACAAAAATAACTTCCAGATTGATTGAAGATTTTAAAGGTTAAATCAAAACCACAAAAGTATTAGAGATAGGTACAAATGAGTAAGTAATCATACAGTGGGAAAACATAAGCAAGGGAAGACATCACAAAGAAAATTTTTACCATGCATAGAAATTCCCTATGATGAAATACAATATCAGTTGAATAAATAAATAAGGAAAAAATAGCAATCAAACTATAAATATAGGGGAAAATGAAAACCTAGGAATAATAAGTTTTTGCAGGCCATCGTAAGCTTTCCTGTCTGTCATTACCATTTTCAAGTGTTCAGTTCTTGGTGGAGAAGAGACCAGGAAAAGCAACTGAGGCAACACACTTCCAATGTCAATAACCCAAGTCTCCAAGGGGACAATCTCCTGGCCTATAGTTGTCTCCCACAGCCAAGTGCATTAAATTGAAAAGGTGAGACAGCTTGGAAACACAAAGCATTTATGTTAATTTCTGCATTAATTAACAAAGACATTAAGAAAGTTTCAGAAACTCCAGAATATAGAGCTGAGCCCGGACTTTTCTTTTCAACCTCAAATACATCCCTCAGCATAGCTTGCTGTAAATGTATTTAATGTTTACTCCATTTGCATGTTCCTACAATCAACATGAGGATGAGATTTACAGATCAGCCAGCTGCAGCCAGATTGGAGGCCTCACGATTTAATCCTATGGAACCTTCTCCCCACTTAATTGAAATCCTATTATGTCCTTCACTTATCTTCATCCTTAATTGGTTCTTAATCTTTATCTCTCTTCTGTCAGCCAATTATTCTTTCTCCTTATCTTGCTGAGCAGGGTAACTGTAGCACAATTCTCAAACTCTCCAATATTTATGTCCATGAGATCTCTGCCAAGTTGTTTACAATGCATTTTGAAGTTCGATTGTAATTTGCAATACTGAAGTGGACCTATATTTCACCAGATATTAATTACTTCTCCCATAACACATATTATAGTTTATTTTGTCTCATCTTGTCAAGAAAGTGTTAATATTGCTTATTTAAAAAGAGTTCTCACTAATAGAAAATGCAAACATTACCACATAAAATTGAGTTCAAAAGAATAATTACAAAGGAAGAGTAATAAGATCTAATGAAGAGAAGAAAGTATTTCATCTCATTACTTATCAAGGAAATAAAAAATAAAAAGAACTTTAAAAAAAATCTTTTTTTACCATCAAATTAGCAATGATTTCCACAGTGTTCTTAATTTTGTTAGCCAACAAAACTCTTTTACAAAAGAATGTGTCTGTCCCATAAATAAAGTAAAATGAAATCAAACTGCTGTGGTTGGTAGGGAAATTGTGAATCCAAGTCCAGCTCCCTCTTAGGGTTCTGAGGTCCCCACACAGTCCCTACAGGAGCCTTTCAGGGCAGCTGCTCTGAGGGACTCCCCATGAGAGTTCTCTATTAAAGGATTCATGAAATCTCATCTTCACAAGAGTTAGGAACGGGCCTTCCTGCGCTATCATTGCTGATAGTGTGGATGCTACCCTGTTTCTGGCAGGCATTTGAAACCACATCTTAAACTTTGTGGCCTTCCTTCTCTTCATTAAATCTTTTGTGTTTTCCCCAAAAATTCATATTTTGAAGTTCTGAATCTTGATGGAGTTGGTGAAGGGGACTTTAGGAAGTGATTGAATTTAGACGGGGTCATGTGGGTAGGGCTCTCATGATGGGATCAGTGTCCTTGAGAGAAGAAAAGAGACACAAGGTCTCTTAGAAGTAATTGTGCAGGTTCTATATTATTTGCTTACTTTTTGAAATTGTTGCATCCTTGAATTTATTATTTTTACTGTTATTTTTACAACCAAACTACTAAAATGTTAAATAAAATCTAAAACGCAAAGGATAAACTTAGGGGAAATGTATTACATGAGATAAGAAATGTTCTCATTTTTGTGTGTATAGATAGGTACCAATTAATACAGAAAGGAAGACACCATCCAAAGGAGAAAATGCATGTGAATCAACCATCAAAAGAAGCAAAATGAACAATAAGCATATTAAGCATTATTAGCCCTATAACAGTAAAAAAAAAAAAAAATTAGCACAATGAGATAGTATTTTTCAAAAGAGTAATAATACAGCTTCTTTGACAAGTGACTCCCAGGTTCTCTTCTAAGTGCTTTGCATCAATTATTTTATGTAATAGTCACAGCTACTAGTGTATGGGTACTGTTTTTACTGGCCCACTTTGTAGCCCAGGGAACATGAGCAGAAGATGAGCCATTGGAGAGTGCAGGCGGCAGACTGTCTCAAAGGTCAGCAGCATCCTGCAACAGAGCACCTGGCCCTCACCATCACAAGCAAGCCTCCCATGCCAACTTCCAGCAATACCACTGATCTAATCCAGTGCTCTCCAGGGTTCTAGCAAAGGAAGGGCTATAAAAACTCTCCTGAACTTAATGGAAACACATTTTTGGAAGTTAGTTTAGACTTAAGGGTCAATATATTAAAAAATACATTTGCCAGGTGCAGTGGTGCACCTTCATGATTTTAACAACTGGGGAGGCTGAGACAGAAAAACTCCAAGTTCAAGGCCAAACTAGGCAATTTAGAAAAAACCTGTCTCAAAATTAAAAAGGGCTTAGAATGATATAGCTCAATGATGGAGTACCCTGGCTTGATCACCGCAAAAACAAACAAAAAATGACTATTTAAATGGAATTTCCAAATGCTGGATGTTATGCTCAGAAAATAACACAGATCTACAA
Source organism: Xerus rutilus (assembly GCA_028644305.1). Taxonomy (NCBI): domain Eukaryota; kingdom Metazoa; phylum Chordata; class Mammalia; order Rodentia; family Sciuridae; genus Xerus; species Xerus rutilus. Next base: position 7,883,989 of record CM053412.1, on the reverse strand, counting down.
AATTTTCATGAATAAAGTTTCCTAGTGGATTCTTACTTAAAATAAAAAAAAAAAAAAGGAAGAGCGTGACTATCTATCTATTCAATGAATAAAATCTCCTAATGGATTCTTACTTAAAACAAAAAAAAAAAAGGAAGAACGTGAGTATCTATCTATTCAATGATTGAATGAGTAAATAAAGGATACAACAGAATACAATTTTAAAAAAATATTTTCCATGTTGGCCAAATAATACAAACCTGCAGGGTTTTTTTTATTAGTGCATTACAATTTAAATAATAGTAGGGATCATTAGGCCATATTTGCACATGCACATGATATACTCGGAACAATTTCATTACTGCTTACTCAACTGGAGAACCAAATTTACCAAATTATGCTATGTCCATGTACAAATAGATCACAATGAATACAGCTTTTATATATAATTATAATGCACTAATTTTTCAAAATCTTGCTGTTATAAGATAAATAACTTCTGGTGGCCTAAAGCAAAGTACAGTGGCTTTTAAATCATAATGTGAAGCTTGAAAGAAAACAGAGAATTTAAATAAATTCTCCATAAATCCCTGCAAAAAAATAACAAAGTGCTTTGAAATCTTTCTATGTGAAAGACCTTTGATAGTTGTCCAAGTTTATACAATCCTAAACAATTATTAGACTTTATAAGCAATAATTGTGAAATGATCAAAACAATATTTTTTTCTGATCCACCAAAAAGAAAAGAGAAAAAGAAAAAAATACTCTCAACTTCAAATAAAAAATATGTATATTCATATAGCTCCAAAATTGTTTTTAAAATATCAAACATACATATTTGTATATAATCTCATTTGTATATTTATTTCACATTATATCAAGTGTATACATTTAATATGTAAATATATACTTTTTTGCAGTCTCATTTTATGTTATATAATTAAACAAGGGTAAATATATATGTGCATATACATATAATTGACAAGAGAATATACACAAAAATATTAAGCAAGTTTAATGGGGCGTTGGGATTACAACTTTTTTTTTGGGTACCAGGGATTGAACTCAGGGGCACTCGACCACTGAGCCACACCCCCAGCCCTATTTTGTGTTTTACGTAGAGACAGGGTCTCACTGAGTTGCTTGCTTAGCGCCTCACCGTTGCTGAGGCTGGCTTTGAACTCGCAATTCTCCCATCTCAGCCCCCAGCATGCGCCTTCGTACCCAGCTCAAATTTTTTCATTGCTTCTCTTTATGTTCAAACTTTTCTCTCAGTCTCATTCTCTCACAACCTCCAATCCACCAACCGCATCGCATCAACCATTGGCCCGTCCATTAGCCGGGCTGAAGGGGTGTCTGCAGGAGCTTAGAAGCCGCAAGGACAGCCAGTGACAGACTCAAATGACGGCAGCAGCAGCAGCATTTTGCCCCCTACAAGAGCAAAAATAAAAAGAGGCCTGTGACTTCTCCCCAGGTCTCATGAAGAGAGACACAACAGAGCCTGAAACGTGTGAACCCAGTTCCATGGAGAGAAAGGAATTCTGGAAAATCTTGCTCCACTTAGCTAAAGTGGCCCAGGACAATCCACTGTGTCAACCAAGGTCTGTCTTCCCAAAGAGCACATTTTTTTTTCAATGAAAGTATCTGTGCAGGACAAGTTGGAAGTAACAACTCAACCTATAAAAGTCCTTCTGTTGACATGTAAAATAATAAAACTCCCAAGAGTTGGATTTCCTTAGTCAGCTCCATTTCCCTCACCCTCAAGAGTAATAAAAAGTCTGCCCTGACATGGAAAATAGAAAATAGAAAAAGCCCCAGACTTTAATCCTGGGAATTTGAGGAAACCAAACACTGTTTCCCTTACTTACTTAAGAGTTAAGACGGGCTCTTCAAAGTTTTACAGAAGTTTAGCAGAAAGGGAACATTTATTAGAATATTTACTGAAAATGAAACTATTGCTTCCAACTTTCACTCACAGATCTGAAGGAAAGAAGAAAGAAGGGAAAGAGAGGAGGAGGGAAGAAAGGGAGAAGGGGGGAGGAAAGGAAGAAAGGAAAGAAGGAGGGAAGGAGGGAAGGAAGGAAGGAGGGAAGGAAGGAAGGAAGGAAGAAAAGGAGGAGAGAGAAGAGAGGGAAATGGAAGGAAGGAGTGGAAATGGAGGGAAGGAGGAAGGAAGGAAGAAAAGGAGGAGAAAGAAAGAAAATGAGGGAGGTTATAAAACCATACCAAATGAGTACATTTAATTTATCTTCTCTATGTGAAGCATTTGCACCACCTGAAATATTTATTCCAGTTGGTTACAGTAAATTACATTTGGAAGAAGTTTAAATTCCCCCCTCTAAAGCAAACAACTAGATCAATGTGCCTTAAGCATTTTCTGAAAGGGGAAATTTATCAATAATGAACAAATAAGCAAACATACGAGCAAATGTTCACCCTACGTCGACAGGAGTGTCCACTTCTCATTATTTTCCCATTATTTGGCACTTCTGAAATATGGAATATTTTTATGAAAGTGTATCATCTATTTCAAAGGTGGTCATGGAAATTCACAATTTGATCAGCTTTGAAAATGGGGTGCATTTCAAGGTTATCACAATGATCCTCACTACTACAAACAACACTATACCCATGGTGCCCAAAGTTTGCCTTGGCTCTCATTTCCCTGTTGGAAAAAAGAGAGAGAATGAGACAAAATATGTGTGTCTTTTGAGATTAATGAAGATAGAGAAGAATATAGTCTGATTTATAAGAAATTTTTAAAATGACAAACAAAATACACTAAAAATGGAAGATTTGGACTTCAATAAAACAAATGGATTTGAAAATATCATTTAAGTGTGTAAATAATTGTCATAATTTTATTGTGCAAAATTTCTGACTACAACTGATGATAACACACTGACTGAGTTCTGAAAATGTCAAAATGAAAATTCAGGAGCATGAAAATGGTTAAACTAAGAGGTAACTGGAGAAGGGAAAACGTACTTCAGATACAATGAATGAGAAGTAAGTGAAAACACTAAGTCCATAGGTTATTTTTGTTTTACATATCAAATTCCATAAGGAGCAACTCAGTTAATTATTCTCTCAGTCTTCTTTTAAAGACTGTCATATCCGTCGATTTGAAACATTTTTCCAATAAATTGGTTTTCCTACAAGCCATTATCTCCCCACAGATAAAACAAGTCATCTCAATAAAAAACAGACGAGAAAGAATGTTGATGTCACCAACATGGAGAAGTATCAAAATGTAAGGAAAACCACATTAGTTAAAGCTAATCAATCAATGCTGTTTGTCAAAAAGCCAGTGAAAAAAAAGCAAAAGTACACATTACCTTTTGGAGAACAATCACCTTATTCCTCACTTGGAGGCAATTGTGACTTGGTTGCTGTATTTTATTATGTAAATGTGACTGAAAATAATATGATCCTATAAAATTTAGAAACTGGATCAACATTCCTTCACGTAAGTTCCAGTGATGAGCAAGCTTGAGTTTTTGTGTATTTAAACTAAAGCTTCTAAATTGTTTAACCCTAAATCCTATTGTCACACTCCAAAATGGTTTCCTTCACCAACAGCAGACATGTGACATGCAAAGTCCTGAAGACCATTATATTGAAATCAGAGTTCTCCTGCAGTCCCTAGCATTACCACAGGTTTCCTAGGTGAATTACTGGTATTCTTTTTTCTCTTCTCCGTACCATTTTTCCTTATTTGAATGTGCACATACTGAACCTTAACAAAGATCAGATGCAATCACCAGTTCAACAGAGCTGCATTACTACCTATTCTCAAGGGCTCCATATCATTTCACTGCTCAGTAGTCCCAAATTCTTGAATTGACAATGTATATATACTTGGATATTTGGGATAAAATACCAAGAACTATCTGAACTTAGGAGAATTAGCAAATCCAAGATAATTCCTTGAAGAGGAACCAGCTGGAGTTGAAATTTAACCAATCTCCACTTTGGAGTACAAGTTCTCCTTGCCTCTCCCACTTTGAGTCACAGTCAAATTGAGGTACCTATATGCACACATCAAGTAGGTTGGAGCAGAATGTCATATACCAAATGTGTGGCAGCCTAAACCCGAACAGGTCAGCCTTGCTCCGTGCTTCATTTTTAGTCTCCAGTAATGTGAGCTTCAATCTTCTGCTGTTCCCTGTGAAGGAAAGTCCAAACGTATCTCAAACCTACTAGATGTTTACAAACATAACTGACATTTTCATTGCACCTATTTCCCATCCTATAGAATATAGGTATTGAGGGCTTCAACCTAGGTGCCACTTCCTGCCTATGCAATCTGGTTAACTGAACATTATGCCATTGGGATAAAGAAACCATAAAATGCTCTGCAGAGTATTCAGATGGTCCAGGTTCCATCTGAGAGATGGAAGGAGTTAACACAGGCCTGCTCTTACAATTAGACCTTGAATATTTTCTCTGCTCTGTCATCTCCCTGGGTACAGAATTAGCATTTCTAGTAAGTCTTACTAGGGAAGTCCTCTGGCTCTCATATTCTGTCTTCAATTGTTATCAATCACCCAGTCCGTCATATTTCTGTAACACAAAGTCAGTGGTGCTCAGCATCTGCCTTCTGTTTCCATAACTTTAAAGTGCCGTTTCTCTCATACTTTTCCAGTGCTAGAGCTATTGCAGCAGCCACTACGCCTGCCCTCTCTGTTTCTCCATCAAATTCACTACTGGGGTAATCTTTCTAAAACTTTTCCTGTTACAGCAAGCTGTGGACTATCAATATTTCTTCCACCACCAACGATGTAGTAGAAAGCAACCTTTGCCATTCACTTATTTTTTATTCTGCCACTTAGAACCACTTCTGATATAACCCATCTTAGAATCAGCTCCTTGGAAATAAACACTGAGATGGAGAAGGTTTTCCAAAGGAAGGTGTATTTTGTGTATATGTCAGTGACGAAGTGAGAGCAGGAGTACTGGGAGCCCAAGAAGCTACCTGAATTGCGATCACAACAGAGGCTTGATGTGACTCTGTAGAAGGCTCAGGGACTGGGTAAGCACTCCAGAGTTTTTCCAGATGAGGTAAGGGATCAGGCTTTTCTCCCCACTGTATGCACCATCATGGCCACAAGTCACCCCTGGGGGAGATGTGTTGAGGGACACAGTGATCAAGGACAAGGGTAGTGCTTAGTGAAGGGTTCCGGGCAGATGAGGGTGAGTGCATCTGCCCTGCAAATGCCATCTGGAAAGAGCCCCAGTTTCCACTGCTTTTTAGCAAATTCTAAGTACAAACAGGTTACTGAGCAAGACTCTGAGGCTATGCTGTCGAAACCGGCTGCCAGGCCCGGCAGGTGACAGGAGAACAGGGGTTTATGGAAACTTCTGAAGGTCTTGAAATTAAGAATTCCATATAGTCACGAACCAGGGGTCCCTTTGTCTTTGGATGAGTGACTAGAGTTACTGAAACAAGAATGTGTTTATATGGGACATTGCCAAGATTCTGACGTCAAATTTCTCATCATACATCAACAGAAAGAAAAATAGGCTCCTTTATATGTATTGAGATTTTGAGCAACTCTTTTGTGAGCTGTGAAACACAGCCCTGTGTGAGACCCAGGGGGTCTGGAAGTTGCTACTGGATTGACTTAGAGAAAAACACTGCAGAGGCAACTTTGACTCCACGGGAGACCAGAGGGACACACTGACTTTTCACTGTTAGTGAAACTAATTTTGGAGGATGAATAGAAGGAGGGCACATTGATTGTCTCAGAGGAGAAAACTAAAGAGAAGAGCGGATCCAGGGGCTTCTGTTGGGACTTGGAAGCCAGAGTGATGCTGTGGTTCAAATCACTTTTCCCTGCTTCCTGGGGAGAGGAATAAGCGGGATGTGTCCCAGGAGGAGCTCAGTAGGAAACCTCATCCTTCAATTGTTTTCCATGTGAGCACCCTATCATCTAAAAGATATATGTGACCTTCTGGGTGCCAGGACCCAGATGTATGTCAGAAATGCCCACTCGTGCTGTGGGAAAGACCACACATGAATGTCCACAAAGCGTGGCTGGGAAATGGGAAAAAGTCTTGGCCAAATGGTTCCTTAGTCTTAGTCTGGCCCAAGAACATAAAAGTTTAGAAGACACAACCTCACACTTTGCAGTGGACCAAGTCCTGGAAAAGTGGAGCAAGAGGGACAGGAGCCCAGCCGGGGATGCCCCTTTCATGTTCTGCAAGCTTTAGAGACTCGAGTAAACCCTGATCCCGAGGGTGCAGAAAGAGCCAAGAACCAAGACTGCAAATACCATCTGCTTTCCTAGTTTCTCCTGATGTCAGAGGGTCCGACTGGCAATGTCTAATCATTTCTCGTTTCTCCAAGATGCACAGAACATGGCAGGTAGCCCCTGTCTGACAAACCATGGTACGGATGGTGCTCTCAGGGGACTGTACCTCCTCTACATCTGAGTCAGGGCACAGGGGCATGAATCCTGGGGCAACCCCCTGCCACATCACACTGGAGCTGAAAATGTCCTTTGGTTCTACCACACAATCCACCAGAGGAAATGTATGTATTATGTGTCTTCAAGTCTATTTCTCTTCAATTTTTTAATCTCTTCTATTTTGCTTTAATTTTATTTCACTACCATTAGAATCTATCTCTCACCTTAGGGCCCTTAATTTATATATCCTTATCACATTCTATAGAAATTTCCCTCTAATTTCTCCAAGTTTACAAATTCCATTTTCAACTCTACTTAGAATGCATCTCGTCTATTGAAAGATTCATTTATACATTAAAAAAATATTTTTCTAGGGTCTCCATTTGGCTGTTTTGACATCTACCTATGATATGTCCACATGGTCCTTTTCCTGTCTTCAGGAAAGGAAGGCTCCTTGCCATCCTTCAAGGCATGCAAAGATGATTGGATTGAATTCATCTTATCTCTTGATGACAAGTGACATCTGGGTGGCTCTTACTTTCTTACATCGGTTTTCTTCATGCACCTGTACTTACTTCCTAAATGGGTAGAATTTTTTAAATTAGTCTTCCCTCCCATTCTGCCTGCCTTTACTCCACCACTCTGCCCTGCCCTCAAAATCTAATACCCACCACGCCAGAAACAGCTGGTAGACGGCAGTAGCATAGGGATCCCATTCAGATGTGAAATTTGGATATTGCAGATGACTTTGCTGAGCCAAAGAAGCTTGACTCACACCCTGGCTTGAAATGCTCCTGCTTCGCCTCACTGGGTGTCCCACGGCATTAGCTGTCTATCAGCCACAGTCTCAGAGTTAGGTTTTTCAGCTCCTGCCCCAGACTCTGTTTAATCAGCAGCCTTGGGCTTCATCCCTACACTGGATATTTTTAGAAACCATTGTCCTATAGGAACTCTTTTACTCTCATGAGTTAAAAAAAAAAAAAAAGAAAAATCATATACTGTAGTAATCAAAACTAATGCTATAGGCCTGCTCTACTCCAGCTTGGAAAAACAGCAGATGTTTCCATGATCCTGTCAGCTGAGTGATAAAAAGGAGGCCAAAAGCCTGTGGAACCGAGGAGGGGGAAGATCAGAAATAGGTTTTTAATCTAATAGGAATTATATTAACACAAAGTGAAAAGCCAACTGAGAAACAATTCCTAGTGTAGGCTGAGGTCTGGCCTTGTTCTTCCTTACAGTGACAATTTATCTCACTGGAAAGAAATGTGGTGAGCAAATCATTTTAGGAACTGTGTAAGAAGGTAATTTGCTATCTAATACAATTATCACACCATCCAGTGAGGTAGGTATTGTTGAAGTCATCTTTCAGTCTAAAAAACTGAGTGTAAACAAGGTTACAGTTTGAAAGACAAAGTCATACAGTTAGAAAAATGTAAACTTACACTTTACATCTAGGTCAGATTCCAAAGTTCTTTCAGAAGGGCCCCTTGAAACAATATTCCCTTAAGTAAGTCCATATAGATTTGCAGATGGGCAATGATTTGGCAGGGTACAATTAGGTTTTTTTCTTTTATTCTTTCCTTGAGTGTTCTGGTTATTAGTCTTTGTTTTCTCAGTTCTGCATAAAAGTTACCAAGTGATGTTCAAAATGTATCTGATTTTCCTTCCTTTGAATATTTTGTCTGGATAATGAAGGGATTTCCCCCTTTCTTTAAAGCCCTACAGCTTTACTACTACATGTATCAGTGTTGGTTATGCCAATTTTATTTTTCAAGACTCATGCTATTCCCTGTCAGTATATTGTTTTAACATAATGAATTATTGCAGGAAAGTTTTCCTAAACTCAAAGAGTCTCATTTGTTAGTGACTACCATTATCTGTTCAAATGTATTCATACTCATTTTCATGCTTTGACTAATAAAATAAAATCAATGTGTGTTTCTGTCTTTTCTTTCTTGATGCCTATTGGGAATAGTCAGTCCTTGCCCACTACAGAATGTTTGTGTAGGCGGTATAGTGGGAGGAGCTTTGCTGAGAAGCCAAAGGTCCCCTTACTACCAGGCAGGGTGGGAGTTCAGACTGTTCCGTGGTCTCCACAGCATCATGGGGAGGGGCCTTATTTCCAGCTGGTGGTGATGAAGTTTCCAGCTCCTTCCTTGGCTTTCTCTGGCAGCATCCTGACATGATGTTGAACACCACTTCTCAGCCTGAGAAACATGAAAGTCTCCCGAATTAGCCTTTCCAGGCATGCATGGACAGAGGGCAGTTACTCTGAGTTGTCTAGCTAGAGTAGAAAGGTTATCATCTCACAGAGTCCTATCATGTCAACTTGTTCTTTTCCTGATTCTTTGGCTAGAGAAAGCCTTTTGGTTTGGTTTGGTTTGGTTTGGTTTGGTCTGGGGTTTTTCCTGCATTTGCTGGTTAGTGTCTAAGTGGCTAGCTTCTTCAGCTCCAAGTATCCAGGATGTATTAACAAAAAGAAAACTCTGGAGAATACAACACGTCTTCAGTCAGTTTCCAGAGCATTGTTTGCCATCTTCTCTCCACACTTCAGAGTATTGTGTTCGCTTTAAACATAATTCCCAGTGCACTGTATGTATTTAGCCAGAGGAAGAGAGAACAGAGTAATTGTTCTATCTTCCCAGGGGCAAAATTTTCATATCCATTTTTTAAATAAACAACTTGTATGGATTAAAAAAAACAATGCCATTAATTGTATTAATTAAGAATGGCATACATTCATTATGTAGTCAACCTCAAGGTGAAACAAATAGACAAAAGACAATTTGGAGAATAAACAAAATTCAACAAAAGGTCAACCAAGAAGTGACAAGATAAAATCTAATGATATTTGGAATAATTCTTGAATATCTTTCAAGAATATTTTCTGGGAAATTTTTTTTACATGTGGCACAGAGTAATTCTCTAGGCTTAGAAGCAACACTGTACATAGAGGTCAACAGTGAAAATTAACTGAAAATACTGGGTGAAAAATAGAGAAGTGTCAACTCAGGACTAAAGAGAATTCTGTGAGGCACAGTGAAAATCTTGGGATTCACGGGTAAATATTAGAAGACAAATCCTCACCTACGCCTCTTTGCCAGTGGCAGAACGTGATGAAATACCTCCTGTTGAGTTTTCAAAGGACACTTGCCTACCTTGAAGTACACAACTCCTGATTTGTCAAAAAAACAGAAAAAAAAACAAAAAACCAATTTGGTTAAGTGTGTTGAGTCTGCAATTCCTAATATCTATTATCAATATTGAATTTAAATGTTACCAGTTTCTTCTCTTAGAATGCCTCTTTTATTAGGTAATTATTTTAATTATTTTATCCATTATAAATATTAATAGAATATAGTATATTAAAATTATTACTGATTTTTCTATCTATGACTCCTATTACCAAAATTGGCATTATTGTATTTGTTCTTTTTTTATTTATTGACAAAATTTCTGATATTATCAGGATATAATCATGTTCAATGTGAGATAAACATTAATCTTTTCCTCACTTTTTGCATTAATGTATTTGTTGTTCTTCTTAAAAATATGTTTACTCTATTTTCAGCTCTCACCAAATTTTTCCTTTGCTGTTAAGTAAAGTGATATTTACTCAATACAATATGTACCTAGAAATTATTTCATTCCTATTTTAACTGATAAAGTATAATTTAATTTTCCCCAAAAAAAGAAATATCAACTGAAGTACAAAATAAGATTGTCTAGGATATAATCTGGAGGCATTTTTAAACCAGGAAAATAATATGTTCATCAAACTGTCTCACCTCTGTGTACTGCATTCCTTGAAATGTTTCAAAACATCTTGTAAATAAAAATAGTATGATTCTAACAATTCTGTGGGAATAACATTAGCTCTAAGTAGCTCTGTAATATTATAAGTAAGAAAACTAATGCAGTCTTTGGTTAAAGTTTTGTTTTTAACTCAGAAATAGAAACCCAATTTCTGGAGTGTTTTTTCTACATGACAAATGCATTAGCATGTGCTGTTGAGGATCTAGCCAGGCTCCTGCAGAGGGTCAGCACCCAGGCTCCCCAGCTTCCTCCTCACACATGTCCTCATATACTTAATTGATAGTCAAAATGACAGGATGCAGTCTTGGAGTACTCCCAAAATTTTAATATTGTTCTAATACCTAGCATCCCAAATTAAAATTTAACATAGGAGAAGAAGCCCTGACCATCTGTCAAAAAAAAAAAAAAGGAGTTGGGTTTTTCAGACTTCTATAAAAGCTCTGGGTTCCTCAAGAGGAATTTTACCAAGAAAAAAAAAAGTAATGATTTGATTCTTGTATGATTTTTATGGACATGTTCTTAATTACATCACCATATCTAATCAGCACATGCTGACCGGTTTCACTAGGTGAAAACCCCTGGGATTTTTATAGGTCCAGAAATAGATGGTGGGAAGTGGATTCAAGTCACTGAAAGGACATTGCTGAAATTATAAGGATCATTTTTTTCTCTTGCTTCTGTTTTTAAAAATTCTATTCCCCTCACCATTCAATCTGAGACTAAAACTTCAACTACTTGTAAAGAGTTTCCACAAGGAAGGTGGGATACTGTGTTTGACAAGCAATACCAGTAAGCCACCTGTCTGCATGCTATGGAAAACCAGCACAAAGAGTGTGGGAGCACTCCCCGCACCGCCAACCCCTCCCTTCCCTCTTTCCCCATTCTATGGTGATGAAATGCATGCCCAGCAGAGCGTGCCTCCTTGGTTGTAACCTCCGGGCTGTGATTGGTCTGAGGACCCTATATAAGCCTCTGTACTTCCTGGATTAAAGGGGTTCTGCGTCTCACTCTGGCAGAGCAGTCTTATCTACCTCCGGAGTCTGGGTGGAGTGACTCCGCGGACCGTCACCCCTAACCTCGTCCCATGAGACCCCACTTTGTCTTCCTTGAAGACCCCCTTTTTGTCTCCTGGGACCCCAAAGCCTCATCCTGTGAGACCCCGCTTCATCTTCCCCAAAGACCCCTTTTCATCTCTCAGGACCCCAACTCCTTGAGGAGACCCACGAGGCACGACTTCAAACAATAAAAGAGTTCACTATCTCCAGTATTATCAAGAGCAACATATGAGTAAATTCTAACCTTCATAAATTACCAGCACTATACAAGCAAAGAGAAAGTAGCTTGAACTAATTTAAAATATCATTAACATTATTATATATTGCTAGTAATACTAAGAGTAGAAATCTCCTAGGCTTGCTATTCTAATAACAAGATATTACATAAGTATTTGTTTGATAGTAGCAATCATTATTCATACTAGAATCCATCAGTCTTATAAGGGGAAACTGTTTTTATAACACAGACATATATATTATGAGTAAATAATATTGTTTTTCTTTGCTACGTAGAAAATTCAAGTGTTAACAACTGGCTTTTTACAATCATGTCCATGAGAGCGAAAGTCTACTTTCTTTTCTATCTGATTTTTAGTCTTCTTTCATAGTTATTTCTGTACAAATCTTACTACAATAATTAAAATAAGTATTCTGAGGATAAGATACATAGCTGATTCATGTTTGTATTTAATAAATATATAGCTAAGTAAATGTGTTGTGGTATTGATACATTGCTTTATTTTTATGACATAAAAATATATAATGTCTCACTTGACCATCACAAAAATGTAAAATCTATCATCTGTTATCTTATTACCTCTGTGAATGAAGGATAAGAACCAGGGAATTTAATTAGGTCAGCTTGAAATAAGCCACATTAGTACAGTACTTACTCAAATTTCCTAGCATCTGAATCCATATACTTTTCTTTGTCTTCAATGCACCCATAATAAAGGAATAGTACCATCCATTTTCCATTTTGAAACACACAGCCAAAGCTGAAGCAAAATACATACCTTATAAGCCTTCACTCACCAACCATGGAAGCATGCATGTGTATACATACGTACATGTAAGCACAGATACACATACATATGAATTAAGTATTGCTAGGTTTTAAGCCATATGAGTGTCAAATTTCAATAACATAAATTTTAATTTGTTCAAGTAACAAATTTACAACATAAAATTGTTGTAAATTTACTCTTTAACCATTAATTAAATCACTTTTATGATGCACATCTTCTCCAATATTTAAAATATTAATTCACGACTTCTTCATATTTTGCTAATCAAATCAGCATAAAATAATAACATCTAACTGTGGTCTCAAAGGTATTTCTCAAATTATTAATAAGAAAGTGTTTTTCTTCACATTTTTATTGGCCCTACCATGTTTCATCTTTTATCCAGCATTCTACATGGGAGCTTCTCTCTCAAACAGCAAGCAGCATGGGGGACAATGCCTGCCTCCAGGATGTCAGCCATGTTCCCACTCAAATTAAGTGGAAACTTATTACACATGCGTGTGCGCACACACACACACACACAGCAGAGTAGTAGTATTTGGTAGAGTCTATCAATAAAAATTAATACATAATATCTGGTGCTTTATTGTATTCATTTAAGAAATTCTTCCATATAGATAAGATATTCACTCATTGTAACATTTTTTTTCCCACTCAAAAAATATTTGCTGACCTTTTGCCATGTGGTGAACACTGGGGATGGTAGAGAATATAAACCCTTCCAGGATGGAAATGGTCTCTGATTTCTCAAAGCTAATTTTTTAATTGACACATGATAATTGTACATATTTATGGAGTCAAGTGTGATGTTTCAACATTCGTACACAATGCATAATGATCAAATCAAGGTGACTGACATACCCGTCACCTTATGTTGTGACAAACTACACTGACCATGCTTTCTGGTGAAAGCAACACTTTTGGTTTGGATAACTTCTTAATCTGCCTGAAATTGATCTTTACATGTGATATCCAATAGGCCCAAACCTTTGTTTTTAACTTATAAATAATCATTCTTTCTAACTCCATTTTCTAAAGATCTATCCTTTCACTACTGATGTACCATAGGTGATCTCTGTCTTATATAAATCGTTTGCTTTTGCAGATATAGTGCTTCTCATTTGGGCCTATGAATTCATTTTTTCCTTGGAATATTCTCTATAAAGGCATGCAAAAGATGGCCAGATCCTAAGATGGGTCCTGCAAAAGGAATTAGAAAGTTTGAAGGGAAAAAATGGAAAGAGACCTAGAAGAGAGAAATTCAATGTTCAATTAACAATAAATGGCAAAATAGTATTTATTTAGATGATGATGATAATGATGATAATGATGATGATCCTAAGGTACCACAAAACAACTCTTTAACATTGCAAATATACACTTTTCTAAGTTGTAATTGCTAGTCCTGGGGTCTAGTAGGCAAAATTGCAGATAAATTCATGTTTTGAGGTTAAGTCACTTACACCTAATTTATTTGTCGAGGGAGAAACTTTTGACTTGATTTTGCTCTGTGGACACTTCAGCAGAGATGTGTCCATTGGTTCTGCAGTGAGGGACAGTCAATGATCAGACCAAGTCACAGCTGGAAACCAGGCAAGAACAGAACCTACTGGTGGTCCTGGCTGCCCTCTGGCCCAGACAGCAGCACTCTGAGCCCACCACCACGTGTCTTTCATATGTCTGTTGCTCTCACTGCTGTTTAGAAAGGACAGTCTTATGATTGATAATTGTATCTTATGCCTGGGATATTTCAAAGCATATACATTATTTTTCTTGAGCCAAACTCCAATTCCTGAGAGTCTGACATCATCCTAATTTCACAAATAAGAAAACCCAGGCAAGAGATTCTCCATCATCATATAGAACAATTGAGATTAGGATCAAATGTCTTTGTTTCCAGACCCAAAAATATTTATATGACAAATAGCACTACTTGCTTCATTCAGACTTCATTTGGTTTATGCCAATATCAAGAATTCTCTGCCCTATGACCCTTTTTAATCCAAACCACTTATTCCTCTACAGCATTATAAGTGTCAAATACTGAGATCTTTACTTCACCAATGTGGTGACACATATCTGTCATTACAGTGACACAGGAGGGTGAGGCAGGAGGATCACAAGTTCAAGACCAGCCTCAGCAACTTAACAAAACCCAGTTTTGAAATAAAATTAAAAAGGGCGGGGGATATAGCTCAGTGGTAGAGCATCCCTATGTTTAATCCCGAGTACAGTGAAAAAATAAATAAATAAATAAAAATGCAAGTGTCATATTTAATGAAAAGTGACATACGTCTTTTAAAATTTGAAAGGTAAAATCTTAAAACTATGTAAATTGTTAACTTTCCCTCAAAACCTCAACAAATTCATCATACTTATCATTTATAATTAAAATGTCTTATAAATTTCTGTTGAAATACAGCATCCCCAACATGCTCCCACAGAATGCTGAATAATTTTCTATTGAAGACATAAAATACCACACTTCAGAATCATGACACACTCATAAAACACAAGGCCTCGAGGAGAGTAGCAATTTCCCACATCTGCATTTGGAGTTCAAATTCTGTGAACGAGTTCCTAAGATAATGAGAGACTGGAGAATTTGGTTTCTAAATACCATAGGAACACATGTCCGTATTCTGACAAGTATTTATACACTTAGCAAATAATTGAAGAGGAAAAGCTTAATAATAGGCCCCCAAGAACGCAGTCATTAGAATGCAGATTGTTCTGGATGAAAGTGGGAATTCTGGCAGCTTACCCACCCCCACCAGTGCTGCCACAGTGGAGGGAAACCCCACAGCACTACCTTGTCACTGCTGCTCACATGGCCACCAGTCACGCAGTAAAAGAGATGCAGGCAAATGTCCTACCCTGGGACCACTACAAATCCTATTAACCCAAGCAGCTGTACAGTGCTCGGGACCTTTCACTACACTCTGGGCTCCCATCTCATTGGCACCATTTCTGCTGATTTCCCCAATGCATCCTTCTGAACGAGGCAAGAAAACCTTGCCACGTGCCCCATGTCTTTTTCAGGCCTGTCAGCTTTGACTTCACATTTGGCTTGAGTGGAGGAGTTCAACTTAATTCAACTCACCGAACGTTACTGGAAAACTGCTGTGGATCTGGCACTCTCGAGGCTAAACTAATATACCTGCAACAAAAGCAGGTGGCTGTACTTGGAGATTCAGACACATAACCCGCCCCTTCCTGACTTAATCTGTTGTCCTTTTTTCAGGCACAACATTGGACCTGCACAGACAACAGGCTTCTGCTGCCGCATATGCAGGCTCTTGTTCCATCACCACCTGCCAGACCCTCTGTTGACTCTAAATATGTTCCTTTAGTATTCCCTTGGGAAGTCAGTAGCAAAGCATCCCCTTTAATTACAGAAGTGCTTGGTGCGTTTATCCACAAAGAAGGATAGAGCAGGAACTGTTGAAACAGAGTTTGCTGGACAGTGAAGGAAGTAGCTTCCGGTTCTGTTGGGTCTCAGCCTCAGCCCAAACACTCACACCTACAAGATGCTCGATAAACACAGAAAAGGGTAAAATAATCGTGGGGACTGTTTGGGAAATGGCACCACCAAGATGGGTTTATGTCAAAACAGCCGTGCTCCGCCAGCCAAATCTTGCCTCCACTTCGTCTTCCTTCAGCTGATCAAGCTCCACATTTCTGTGTGGCCCACGCCCATGCAGACTTTGGCCAGAAACCACATGGTGGTTCTGGGGTCCCTGTGGCTCCCCCTGCCACTCCCTTCTAGTAAGTGCTGGTCTCTGCAGGGATCCCAGGCGGGCCCTCCCTGCCCCTGAGGAAGTGAACTTCTGGACAGCATCACCCAGAAGCAACATGTAAGGTTACATTTTCAGAAGTCTCCAGGACACTAGTCTGGTCTGGGGCTAACAGCACTGTCATGACAACTCCTCAGATGATTCTAATTTGTGTGAGAACGTCTGCCCTACCTGACAGTGCCTCTTATGCTAAGGATTGTATAGCAGGAATAGCTGTTCAGTTGATTGCACACACACATAGCTAGCACTCTTACTCGAATTACATAAAGCATTAACATTTGTAGAACTGGAAATTTAATATTAAAATTCGTAATGGATTAATTATATATTGTGAAGAACTAAAATCTTTTCAGTAAATTATCCAACTTTATGAAATAAAATTCCCATAAAAAAATACAAGTTTTAACAATACATGTTAATCACCTATTGACAAGCTGAATACCTTCACATGCCTCAATCACAGAAAATGTCACCAAGTATTCATTTCTATATAGTTTCTTTAATTATTATATTTAACCCCTTTGCTGTTTTAGAGTTTAATGTCATATCATTTTGTTATATGTGTAAACTTAGTAAGAAGATACCCAAGTCAAAAATGTGCCTGTGCAGCTTTAAAAGATGCAAATAACAGGAAAACAGCATTTATCAATTTTAGAATTCAATTAATTTTCAGCAAATGTGCACAGTTAAAAGATAAAATTTGGTGCCTTCCCTTTCCCTTCTCAACTCTGGATTTGCTTAGAGCAGTAGTCAGATATTCATTCTGGATTGTGTTTATCCTGGGTACAGGGCCAAGAAAATGCCTGACTGCAGTGTGACCACATGTTTGCCTCATCAGACTGAGCAAGTCCAGAAGTCCAGTTATAAAAGGTTTGCTTCCAGGGCCAGCCACTGGGATGTTGGCCCTCTCACCTGGCAGACGCCTTCATTCCTCCAAGTGCAAAGCTTGTTTTATAGGCACTTTGTGTTCTAAAGTAACCATTTTTTTCCCCACTCACTTGAACATTACTATAATATTTTAGGATCAAAGTTTTGACATGACAATAATACAGGAGCTTTATAATGAACAGAATTTGAATTTTTATACAGTACTCCTTTGAGGAAATATTGATTTGTTTAGAGAGTTTCCATTTACTCTACAAATACGGAATTAAAATAAATGGGTGGCTGGGGCTGCTATGTGCTTGTTAGAAAAAATAGTGAAACAAAGAATGTTTTTTCTACTCCCTTAGCAATTTTCAAGTACACAATACAATGTTATTAACTATAGTCCTATGCTGTACAAAGATCTCTTGAATATACACCTTGTATCTAAGCAAACATTTATCTCCTTTGATGAATGTTTCTCCCTCCCGCATCCGCTGCTGTAGCCCCAGCCCATGATGACCACTATTCTACTCTCTCCTTTTATGATTTTGTCTTTTTTACATTCCACATACAAAATACTTAAAAATTTCTCACAATTCTTATATAGACTCACTATAAAAAAGACAAGTATGTGAAGCAATGCATAAGTTAATGGACTTGATTTAGCAAATCCATAATACGTGCATAGGTCAAAGCAGCAAGTATTGACATACCTACAATTTTTATTTGTCAATTAAAGCAATAAATTTGAAAATGGAAATTATTTATCCCTTATGTAACAAATTAGGAGCAAATCTAAGATAAGTTGTCATATGTTACCTGACCAATAAAAAAAATTATGGTCAAGTAACTTATTTTCTTCATTTCCTCTATTCTGTGATATTTCTGTATAAAATACCAACTATTTAATTATAATAATATAAAATAGACTGAAGTCTTGGAAAGCTGTAAGAGACTGTGCAAATTTTTATAAAATTCTGAGTGACACTGTGTACCCACCTGTGAGATTAAATTAATCATCATGGAGGAAAACTTTGCCATGTTAAAAGAAAATGCACAGTGACAGAATGAATTAAAAAATATAATCTATTAAAAAACCTTTCAGTGTTACAGAAAGTGGATTTTATTAGTGATGTAGAGTAGGTTTATATTTTTAGTTAAAATTTTTCCAGATGGAAGTTCAATACATGTTTATCATAGAAAATTCTAATTATAAACAATAAAAAAGAAACTTTCCTATAATTCATAAATTCTTTTCCAAAAGGAATATCAT
>CM053412.1:7839341-7865261 GCA_028644305.1 Xerus rutilus | reverse complement strand
GACAGTGCTGGGATGGATGCCCCATGCCTGTTTCTGCATGACTTGCCCTGTTTATCTCTTCCTCTGTACCTTTTTAGCACCCTCTGTAATAAACTAGCACACACAATTCTCTGAGATCTGTGATGCACTTTAAGAAAATCACTCAAACTCCAGGAGAGAGTTGTGGGGACCTTGATTTGTAGCTGGTCAGTCAGAAGCAGGGAACTTTCAACGGGAAAGCAGAAATGGAAGGAGCAATCTTGGGGACTGAAGCTTCATTCTCTTGAGGTCTTGAATCTCAGATGCTAACTCTGGATAGATAGTATGAGGACTGAATTGAGCCAGAGAACACCCAGCTGGTCCATGTGCTGGGCTGGTGGGGAAAACCCACTCTCATCTGGCATCAGATGCATGTGTAGAGGACAGCAGGAGAAACGTAGCCGGAGTTTGTTTATTTGTACTCAACACACAATGTTGAGCATATCTGCATATGTTTATTTACCCACCAATCTGTTATTTTTTTATACCTTATCATATTTCCCTCTTGCAAACAAAGCAATCAACAGCATGGAAACCTTCCTCCTGAGGTTTGGGTCACCAAATAAGGGAGATAAGAGCTCTTACACTAAGAAATTTAATTAAAGGTGCTTAGGTGATATGAAGGGGAAGCCATAAACACCATAACAGTATATATAATTTAATAAATGTGATGTCTTTCCTTGTTAGGTATCAAATTTACATGCAGAGATATATTAATTAATCACTCCTTACCTACCTTACCTGAAACCATCATAGATTAAATATTAGAGCCAAATATCACCCTGTGAGAAACTGAGTTTATTTGGGGGAGTTTTTGTTTTGTTTTGTTTTTTAATAGGAAGCAGAAACCAATTAAGCATGGTCCACAAAACACATATTTGTGTACAGTATTTTGTTCTGGTTTTAATAGTTTTTTGGTTATGTTTTGCATTAGAAACAGAAGTATTCTCACAGCTTCATGTCTCTCGAATAAGTAATAATTTCTTTAACTTATTATAGCATCAATTAGAAAGAAATTAACTTTTTGCAAAACCTAAAGAAAAGTGTTTCTCATATTTCTAATAACATCTCATCCTTAACTGAACTCTAAGGATTGAAGAGGACTAGAAGTTTCCCAGGCAATTATCATATGTGTTCACAGGACAAGACTTTGTCTCCAGATGGCTGTCATTGATGGAGCAGGCTGATTTGGATCACCTGGCAGTGGCAGCTCTGTCTGCACTCCAGCAGTTCAAGCTCTGCTTTTACCAACAGAAGAGCTAAACTGAGACACAACGGATTCACTAATTCTTGGTCCTTTGGGGAACATAAAACAAAAACACGTGTACAATTAAACACATAGTATTTCTTTTTGAAATATCATAGTTCAAAGCAATTTTGACACTCCACATAGATGGGATCAGGAAGGATTGATCATTATTGTGTGAGATAATGACATATATTACTTGTTTTCGTTGGAGGAATTTATGACATGTGGAATGATTATCTGACCACAGGCACACAGGAAGGATATACAGAGAAAAAGGAGGAGAAAATTTCCTGCTAGATTATGCCTGCAGGTATTACCAGGAAGATTTTAATATCCACAAAGAACAGCAAAGGGCTCGCAGACGTCATGATGAGATGGTGGTGGTGGTGACAATAACAGTGATAACCACTTGCATTATTTTTAACAGTAGGCACAACGCAACCCCAAGCGTCTTCTCTTGAGTATGACAAGGGCAGAATATGGCAACATTTCTTCTCTGAAAATGAATGTAACCAAAGAAAAATTTCACCTGTCTGTACAATGAATATAAATTCTGTTTGGGTCTGTTTGTCTTCCTACTTTAGGAAATACTCAAACATCTAAAAGCTTCTTGATCTAAACATCAGCCTGTCCCTCTGTCCCTATCATACCTATCATGTTGGGCAGAATGGTTTCTGCCATTTACAACGTAATTTACATTTACAAAGTAATTTAATCCCAATAAGAAAAGAAGCAACATCTGGGAAAAGGAACTTGGAATAAGAATTTGCTGAATATTAAAAAGAAAAAGAAAAATCATGAATGTGTCTGTTCAGTTTGTACAAACTGTCTGAATGTAGAAAGGGACTTCTTACCTGTTCATCTAGAAGTTTCCAGGTAAATGTCAACAGCATATGAAAATGCCCACATTCTGCAGCTGTATATGTGGGCACCCACCTACAGTCCCACCTAGTTGGGAGATGAAGGCAGGAGGATCACCTGTCTGAGACTAATCTGGGCAACTTAGTGACATCCTGTCTCAAAATAAAATAAAAAAGGTTGGGCATGTAGCTCAGTGCTTGCCTAGCATATACAAGCCCTGGAGTTGGCTCCCCAGTACAGAAAGAAAGAAAGTCCAATGTATATGCAGATGTTCTCTGATGTGAAAGAAAAGGATCCAGGTCCAGAATAAACACTAGACATCATCCAGCCTTTTTTCAATTAGCGCCATGCCCAAGTGGCTACAGAAATATTCTCCTTTCCCTCCTGCTTTGCTTCATTGTACCCTGACTTTTTTGCACAGATAAACATATATATTCTCGGATTCTCTCTCTCACGAGTGATTGAAAATGCTGAACAAAATCAAGACTCTCCTCTTACAAATAAAAGAATAGAGGCCTACAAAGGCTTTTGACCTCCCCAAGATGCACATTTGATTTGTAGCTCCACTAGTCACCTACGGTTCCATGTCAAGGCTTAGATTTTTACAGTAGAACGTTTATTGTTGTACCCAAGTTTTGAGGATGGGGAATCTGGGGGCAGCTTAGCTGTGACTTAAGGTCTGTCACAGGCTGTAGTTAATATGTTGGTCATGGTTTCAGTCATCTCAAGGGGTGACAGGGCCAAAGGCTGAGCTTATCAGATCACCAAGGGACTACCAGCCAGTGGCCTCCAGTCCTCACCAGGTGTTTTTCCCAAAAGCAAATGACCTGAGTCAGGGAAGGGAAAGAGGGAAGGAGAAAGAATGAGAGAGGAAGGGAGAAAGAAAGAGGTTACAATTGTCCCTTATAACTTAAAATTGGAAGTGATATACTGTTGTACCTGGAGCACTCGATTGATCACACAGGCCGATACTGATGAATGTGGAATGAAAAGGTCAGTGCGTGTGCAAGGGGACTCTTCCAGGAGGTGAGGTCTTTGGGGACCATCTTGGAAACTGCCATAGCAGCTGAGCAGGAATTTCATGCCAGGCAATGGCTCCAGCCCAAGCTCTGTTCTCTACCTCTCACTTGCGTCATCTTCTGGTTTTAGTGAATATTTCATGTTTCCCTATTCTGTATTGCAGATGGCATCTCTATCAATTCCAATTATCTTTTGTCATGAAAATCCAACAGCTAAGAGACTAAAAAGGCATTCAATCATTGCTCAGTTCTTAAGGATCACTTAATAAACTTAGTATCTCCTATCTTTGTTGGTCAAACATTACTTCCGCATACATATATGAATAGACACTCTTAAATGCATACAAGAGAATATATATGCTTGTTATATAATCATGTAGAAAAATGTGTGCATATAAAAGTGAAATGAGAATATTACATTATATTGACATACTTTGTTTTCACTTATAAGAATAATAATGATCTCTCACAAAAATAACATATAATAGAAGGCTTATAAGAAACATTGTCCACAGTTTCAATAAACTAGAAAATTCACATCCAAAACAATGAAGAGTACAATTGGAAGGAATTTTTAATTATTTGTTTAAAATCTCTAAAGATATAAAGGTAATAATTAAACCATCAAACAAAAATGAGAGATAATGAAATAAGAAAGATAATATGGAAAAGCACCAATAGAAATACTAAAGTAAAAAATGTAGAAACTGAAACAAAAATTATAATAGATGAGTTACATAGAGCATAGATAGAGAATTAAGATCTAAGAAGTTATGTTAAAAGAAAATACCATAAATAAATAAATAATTTTTAAAAAAAATCAGTGAGTGTGGTAACAGAGAAGTAAGTAGTAAATTTAGGAAATGTATTTCCAAAAGAGTATAAGAAAAGAAATCAGGCAGATATAATATCCACCCTTTAAGAATCTAGAATACAAAATATAATCTCATGTAAGAAGTAATAAGAGAGAAAAGTCACTACATTTTTGGAATTTCAGAAATCTATTTGTTGTTTGGTCATGTAAAATCATCTAACAAAGAAAACAACACAAGGAAATAATATAACTTGGAGAATATTTAAATATAAAGACAATCAACACCAGAACTATGCAACGTTGTAATTAAATTCATATTGTCTGATATAATTAACCAAAACAATAAACTTTAATCATTATATAATGATATATCTGAGGTCCTATATCTGAGGTCTCATGGTTTAGAATCTATTTAATTCCTTGTAAGAGTAGAAATAACATTCACAGTGGTCATTCTAGGAAAAGTGCTTTTCTCTCTTAAAATGTAAAAGAATAAATTTAATGAGGATAATGTTTGTCTGAAGAGTGCAAATTTTAGAGTATACTTTCCTTAAAATGCTTTCTCTAAGATTTATAATTTTTTAAAAAAATCGTTGACTTCCTTCTTCCCCAGCACAGTTTATGTTCATGATATCATCACTCATTTATTCTCTACAAAAACAGCATTGAACAGTACTGTATTTAAGCACAGGATACACACACGGGCACAGCCAGCTGAGTAGCCTCCTACTTCCCTCCCTGGGCCTGACTACTAACATTTTAAAGAGTCTGCTAACCTTTTTAACTTGGGTCAATAAAAAGGCTAAGCCAAAGAGAAGTGTATAATTGAGGTATTAGTGAGGAAGATTCTAATTATCTTTGCTGCAGAGCAAATGAGTTTCATCAGCACCAGTTCCTCATAAATAAGAACTGTTTATAATCCCAAATGCTGTCTTCCAAAAAATCAAAGCTCTCAAAGGAGGGGCAGCCAACAGCTCAAGTCCAATAGAACAACAGAAAATGAATCACAGACATGGACTTTGTTGTTACAGAGAAAAATAATTGAGATCGACTGTGTACAAATATATCAAATGAACACCTGATTTCTACTTTCCTCAATTAAAGTTTATGTTGTTATGTTTTTATTGTTTTCAAAATTAAGATTTTTGAAATTTTCCCTTTTTCGTACAAAAATTGTTCTGCTTAACAAGGATTGTGAAGGGTACACCTTTGGGTCTGCACAAAGCATGGTCTCAGCACTGTGTCCTATTCAAGGAGTGCCTCAGTGTCAAATGGAAAACCTTTCCAAATGTGTGTGCATGCACAGGCTTTTCTGTCATTTGAACAATTCTCAGTGCTATTCTCCCAAAATTCTGTATCAAATCCACTTTTATAAAAGTATTTAGAGACTACCAGCATTGTCAATTAATGTATCAATAAATTAATCACAGAGTTGATTTAAAGTTAATTTTGAGGATCTCATACTTAGTTTTTCCCTATGAACAATGAGAACTTGATGTCAAGAATATCTTCTCCCTTTCTCTGGAAATGCTTTTATTGTATCTACATTGGCACAATCTCTAGTCATTTCCATGTTGAAAACATAAAAAGGCCTGCTAAACCCTGGGGTCCCACAGCCTTTTGCTTCTGTCTTTCTTTCTCTTTCCAACAGGCCTTGAGAAAGTTGCCCACATGGTAGTTGCCCTGTCTTACTCCTTCGGACATTTAAAAATGGCCTCTGGCCTCAGCACATCAGCATTACCAATACCCAGGCATTTCCATAGTAGACATACAGGGGCAGTGCGGGAAATTCAAGGTAAAACAGAGAAGGTGATGCAGTGAGTTAGTTGTGACCTTGCCCATGTAGGGTGGCTTTGCCTACCAAGCCAGACCTAGGAGTTGAGCAAATGGGTTGGTGGACAAGAGTGCACCTGCTGGTATAAACCTCTGTAATATTAGTAATTACCTAGGTTTTCTCCTTCCCGTCCCAGGTAATATATACACATTGCCTTATGTTTGATGGCGATATCCCAGCACTGGCAGAGAATATTGAACCAACATGCAGCTCCTAGCAGTTCTCTTTGCTGATATTTAATGCATGGGTGGTTTGCCCAGAAAGGAAAACCTTTGCCTTATCACTGATTTTTATATCAGGAAGCAGATGGAGAGCAAACCTAAGTGAGGGGGCCACTGTGGATAGGGTCAAAGGCTGATCCTTTTGGGAAAGATGTGAACACATGCCTAAAAACCAGATAATGGGGGAAAATAACAATAGGATCAACTTCAGTACATGGAAAATTCCTTTATCCTGAACTGAAGATAAGTTGCTAATTTGAATTATAAATCTGCTGTGCCTGTTGATGAACTGTGACTCCCCAAAAAATCATTCTTACATATTATGAGAGAGTTTCTGCACAGGAGAGAAAGGAGTAATAAGATTAACTCTGGCCCTCTAGGGTGCTAGAAAGATAAATGAGATAATATTTCAAAAAGTGTAAAAGCTTCCTTAGGAGAAAATCATTTTATTAATCCAAGGTATAAATGCAATTACAATATGGCCTTCATGTTATGAATTGGCCTAAGAACAGTATTCAAACTCATGGAAGGGTTCAGCATTGCTCAGCACTGTGCTAGGATTATGAGGCACTGAAAAAAATGATTTGCGGAGTTTAAAGTGATGTTAGAAAAACAAAAACTTGTGCAAATCTTGTGTGTGTTTATTTACACGTAGTAGTTTGAATATAGATAATTAAAATATCTTTTAAAACATCAAGATTTTCTCTAAAAATTATATACTTACAAATAATTTGTTCTTAACTGATAAAATTATCATAAAGGCTGACTAGGCTTTCATAATAGAAAATTCAGAAAATTAAAGGCATTTTTAAAGATTGCGCAGAAGCTTTCATAGTTGTAAACAAATAGATGCATGCAAACAGAAGCAATTACCATTATAGTTTTTATTATGCAAAATTTCCAGTCTAAACATTTTATTAAATTTGTACATGCTCTAAAAATTCTTAGTACTACAATAGTTGTATAAATATACAAAATAAGCCACATCATTATTCAATGCATGATACCACCTTAAAATAATGCAACACAAAATCTAACCATGTTCCACTCTCATCCCTGGGGAACGTGTTCCCAGACTCCTGGGATGTGCCTGACGCTACACGAAGCTCTGGATCCCGTGCACACTTGGATTTTTTTTCTTCACCCCTGCAACATGGCCTCACAGCACCAGGGTTAACTTGTCTCTCTTTGTTTTGTTCCGTACTGCGTCCTTTGTATCAGTACTCTTCTACTTTGAGGATATAAGCAAAATACTGGTAACAAGAACACAAACCTGCTATCTGATAATTCAGACTGCCATGGACCAACAGGTGGGTAGAGTAACAGCGTGGGCATGCTAGACACAGGAATGGTTCAATTCTGGGCAGGACAGCCTAGGATGGCGCATTTCATCACGCTACTCAGAATGTCATGCAACTTAAAACTTAATTGAATATTTCTAATGGTTAGTAGAAAGATGTTGAGTGTTTCCAACACAAAGAAATAATATACATGTGAGGTGATGGACATGCTGCTTACCCTGACCTGATCATTTTACATTGTAGAGATGTGTTGAAACATCTACATAAATATGTGTTGAAACACCCCATAAATATGTACAATTACTATGCATAAATCAACAGTCAATTATACTTTAGAAATTATAAATTGCTTGTTTAAGTAATTTCTACTTAATATTTTGAGACCACATTTGAACTGAGACTTTAGAAAGCAAACCTGCGGATAAGAGGGAATGCAGGGGCTGGGATTGTGGCTCAGCGGTAGAGCGCTTGCTTCGCATGCGTGAGGCCCTGGGTTCGATCCTCAGCACCACATACAAAGCAATAAAATAAAGACATTGTGTCCATCTACAACTAAAAAAATATTTAAAAAAAAAAAAGAGGGAATGCAAATATATATATGTATACCATGCACATTTCTATACCTGTGAAAAGAAGAAAAGAGAAAAAAAGTCATAAAAAGATGTAGCAAAATATCAATAATTCTTGCATTTAAATCAAGTATTTGCGAATATTCATTGTGTTACTTTTTCAAAGTTTTAAAATTTTTCATAAAAGAGATTGTAGTGGAAATGCACAATTCCATCTTGGAATGAAAACGCCACATCAGATTGATGATCCCTACATTCCTCTGTTATCAGACTGAAGTCCTACTTCATTCCTTAAACAGTCATCATTTGTGACTCCTCAACTTCTGACTGCCACGCCTCACCTAACCTGTACCTGCAAGCATGCTTGAGAATGGCAGCGACACCTTTCTTTTTTAATTTTGAGGTTCCCAAAGCCTTCCTGCTTGCTCTGCTTGATTCTCCACTCTTTGACAGGAGCTGTTTTCCCATTTACAGTTAAACAATCTCTACTCTTTCTATGTTTAAAAAATAAAAAGAAACAAAGAAAGAAAAGTCCTTTGAGCCTCGCTGCCACCCCCAGTCATCTGTCCTCTCTCTCCTGCCCTTCTTCAACAGGTCTTGAGAAAATTACCCATCCAGTATTTCTACTTCTCAAGCTACTTCAAGACAGGCTGTCATCTCACAACTTGAACATTTACCAAGGTCATTTCCTGCCCTTCTGCAGCACTTGATGGTGTCCATTAAGTTTTTTTCCTGAACCCTCTCTTCTTTTGGATTTTCTGACTCTACATATTCCTGTTTTTGCTTTTTGTTTTGTTTTTCAGACTAGCCTGGCCACTCCTTGGTCTCCACTGAAGGATTCACCACCTTCCTTGCATGAGTGGGGTTCTCGTAGAGCTGCTGCCTGCTCCTACCCCCTTCCCTCTCTCTCTCCTATCATTTCTGCCACTATTCTTGACTCTTCTGGGTCCAATAACATCTTTATAGTAGTCACTCCTACATCTCTTTTCATAGTTCTAGACATGGTCTCCACGCAGCAGGGTATCGTTTTAAAATAACTTATAGGATCATGTGTCTCTCCTGGAAATTTAATATATTTGGAATAAAATTAAAGTCCCCTAACTGAGCCCAGGTCTGTAAGACCCCAGCTCTATCTGCCTCCCCAGCATAATCTGTTCTTTTCCCCTTGCTCTTGGTGTTCTAAGCCTGATGGGTCTCTGCAGGACTTGGGCCACACCTAGCTGCTCTTCTCCCAGCGTGACAAGCTCCTCAGCACTGCTCAGGCCTTGACTTCTATGTAACTTTTCTATTAAAAACAAAGAAAGCTCTTCTATAACTAGCCAATCTAAATTACCTCCTCACAACATCATTTGTCTCTCTCTCATAGTACTCTAAGTTTCCTTCATAAAATTCACCAAAACCTGTAATGACATATTCTTTTTCTGTGTTCATATATTTACTCAGTTGTTAAGTGGTAAGCTGCATGAGATACCTTGTGCTACTGACCTGAGTACCTAACACTCAGCAGTAATTAAATGGATCAATAATGTTCGCACTAGCGCACCAACGTGAAGTTACCACCATACTCTCAAACTTACTTTCCAACATGTACATTTTTTTCAGAAACAGTTCTAGCTTCTACCTGATGGGTCGAGTCAAACACCACCACCTGTGCTAATTCCTCTCTCCTATGTCCCCATCATCCAGTGATTATGATATACTAACCATTTTATTTTAAATAAGCTTCATACCATCTATATTTCTATTACTACTGCTACCATGTTTTAGGACACCTATCAATTTTACCTGAATGAGGAAATCTTCTACTTGTTGTCCCGTCCCTCCATTCTTGCCTACCTTCTTTACCAACCTCCTGACCCACATCCATTCTCTATAATCAGACAGAGACCTTTCAGGAGCACTCATGTGAACACATGGTATCTCTCTCATGACAAAAGTGGGATCAATGACTCCCACTTGCCTTAGGAGGTCTCCCACCCCATAAGATTCCTGGCAAGGTCCCTGGGGAACTCACTCCTACCCCGCTGAATTGTTATTCTCCCCACTCAGCAGTCACTATTCATACCTCTGTGAATACTGTCTGTCATCCATGAATTCGTATTTGCTGTCCAGTCCTCCTTCACCCACCCTGCAAGTTTCCTCTTCCAGGTCACTTCTGGAATATTATCATTTTTAGTTCTCTGACCTCCTATGAATCATTGCTCAGCTGTCTTATTTCTAATAAAATTGACTAGGTGCCACACAACCATATCCTTTTACTATGCTTGACTTTTTACCTTTTATCCATAATACTTTTCGTGACTATGTAAATGATACATAACAATAGCATAATAATTAATATTATTAATTGGCTTTCTTTCTCCATTAGAATAAAACCCTTAAAAATATATTTCTTGTCCCCCCACCACTTGATATTTCAAATACCTAGAATGACATCTATCTTATACTTATTCAATAAGCCTATAAAATCTGATAATAATAATGCCTGATCACTAAAGTTGTTGGAATCATACAGAAGTAATTATGACACAGAATTTGCACAGTGTCTGGCACATAAGAGCTAGATATAACTGTAATCATTTCAAATAATGATTGCTTTATTTACTCATTCAAAAATTTTAGAGAAAAGAAACTACTTCAAGGCCCAAGTGATAGGTTATATTACAGCAGACTGTTGTGTGTTACCCAGAAATCCCTCTTGCTTTCAAGACAGAAACATGCATTGCCCACTTACTCAGAGTGCTGGGACTAACAGCTGACCTCTGACTCCTCCCTTTTATTACTGACCTTGACTCAAAAGCTACTTCACTCAAGGTCACATTCCTTTTCTAGAAGAAGTCTAGGTCAATGCAGTCATGTGAAGACCAATGCCCTCATGCCAATTGGCAACAGTCTTGTGGATGCACCCAGCTCCAGAGCTCCATGTGCAATCAAATTGGCCCTTATTGTGATCTCTGAGTGGCCCAGCTTCTCCTTCTGCCTAATCATAATTCCTTCATTCACCAGCTGATATTCCCCAAGAGGTCATTCTTCAAAAAAATTCCTGCATGCCAAGTTCCATCTCAGAATCACTTCCAAGGAACTCACACTGTGAAAGTTGGTAGAAAGAGTGGGTTGAAAACAGAATTCTAAAGTGAGATTTTAGAACAGAATCACTCTGCAATGACTGACAGTGACCACCACAGCACTGGTGGAAGATGGAGTAGTGGGAGACCTGTGCATGAAGCAGGTGTGAAGTTGTCACGCCTTCACCTGCAGTAAACTGGAAGGTGCACCTTTGGAAGAAACACGGAGGACAGAAAAATATCAGTCATTTGTAAAGTTTGAGGTGCAAGTTGGATGGCTCTTGCTGGGAGTGGTAGATGTTTGGAGAAAAGACAATGAGAGCCTGAATTTGTCAATTACAGCTCAAGGCCTGGTTAATGACATTTCAAATGAGAAAAAGGTCCAGTCCCAGTGACCACGAATCATGAGGAGCAGAACCAAAGACAAGGTTAAATCTCAGCTCTGGAAGATCTTCTATTCCAAGATCAGATACTGAGTGGATAGAAGTGGCAGAATAAGATAGAGCTGGGGACAAGTGTTGATGTACCTGAAAATGTGAATTCTCAGATATTTATGAATGCTCTATGCCTGCAGAACTGTTCTTGCTTCAGAGTAAAGAACACACACACACACACACACACACACACACACACACAGCTTACTGGAAGACAGTAAGGATTCTGCTTTGCAGATAAATATGTGACTCTTAAGGGGAAATACATTTGAAAATAAAAAACATGCCCCATGCTAAAAATAAGAAAGTCTACCAGTCCCTTTTCTTAGAGGATTGACTTTAGAAAACTTGTCAAGTTCTTTCTCTCTTCAAAATACATGGAAATCTTTTTAAAAGCTGAGGAAGTCCTTTGCTGCCTTTAGAACTCCATAATGTCTTTTCTAAGATCCTGGGTAAAATCTCCTTGAAGCATGACATGAAGAAAGATAGTAGCCCTGCGTCCCGGCCTCGGGGAGAGTGTAAATGCTCCTATTCTCTGTGGTCACCAGATCAACGACTGAAAAAGGAACTACTAGGTCTGCTGAGGGAGAAACAGGGCACCAGACAGGGAGCTGCAGGACGTGTGGTATGTGCTGGGACTATGCTTGTGGCTGGGGTGAATCTCAGGGCAGTGGATCCATGGGAAGGTCAGAGCTTGACAACTTTTTTCTGTAAAGGGACAGTAGGCACTTCAGTTTTCATGGGACATACAGACTCTCGCAATCATTCAATTCTATCTTTGTAGCACAAGCAACCATGGTCATTACCTTAACAAAGTATATTCCAATAAAACTTCATTTACAAAAACAGAGAACTGGATTTGGCCAATAGACTATAATTCACTGAAACACAATGGAGACATTAAAAAAATAACAGCACCCATTTATTGGGCATGGTAAGTTCTTGTATTTATTAAGTTATGTATTCTTTGCTATTGCCCAAGAATTTAGATTCATCATACCCATTTTTAAAATGTAACCATTTTACTCTGCATAAAATAAGAAAAAATACTTAGATTTTTTAATAAGAAAACAAACCAACAGAAAAATGGGCAAATAATATTCCTGGTTGACTCATCAAAGGCAAAATTCCACTATCCCTTAAACATAAAAAGACACTCAATGAAACATCACTTCATACACACAAACATTCTCACAATAGTAGACTATACTCTTGTTCAAAATCTGCACTGCTCCCCTGGAGGAGGAGTGTCCTCTGACTACACTGAGGTTGGGTTCAGCACGGGACTCAAAACCCTGTGCGACGGAGCGCCTTTGTGACATCAAGCCTGGCCGTGTGCGGGGTAGAGAGCTGCGTCTGACCTACCTGTGTACATTTAGGAGTCATCATGTGACTATGATGTGATGATAAAATCTGAACAAGAATGGAATGTCACTTCTGAGCAGAAGCTTCAAAAAGTGAGGAGGTTCCGTGGTCTCCAGCTGGGGTGAACACAGCATAAAATAAAGCAGTGCTCAATGATGACAGTGTGCTTGCAGTGTGAGGGAAAACAGGACTTCTGGTGCCTCTGCAGGGGCTGTATAGATTGTCCCCACTTGGGCAGGATTTGAACCTCATGTGGGTTCTTTGTCAGGGACATCACCTTGGCCAAACTGCTCAACCTCTATCTGCCTTCAGTTTCTAATGTATAAATTGTGGGCAATGATAGTACTTTTAGAAACAAGTTGATTTTGGAAGACTTAATACCTGAGCATACACAGAGTAGTGCTGAGCCCTTGGCAAGAGTCAGTGCAGTCTCTAGATTCCTTTTACTTAGGGAAATCAGCACATGTTAATGCTTAAGAGCTAATTTGGGCTGACAGTGTCAGTAGCTACTGATAAAAATTCATTGCCTTTCTTTATTCTTGAACTTTCCCCTGCTATTATTTTGCATCGGGATATTTGTTTTCAGTATGAGATCCCAGAGGAGCAAAGACTCTCACTGCAGGCCAGAGGGAAGTTCCATAAGCCTTTCCAGGGAGCTTTGCAGATGGCATCTCAGCACAGAAGGGAAGTGTTAAACACCAACAGACTGAGATGAGTTTTCTTACTAGGTAGACTGTCTATTTCTAAACAAGGAAAAAAAAAAGAGATGTGATTGTCCACAGGAAAAAAGAAAAGAATCTCAAAGTCATGGTAATTTTATCTGATCTTTGAATCTTCCTATAGAAGAAACACATTCTTTGTGCAGAGATATGAAGTCTGGTATTGTAATCACTGTGGAATTTACATATGAAAAGCATCCAGTTAATTATCTTTAGGCTGTTCCACCTGTGCTAAAAAGATAATCAAATGAATAAGGGTCAGGAAGAACGCAGGATACTCATGGTATCTGATGGAGTGGTGTCTCCAGAGAAGCAGAAGGAAAGGTCACGGCAGTCAGTGTTCAGTTTGGTCCAGCCAGCTTCTGTGGCACTTTCAATGTGTGGCAGGCTACACTAGAGATGGACAGGAGCATATAGGACACAATCCCAGTCCCATGAGAAAGAGAGAAGTGTAGTTAAAAAAGTAAATAAGTAGAAAAAAGATACACAAAGAAGGAAGTGATTAAGTCTACTTTCTTGAGTTGGAAAGAAAACTTCAGAGAAGAATAAAAGTCAATTATCACAAACTCAGAAAAAGAAAAGTAAATTTTCTAAGGTTACCCAGTTGGCTAATGGCAGTAGTGGGATTTGAACTACAGACCCATTATCTGTTTTATAGAAGTCTGAAGACACTTCCCATCTTTTCTTTTATAGTTTTGTTTATTCTAGTGCCATATTTTTCCAAATGTAAATTTTAAAATATTCTTTTTTAAAATAGCATTAGATCTGAATTTTATTAGTATAGAGAATTACTCTGTCAATGCAAAGATTTAAGTGTTGCTACCAAATTAAAACATAGGAAAATTGAAACTACATTAGCAGAATTAAATATCCAACATGGAAATTGTATAATGACTTGCAGTGAATAGCTGGTATCACACACATATTGAAATACCCTCATCAGTGAGAAAAAAAAAAATGCTATTCTAGAGCATTTGTCTTCCAGGAGAACACAGGGAGGGAGGAAGGGAAGGAGGGCAAGAGAAAGAGGGAAAGAAGAAAAATATATAAACCTATGAATTTCCTTTGGACACTTTGGACAAATTTTAATTATTTTTCAATTCATGTGATTTTTGTGTTAGTGCTCACTAATGCAGAAGTGCTTGGGACTTGACCATTTGTCAACTGCTCTATTCCTAACCAAAAACTTGGCCTATTAATCAAGGTTCCCCAGAGAAACAGAACAATAGGATATATATATTACATAAAAGAGATTAACTATAAAGAACTTTCTCCTGTGAGGAGGAGGACCAAGAAGCCCAGCAGCTGCTGTTGTGGAGAAAACGGTGACACAACATCAGCCTGAGGCTACTGTCCTGAGAAGCAGGAAGGCTGAGGGTGTGGGTCCAGCCCAAAGCTGAGGTACTTGATACCTGAGAGACCAGATGTGTCAGGTCAAGTCCAAAGACAGGAAAACACAGATGCCTAATTCCAGGCAGTCAGTTAGAAGGAAGTCTCTCTTAATTTGAGGACAATCAGCTCTTCTGTTCTATGTCTGATAGGATAAGATCCACCCACAATGGGAAAGACAATCTGCTTTTATCAGTCTGCTGGTTCAAATGCTCATCGTCAGATACACTCTCACAGACATACCAGAATAATGTTGGATCAAATGCCTAGGCACCCTGGGACCTACTCAAGTCAGCACATAAAATCATCCATTACACTGCTAAATAATAGAACCCAGTCAATACTGTCTGACTGAATGGAGAGTCAAGTCGGCACATACAATTATCCATTACACCTGCCAAATAATAAAACCCAGTCAATAGTGCCTGACTGGATGGAGAAAGCCATGGAAATAGGTAAAAGAAAATGTGCAAAGCCAGAGCTGCATTTAGGTGTCGGGTTGGAAAATTGTCATTTCTCTCTAATGCGAAAGAAAGGATCTATAAATCCAAGGAAACTCATGAAAAATATTCATTAAACCTTGATAGTCTGAGCTTCTTGATTCTCCCAACTGGTAATCTGGTAGCTTGGGATGTCAACTCCCTCTGAGCACATGGGTTATACTGTCTTGCCACTGGGTTTGTGGTGGCACTTGTGTCTTAAACAGCACAAAGCCATGAGGCGCCAAACTCTCAGGGAAGGATTGAACACTGGCTGAACACAATTCGCCAGTCCCTTCACATGCAGCTGGCTGTCTTGCTCAGAAACAAGGCAGGGACCATTGTAATTAAAACTGCTCTCACCTTATTTCCACTTGAGATCTTTTGCCTCCTATGGAATGCCATGGCTAACCTTGAAATGGTCGAGATTCACATGCAGTGAAAAATTTGACTTATGTACAAATGTTCAGGTTGTTTTACCCCGTGATCAGGTTTTAACCAACAGCTCTTTGCTCTCGATTTTAGTTCAGTATCTACACAATATTATCTGACTTAATGCCAGTCCCTGTGTCACAATATTCTCTGCTCATACACTTGAAACTATTTTACTTTACCTAACGATAAAAGATGCAATTATCTGTGCAACTTTCAGGGTTGTTGTAAATGATAAATGAAAAAAGTAAATAGTAAGGGTCCCTTGTTTCCCAGGTATGCTATTAACATTATTGCTACCTTCATAAGGATATTACTTTTTAACCAGAATAACCTATTGTAAACCCAGTAGTTATTTAAATAAAGAAAAATATCAAGCATTTGATGGCACTTATTATGGAGTGCTTACCACTTTTACATGTTACCTTATTGAAACCTTAAAAGACACACAAATGGGATACTATAATTATTTCCACTTTATAAATGCGGAACCAGAGGCACAGGGAGAGGTACCAACCTGTCTTAGTCCATGAAGCCAGTACCTGATGGGACCAGACTTTGGACTCCAGCAGCCTCCTTCTAGGAATGGTGTTCTTGCCGGTCACACAGCATCACTTCTCAGCCCACGTCATGAGCTCCAGGGAAAACTAGACTCACTTTGATTTGAAGATGGCTAGTTCCTGTGATGCTAGAGCTCGTGACTTCTTGGTTTATATCCATTTTATCTATGTCACTATCTACCCTTGGACTGATTACAGTTGTTATAATCAGCAGACTAAGAGAAATGCTGCATCTTCTCCAGGACAATATGAGAAGATAGTCCCCTGACACAGTGTTTCTCCCGATCACTGTGTACATAGCCCTTCGTGCTTCTCTTCTTTACTGAATTATCTCCTCAGTATTTATCTACTACTTTTGTCTGGATCTTAATCCTTCTGGTGCTTTCTTTCCCAAACCCAGTGGATCTGGGATGCGTTTTTCATTGTTACGGAAATCACGCTCAGCAAGAGCCCAAGCACCACCTCTGAGAGGGGTTGGTTGGAGAACTCAGGTTCGTTTACATGGATAATATAGATGAGCTAGTGCTCTGAAGTTCAGGCCCCAAGATGAGGTTACATGGAGCTTTTATAGGAAATTTGACATCATTTTTTAACTATTACAACATTGGTGGCTTTTGATTCTTGGTCCATGTGACCAAAGACCATGTACAGAAAGAAAAGATCTCTAAATCCTTTTTTTACTGTGAGTAGTTCACAGCAACAAACCAGAGACAGTAAACACTTGAGAGTGTAATCATGAAGCGTCCTTAACCACAGGCAGCAGTAACTGAAGATGACTTCAGTATACCTCTGGAAGAGCTATATTTCTAAGAACTAAGCCTATGAGGTTATAGTTTAGATAGTGGATAATTGGCCTAGCGATTAAGTGATGTACCTACATTCCTACAGATGTCAGAAAGTTACAAAGTATAAGAAGAAATTTTCACAGGCATCTGTTGAACCTCTGGCCTTGAGCGCCTGGCACAGGCATGTATACATTTCAAGAGGGAGTCCTCGGACTCCTAGAGACAGTTGTTTACAATCTAATAGATAGAGACCCAGGGTTAATTAGGTTCCCTGGAGAAGGGCTGACAGGAGGGGACGAAAATTAACCCTTTCCCAGGCTTCCGTTCTACATCATAATGTTCTTATGATTTCATTTTATTATGAAGTCTGGTCTGTCACACTAATGAGCGCAGCCCCTCCTGAAGCCTCAACTACTCCACCTGCTCCTCCTCTTCTCTGTGACTGGAATCTCTTCACATCTGCTGAGGGTGTGTAGGTCTGTAAGCAGAGAGCCAGTTCTTCCAGGTCACACACACCTGTGTCTAAGGGTAGAGTTTTGTCCTCCATGATCCCTAATGCCTGTTAGGAAGTGGAACTGCTATTTCTAGGAAGCCCTACACCTCCCAGCCCCTGCAAGGACTCCTCTCCCCTCCAGTGTTACACATGGACCAGTGCCTTTCCTGTACCATACACACCGCTGTCCGACCCACAGTTCCTCTCCACCTGGGCTCTAACTTCTTCAAGGAAAAGCCAAACTCTTGTCTTTGTAATTCTTCTGTCTCCCCATCTCCAGTGATCCCTTTTCCTCTGTCCTGGCAGCATCAGGTAAGTGTTACTTAATCATACTTACCTGGAAAAAAAAACAAACACTGAGCTGGGGATATAGCTCAGTTGGAAGAGTGCTTGCCTTGCATGCACAAGGCCCTGGGTTCTAATCCTCAGCACCACAAAAAAAAAAAAAAAAAAAAAAAAAAAAACCACCAGGTAACAATAAAAGTGTGTCTCATGGACCTATAACCCAACCCCATGACATTGCATATCTGGGATTTGATGGCTATGTAGAGTCTCAGGTGCCAGCCAGATCTGAAACTGCATGTGCCTTTTGCATGTGTGTGAGTGCTTGTTAAAACAGATGCTGGGCCTTGGTGGGCATGTGTTCCTTGGTCTCTCAAAGGTTAGCATCTCCACCTATGTCCTGAATCCCATTCTTTTCCCATTTCTGAAAACATGTGAAGTACAGAATATTCCTCTTTGATCTCTTCTTGTCGTTTGAACCCTCCCTTGGGAATCCCCCAGGATTTAACCTACGCTTTCTCCCATAGCCATCATCTCAATGGCTGCACATAGCCATCTCTACACAAGCATCATCCAGAATTTTCAAAAACTGCTGGTGCCAACTCCGGAGAAAGTAAGTCAGAATGTCTGCAAGGGAGGTAAAGCATATGTTTTGAATTCTCTCTAGATTGTGCCATTATGCAGTCACAGGTGAGAATCACAGTAGTCTAGACTTTCCACTCTTAAGAAACACGCTCTCAGTGATACACATTCTGCTCGGGCTCCTGGCTTATACCTCTTCCCATGTTACAGCTAACTTCTCAAGTCAGATCCTTGGCTGAATGTCTTTTCCTCCTTTTCCTTAGAGCTGCCACAAGTGCTGATGCATGAGCAATTTACTGAGGGTTGTTATTACAGGAGTGGGGTGACGGGCAAAGGGAGCAATTCCAAGAAGTAAGCAAAGCAACACAGGTTGTGTTATTAAGTTAGCTACCTCTTGGATGCCTGGTTGCTCACTTGCTTGAGATCATCTCCAAGGCAACATAAAATGTGCCCCAGGACTATCTATTTGTGGTGAGCAGGAAAGACATTTAAATTTATTTGTTTCCAAGTGCCAAGGTCTTAAGCTGTGGAGCACACACCTCTATCCTTTGGGGCCTTGATGTCTGGATGTGGAGTCCACTCAAGAGTCTTCCCAACTGTGGCTCAGGAAAGGCAGCTCTGAGCTGGGAGGAAAGAGGTGACGGTGCACCCTGAGAGAAAACTCCCACTCGTGCCCCAAAGCATTTGCTCCATCCCATCTGTGAGACAAGGTCTTGCTTGGTGCCTTTGCGGACATTAATAAGCTGTCCTGCTAGTGATTAAGAGAACAGCCTCAGGAGTCAGTGCCGGAGTTTAAATCCTAGCTCCTCTTTGTTTTGACATGTCATGCCAAATCATGGACCCTTGGCTCCCAGTCTCAAGTCACCGGAGATAAAAAGCATCTATCCTAAAGACTTTTTGAGGATTAGGGTAAATAAATAAGACACATAAAAAGAGTACCTGTCATGTAGCTGGCTTTATGTGTCTGTGATCAGTTCTATTTTTAAATTTCTGTTTCTTCAGAGTTTCAAAATTTACCGTATACACCATCTGCATTGAGCGAGTTCTTCTTGCTAATATGAGCTCCAATTTTTGGACTCTTGTTTAAATTATTCACCCAGATCAAGTATTTTTGTGTTTATTTGACCCTGCAATTTCTTTGAATGTAAATATTCTGCTTTTTATTCTATCACGAAAAACATTCCACGTGGGATATGGTAATGGGGGGAATTTTTAAACATCTTTCACTTAAAAACACATGCTTCTCTCTCCTGTCTCTCCCTGTCTCTATCTATGACGTTCTCTCTCTCTCTCACACACACACATACACATATCCTTCAATCTTACCCAACAGGATTCAGTGCTGAAGGAGAAAGGAGAAGCAACTTTAAAAGCAACTCGAGACTGAATATTTTAACTACACTGAACTAAAATTTAGTAACTCAAATTAGTGAAATATTTTGGAATCTACCCTATGTGAATGTTAAATAATGGACAAAAGATGTATCCTTAGAACATGGTCAAATTGTTTGGAGAGCTAAGGAGTTACTTACCACCAATAAATTGAGACTTCTCAACAAATATGTAACTCATAAATACTTGCAGCTTTCTGAAGTATTAATTGGTATATTATTTGCTTCTGTGTTATATGGCAAAATAAAATATAAACTTATTCAGGTTTATATTCATTATATGAGTCACTCTTTTCCCAGTATAAAGATAACTTTTGTCAATTTGAATAAATTAAATTTGAGGGATATGGATAAAATATAGTACTTAATCCCTCCTTCTACTGCTTACTATATTTTAGCAATATATACCAATAATGTAAAGTGACCTATTAATATAAAATATTACTTATTACTTGTGCAATAATTCTTTTCTGATTTTGGTTTATTTATTTATTTCTGTGGTACTTGGGATTGAACACACATGCTCTACCACTAAGCTACATCTTGAGTCCCAGTCTGCAATAATTTTCTTTAAACTTTCCAAGCGCATCTTTCACATTATTGCAGAGCAAGGGTGTCTATGGAGTTGAAGCAACCACGACATCCTCCGGTACCAGTTCTAGGTGATCACACCAGAAGGATTTCAGACAAGTCTGTCATAGTAGCAGGCAAGAGATTATTAGAAACAATAGGAAGAGAGATAAAAAGAACACTTTCAAGGGAGAAAGGGAGAGCATATGTCCTCTCAGAATAGAGATAGTGCACCCCTTGTGGCCTCCTGATTTATTGGGGGACCCAGGGAACTTTCCAGAGAGTCTTGCCCACATCCACCTCTTGACTTTTGACTAATGACAGGATTGCATCTGATTTCAAGTCCCCACTATTTACGGCCTTACCCCTTGGAGGCGATATTTTACCATCATAATGACATGCTAAGTACTCTAGACAGCCCCTTGTCACCTTGGCCCATGCTGACCAGTTCTAACTGGAACTTATTCTTTAAGACTTTATGGTTGGGAGGCTTTGCTTCTAATTAACCTGTCTCCCTGAGTCCTGGAATCTGGTCTGTGTAAAGGTCATAAAAGTCCCCCATTCAGGATAACTTGTGTTGTTCCTGTTGGCAGGGAGGAGCCTTTGGGGTCTGTATTGTTCCTGCAGATAAGAGGTTGTTTGCTGAGAAACTATTAACTTAAGCCAGGCAAGGCCAGAGTGGCCTCAGACAAATAGCCCTTCAAAAGAAAGCATGTGGAGGTCAACACAATAGCCCCAGTGCATAGAATCGTCTCCCAACCTCATGTTCCCACTGCCCATGTCTGTCTGCCACCCTATCAACATCACCATTTTTCATTCTTAAAAAGAAATATTTGAGTTCTCTAACCCAGTATCCCACTACATGTCACCATTGTGCCATGTAAGCCTTTGGTCAATTGTAATCAATGCATGCATATTATCACTAGAAGTGTTGCCCAATATTGAAATCTCCTTATCCATCCCATAGTCTACACTAACCATTGCCTAAAAAATTTTTCACAATCATAACCTAGCCTTATCATGGTTAGAACATGTTTCCAGTAGCAAAATAAACAAAAAAACACCTTTTGATAGTAACTGGAGACATGGGAATGGGGTTATATGTTAGTTGTGTTGAATTTGTATTGATGATCTTAAAGGAGAAAATGCTGTTGTGTTTATAGAGATAAATCTGGATACTTAACTAATATTGGAGGGTTCAATCCGAAAAATATTTAGGATAATCAGTTAATATGAATGTAACTTACTTCCAGCCAAAAAAAAAAAGCAGAGAGAGAGAAAAGGATTACAGAGAAAGAGGAAAGATTGAGAATAAGAGAAAACTAAGAAGTAGTCACATGCTAACA
The DNA here is from genome assembly GCA_028644305.1 of Xerus rutilus. NCBI lineage: Eukaryota > Metazoa > Chordata > Mammalia > Rodentia > Sciuridae > Xerus > Xerus rutilus. Next base: position 7,843,483 of record CM053412.1, on the reverse strand, counting down.
AGTGTAAATCTACATTCTTCATTGTATTCCTTTTTCAACATTTTTGTAGCCTTGGGAATTTTACAAATAAACAAATCCAGTTTTTAAAATGTACATGCAAAATGTTGCCACTTTTTTTAGGACACATGCAAGTATAAGTGTACAGATCAACCAGTTTATAATAATTGTTTATGACAAAACGGAAAATCAGGAGTACAGAGAAGGGATAAAAGAGCATAAATAAGTGAGATAGGAGAAAAGATCCTGTTTCAGTGTAATTTGAAACCTGTGAAGAGAGCATTTCACTAGTGGAAAAGAAAAACAAAAACAAAAAGCTAGAATCGTATTCCAAGTTCAATCAAGTCCTGAAAAACTTCTGCTTCTCTTTAGATCTTTTTCTTTAAACTCTTGCTAATCCAAAACCTGTTTATAATTTTGGAACACAAAATATTACAGGAAGATATTTCCTTTTGTGCTAGCCAACAGTGCAATCCGCACAGGCTTGAATCCAGAATGGAGCCCTGGCACTTTCCTTCATTGTTACACAGAACTTCAGCTAGGGAACATAAGCCAGGATGATTCAAAGAAAGAGGGATCTCAGATTAAAAAACTCATTTCCTCAGAGAGACAGAGATTTTGAAATCTTGCTATTATCTCCAACTTTTCAAGTTATACATTTCTTTCCAGAATAAACACAATAGCTTGATATAGTAATCACATAAATATTTGCATATGAAGAGCATCTTCTGCTTAATCGTATTTTGGCTGCGAAACCTGCCCCAAATAGAAGACCAAAAAAAGCAAATTTAATGATACCACACCATCAAAGCAAAAACCAAATTGGCAGGAAGTCCAGACATCGGTAAGAAAAGTTCAAGTAAGACCTACTAAGTTAGCACTTCTGAATTTACATCTCAATAGAATCACATAATTTTTATGCAAAACATAAGGACAATAACCTTTAAATTAAAAATGCATATGTAAATTGATTCCAAAATGAGATTTCTGTGGCTTCTATGTTCTGTGGAATCACAACCAGATTCTTTCCAGTTAGAGGGTTATATAATTTAGGAAAGACCATAAAAAAAATAAAGAAGTGAGAGTGAGGTGTCAATTTGGTAAATTGCCTGAACAGCACTCAGAAATCTGTCCTCCTTGCTCCCAAGGCCTCTGGCTTGAAGTTCCCAGCATCAGCAAAAGAGGAACTCCATGACTACAGGAGACCAAATGAAACAAGGCTTGTCTGCAGCTCTGAGCTAGGGCACCAACTTCAATCAGCTCCGCAACCAGGCAAGATTGTTTTCATATAGGGCAAGCTATAGTTTCCAAAATCCACTGACTGTGAGGAGCACAGAGTTGATCAAGTGTTAAGATGCCTCCATTATGCGTAACATACCCTTTCTAAGTCCTGTGCATAGTATTGTACTTTTTGGAAAAAGTGCATTTATCTTAAATACAAAACCAAAATGTTAACACCTTCTGGCCCCTCAAAACGTGAACAACCTATAGGCCTTCTTCCTAAAAGCCATGCCAGTCACTCAACAGTAGCACTTACCACCCCTGGCCAGTAAGTGTCCTAACCACATAGACCTTTACACAGGTGTCAGAAAGGGACAGGTTGATATTTTGAACACTGTAGGGGAGACATGTGTCTGATGTACTGGGATTAATATTGCGCAAATTGCATAGGGGCCTTTAAAAACAAAAGCATGACATCAGATTTCAGGAACAAGGAGAGGAAGAGCGGTTTCATTTAAGACGTGAGGATTAAATGAGTTAATATGGAAGTGACGTTTAAAAGAATCACCTGCTGAGTACTAAGAAACTGAAACCAATTAACTATTTTTACATCCTGCTGTTATCGTTGTTTTCAATCTCTTGGTATTTTATTACAGGAAGCAAATGAACTTTGATCAAATAGCTTGAAGAAGGACAAAAACAAAAACCCCAGAAATGTATAGTGTAGTACAAATATGCTGTAGAAGCCACTGTGTGGGGTCAGGGAAATAGAGCACAAACAGCTCAGCCTTGAGAGGATGCTGAGGCCCGAACACTTCCCTGGACTAGAGATTTGAGAGACATATAAAGGAGTAGAAGAGAGGTTAAACAGATTAACGTATCAAGCACAGCAGTTGTCACAAAAATAAAGCAAAACAAAACAACGAAGTAGCTCTGTGTAGCAAACACACGGGGACACGGGGATCTACAAGGGTGGCGTTCCATTGAGGTTTGACCCTCGGTATCAAACAGAAAAAATAAAACAATACATTCAAAACTATGCAGCATTCAGAGCTTGTGTTAGAGGTGGTGATGGGCTGGCTGGAAGATGCCAGAGGCCGATGGAAGAGAGAACTGGAGCTTGGGGGACACTGGACTAGAGACAGATGTGGGACAGAAGCAACAGGTAAAGATAGACCCTCAGATCAGAGAACAGCAGATTTTACCCATGGATGGAAAATATTAGCAAAGAAATTCAAGGGAAAACACTATTTTGTAGGTGTGAGAAAGAAGAACAGAAGGCCAAGGGATAGGGAGAAAGGAAGAAGGAAGTTACTAAGTGAGGCTGGGGAAAAGATCTCAAGAATGAAGAGAAGCCAAGGATGATAATGAACTTGTAAGGAGCACATGCCATAGACATCCCTGGACATGCTGCGGTTCACTACGTTGCTGGCCATAAGGAACAGCAGCCATTGATATGCTTAGTCACGGCTACTTGAAATCGATAAGGAACTGTGAGGGGCACCAGCCATAGGCATGCTTAGCAATGACTGGTTACAATTGATAGGGAGCATAGCTCCATGGACATGTGCAAAGAATATGCCCAATTGCAATTACATCATCTCACGGGACATAACCAATGGACTTTGACTTTCATTGGGTGTAACCAATCACCAGCTCACAACACCAACTTGGAACTGTATTTAAACTGCTTGTCCTGTCACACTGGGGGCTTTTGCTCCAAGGACATCAGTGAGACTGGCTGCCTTGCTGTCCGTCTCTGGATCAACTCCACCATTCCCTGATGTCCAGCCATCGGCTGAAGAGAATCACTGGACAAGGAAAATGTCTGCTCTTTGGCACTGGAGGTATTTTGGGGACTCGTGGTTGCCCTAGGATTGTATGAACTGCTTGTAGTGTTTAGTTGCCCTAGGACAGTGTGACTTACCTATAGTGTCTAATTAGTGCACATTGAATGCTAGTTGGGGTCTCCAGCACACCTGACACTTTTTGCATTACTTGTTTATATTTGATGATTGGTGTGATTGAACATACACTTGCATTTAAAGATAATCTGCCTCCAAGTAATTATTAATTGTGCCACTTGCAACAGAATCTTTGGATCTAGGGATTAGGGGTCTAACACTGAAATTTAAGAAAGTGCTTTTCCTACAAGATGGAGTGAGAATAGAATTGCTTAGGCGGTAAGGGAAGGCAGAGGTCACAGGGCCAGGGATCTGGGCAGTGAAAGCAGATAAAACAGTCCCAAGAAAGTCTGTCATAGCAATCCTATGAAAATCTGCCTCCAAATTCCTAACTCATCTCATCTGAATGTGTTCCAAACACTTTCTTATGAGTCTTTCCAATGTGAAAATCTACCAGTAACATTTTCTTGTTCAAAAACACTGACGACTTGATTCTGCTGTTTAAATTAGGTAAAATCCTTCAGACTAGTCTTCAACGACCCCCAATAAACTAAGCATCACTTCCTGTCATCTGACTGCTTCCCAAACTGAACGCGAGGGCAAAACGATAGCATTCGCTCTTCCGCACACCCAGCCCTCCTCGCAGCCTTGCTTCAGCTTGTGTCCGAGTGCGGGCTCCACGTCTGTGCTCTGGCCTCTTAGACTTCCAACCCGCTGTCATGGACTCGATGACACTCGCTCCCTACACAGACTCACATGAGCCAACCCTAAAGCCACTGTGTTTGGAGATAGAGTCCTTTACAGAGGAATTAAGGCAAAGTAAGTCCCAAGAGTGGGGACTCCATTCCAATAGGAACGGTAGAGAAGTCTACCAATAGAGAGGTCTCTCTGTCCCCTTTCCCCCTTGTTCTCTTAGAGAAAAGCCCACAGAGGACAAAGTGGCCACCTATAAGCTAGGAAGAGATACCACAAATCCAACCTCATTAGGAATCTTTCGTTTTTTTCCTTTTTTTTTTTTTT
>CM053412.1:7818792-7838841 GCA_028644305.1 Xerus rutilus | reverse complement strand
GTGGAGGCCAGCCCTGGGAGGAGCTGCTGCCCAGGGTCCAAGGCCCAGGTAGAGGAGCAGTGGCTTGACTGTAGTGGCAGCCTAGTGGGACAGCTGACAGGAGCTTCAGTATCTGGCTTAGAAATAGGGCTGCTATGGTGATAAACATCCTGATACTTCTTTCCCACTGCCCCCAGTCTACTGCCTGTGTCCTCAAAGCCCTGGTCAAGGTTGTCTACTGATGTAGCCCCTGAAGCCCAACCCTTGAATTCACAGAGCAAGCTAGAGAAGGTTGGGCAGTAAACTGAAGGGGCCAGTGAAGAGCTCCTGCTGTAGACAGAAGAACCTCAGGTCCACAGAAGTGAACTCCACCGTCTCCTTTCAATATAACTTCAGGGTCATTAAGCTGTTCAGGTGCAGAATTTAGACGCTCACACACACACACACACACACACATACACACACACAAATACACACACACATAAAATTTCCTTGTTTATATAAAGTAGACAAAAACATTATTTTGTAAAGGGATCACTGATCCAGGAAATTACTACCCCTTAAGAGAAATCTCTAAGATAAAGAGTAGCATTCTAAATATTAGAGAAGCAATAAAACAATACAATTATATTTAACACTAGCTCCCACATTTAAGATTCAGGTGACTGTTGAAGCAAAATAAATCAGAATTGTGTTTTTTAAATATAAACTCCATAATGAATTCATGAACCTTTGAAAGCGAATGACTACAAGATCCTAGAAGTGGTCATGAAATGCCGAGTAGGTGAGAACTAGGGAACTCCAGGCAGGTCTGTGAGGAGAGCAGAGGGTGAAGTGGTGTGAGGAGGAGTGGAAACCCGCTCGCCAAGGGCAGACTCACTTCCGTCCTCATCTCCGGCGGAGCATGCTGCCCCAGGTGCTGAACTTCCTGGGTAGCACAGTCTGGTAACTGCCCCTAGCTTGGCACACTGCAGACGCCTCGGTGTGGATGGAGAGAATCAAGTTCAACAAAAGTGAAAGGGGCTGTTCTGAATACACCTCGAGAGGCCGGGAAAGGAAGGCTTTGATGTCACTCCTCTATAAGATATTTAAAATTTCAAAACAAAGAGGGAAAAAAACTCATACCCCCATTGCCACAAAATAGTACATGCTTTTTATTGAACCTCTTACAGAGGCTTATTTCCTAGGCCCTTTAGAGCCAGGCTGTGGGAACTGGGCAGTGGTGTAAACGTGTACTGGACACCTCTGGGCCACCCTTGGACAGTCTGTCGTGCCCCTGAGAGTGTCCCTGGGGAATGGCATGATGTGAAAGCACCTCGGCTGAGAGAGGACTGGAGCGTGGTGAGTGCTGTGGGTCAGGCACTTTCACCACTGTGTGCAAACGCAGCAGAACTGAGAAGTACACCAGGTAGGTTTGTGATGAAAGCCGAGACAGGACGCAGTGAGCTGAACAGAAGGACAGACGGGCAGAACCCAGCAACATGCTGACCACACTGTACTTACTGACGTCGAAATTCAGCAAGCATTCATATAGGACACAAAGGAAAACTAGGAAAAAATGAAATGATATAGCATGGTTTAAAAATTAACTATACATCATTTCTACATTTAAGTTTTAAAATATATGAAAAACATGTTTTTTATGTCAATGGCTATCAGAACTTCACAGATACTAAGAAAAAGTAAAAAGAAGGTGGCTTAATGTCATATGATACCAGAAAAAGCTGCATTTAAAAGACACTTTAGGACCTAACTATCTTAATAATTAATCTTAAGTAGTAGAGAATGAAGATGAATCTAGTTTTATTTTAAGAAATTCAGAGAACAACTTTAAAAATTCAGGAATAAGAAATCAATAAAGATACAAACTGATACCAACTGAAATATAAACCAAAAACAAAAGGTAGCTAAAAAAAATAAGTGTCTGAAATCTAATACTTTGAAAAGGTTAATGAAGTACAATAAATCCATGCCAGCCTTTACCAGGCAAAAAGATATGAAAATGAATGACAAGAGCAGAAAAGAATTGGGAAAGGTGGGGGAGGGCAGTGAGGGAAGCGGAGACTGAAGCCAAGTGAGCTCCGCAATCACAAATTTAAAAATTTAGACAAAATGATGACTTCTTAGAAAGCAACAAATTATTGAACTCAAACTAAGAAAACAGGTGAATAAACTTTATCACCGACAAAACTAAAAGCCACTAGAACTCTGCCAGTGTAAAGGCTCTAGGAATGAAGGGATTTGTGGATGAGATATTTTTCCTGTCTCTTAAAGAAGAGAAGATCTCGATATTGTTTATAATATTCTAAACCATGGAAGAAACCTTCTAACTTACTTTATGAATATAGCATACTCAAATACCTATCAAAGGTGTTGGCAAAAACTAATCTGACTTCAGAATAGATGTGCAGATACAATAAATAAATATTAGCAAAGACATCCACAGAGACACAAAAATACATCACCTAGTGTCTACACCATGAAGCAAGATTTACTCAGTGACAGATATTCTTTAGCAAATTTCACTGCAACAGGAGACTAAAGAAGAAAACCTGTATCCTGATCTCAATACATATTAAGAAGAACTTGATAAAACTACCCTGGCTATTAATAAAAACTCTATAACACAGGAAGTTTTTCCTGAGGAAATTAAAAGAATTCTCACAATATTTTGTTGCTACATAGATTGGATTTCATTAGATAAAATAAATGTTGCTCTTGGAAGTAAAATCACTTGATTAACAAAAGACCCCTGGAGCTTTCAACTTTATTTCACCCACACTTTAAAATATTAAAGATGAAGCATTAATTAAACATGGAGAGGTAAGATTTAAATATTCACTTGCAGACAACGCAGAGCTGTGCTGAAAGGGGAATTAGACTGAACGTCGAGGGACTGCGCAGGGAGACTTTAGTTCAGGTTCTGTATTTTACCTCAAGACAATGTCTTCCTCAAATAGGTATGAGCCACTGCTGTTACTACTGAAAAATATGATACAAGAAGCACAGGATTTTCAATTAAAATGTGTAGCTCTGAGTTTCTCACTTCCTTTTTTAGTATATCATCTTACTAGCCTAAGGCAGAACAAATAATTACCCAGTGGGTATCATTTATTATCAGAGAGTGTGCCCATGAATTGGACTAGAGGTATTACAGCTTGAATTCAAACCATGCAGTTAGGAAAAGTTTTGAGCAGTTTTGTTCTAATTTGTTATTGTACACTCTGCTAATTAAAGAGAATTGTGTATTACAATATTTTGTGTCTTTGTGACTTGAAATAATGGAAGGGAGCTATTAGTTGGTAATGCCAGTTTAAGACTATTTTAAAAATCCTCAAAATTCAACTGAAGCATTGTCAGCTGAAGTCATTTGAATTTAGTGGTGCGTCCAGATCTCTAATTTAACAGAGGATGTTTGCACATCCCTTGTTTGCAGTGCAGGTAGGGTCCAATCTTTCTTGTAATCACAGAAAATTCATTAATTAAAAAATTAAGAACTCATCTGCTTTTTTAGGAGATAAAAGGAAAGATAACCACCTAAAGGTTCAGAAGATGTTATATCTGAAACAGATTATTTTAATAAACTGGGCGGGAGGATGTTACCCTTTTCCATTCAAATAAAAGTCTAAGTTTTCAATCAATTTAATTAGTAAAATGTAAACTTCCAAATTACTTATTAATAATAGTATTGTTCATGTCAGTATGAAATTGCTGTCTGCAGCTGAAAATAATTACTCAATGGCAGCTATCGTGTGTTCATGGCATCAATGAATTAGACATAGTATTTTTATAAAAGCTGTCTTATCACAACTCACCAGAACAGAGGAGGAAGCCTTTAGGTTCTGAAGCCTTCATTTTCCCATGATTACTATTTCAGGACTTGAGCTCCGCTCTGAAGATAAGAAGTGGAAACACTCTATCCTTCCTGGAAAAAACCCTGGGGTGAAAGAGGAGTCGAACTTGTAAATGAAAAACTTTATGGAGACAGGATCTGTGGTCTCAATTTTGTGCTATGAATATAGAGACTCTTCATTCAATTGTGAGTGAAAAGAGATGTCTACAGAAAGAGCATTTGAGATGAGAATAAAAACAGAAAATAAAACCAGCAATGTAAAAAACGGGCATGTCAAGCAAAGAGGAAACTTCCTTCAGACTCAGCCATTGGGAGGGCACGACCATGCAGAAATGGTTATGGAGCCTTAGCAATAGCAGAGGAAAAGGAGACAGTGACCCACATTGAAGCAGGGTTAGCAGGTAAGGAGAAAGTGAATAAATCAAGAGCTACCAAAGTACCGCTTGCAAGAATATGTGAATGGTGGGAAGATGGAAAGAAGAGGGGAGGAGGGTTTGTCTAAAATAACTAACCTAAACTTAGAAAGAGCAATCGTGCTTACTGAGATATGGAACAAGAAGAGGAGTTGACTGAGGAAAGGACAAGTTTAGGTGGCCACATGCTGAGTTTAACTGAGATGCCACTAGAACATGTAGTTGGAGGCAATCATAGGAAGGAAGACAGATCAGCCTGCAGTTATTCTTGTCAGTGCTTGTTTATGAAATGATACCTATTATGTGTGTGTTGGCTTTGGCAGAGGTGACAGAGCAAGGTGTACCTGGATTTGTACACACCAGACCATCCCACACGTAGAACTTAGGCAGTGGCCACAGCAGGTGATCAAGGATCTCTCTTAAGCCATCCCTTACTCAACCCCAAACTGGTTGATTCTGTTACAGTAGAACACACAAAAAGTGAATTTTGTGGGGGGGTTAGAAATGGCTGCCTCTATTTTAGGGCAGCACTACTTGATGTTGATGTTAGGAAGATATCAGACTGACAAAGATTGATAACTACCAATCAGAGAGCTTTTAAAAACTAATTTTTCATATAGATTCAATTTATATGTTTAATCATTCGATCAATTTTAAAGAATCTTCAATGGCCTATTTTGAACCTGGGAGGTTGAGGGAGAACATAATGAAGTAGAATATGTCTTGTTGGCTTTGGGAACCCATACTCTAGGCAGGAGACACAAGAAATGACTATAAAATAACATGAAGCAATCTATAAAGTGTTGACACTATTTTAAAGGTTTGGCCCAGCACCAAAAGAAAAATATATGAGTAATAAATATCTTTATATGAGTGATTATTTATAAAAATTTATTTTGGCACATTCTAGTTATATCATTAAACTTTGACGTGATTGGAGAACATAGCACAGTGCTCTGCCCAAGGTGGATGCTTAATAAATCCATGATGACATTTGCCCCAGGTAACTTATACAAGCCCAGGACTGCATACAAGCACCTCAGTTGTACTAAAGTGTCCTCCTGACACCATTCTAAGAGTGAAGCATGTGATAGGATCCACCTGTTTCATCACAGTAGAGGCAGGAATTCCAGTAGCACAATTGTTCCTTCTCAACCCTAAATAAACATAAGAGCAAGAATCTAAAACACCCATGACTGAGTTTCCAAATATGTCTACCTCAAGCAATTGAAATTGAACAATAAACATACTCCCCATATTTCCTCTTATGTTTGCTTTCTCAGTCACTTATTTATATAGGGATGTGGGAAAGAAAGATAATTTAAAACTGTATTAATTGATACAGGGAAATGAATAAGAATTACATATTGTTTATACTCCAATAGTTCATCTAACTTTGAATTAACCCCCAAACTCAATATCACCTGAAATTAGTTATGTTCTCATTAATGAAACATAATTACAGAGGAAAATCTACAAGTTTAACAAATGTTTTGCTTTGCAAGATAATAAAATGTTGTTAAATTAAATGTATATATACACACATACACACATACAAATAAAATAGAGGAAAGAGAAACTTTGAACACTCCAAATATCTAAAATTCAAAACCTTCCAAAATTCAAAACTTTTTGTACACTAATTTGATAAACATGTAAAAAATTCCATGCTTGACCTAATGTGACAGGTTTAGTAAAAAACAGGCATAATGCACTGAGTTTTGCCAGAGGGCAAAATACCCTCCCAGCCCCCTTTCTGCTGTGATACATCCTTTTCATGCACGTCCACACCATATGGGTGGCTGAGATGGTGACTTGTTTTCTGAGGGTTCAATATACACAAACAGTTCTTATTGTGCACAAAATTAATTGAAATTGTATAAAATTACCTTTAGGCGATGTGTATAAGGTATATATGAAACAAATTCTGTGTTTTAGACACGGATCCCACCCTCAAGATATCTCATCACACACACACACACACACACACACACACATTTTTTTTCAAATAGTCCAAAATCTGAAAAGAATATATGAAATCTGAAACTTCTGATTTGAATCATTTTGGATACAGGATTTTTAACCTGGGCATTGGGAGTGTATTAAATCAGTAGGGATTGTAGTTTGATACATGATCCATCTGAGTCTGAATTAATTTGACTTTTAATAATAGTGTTTTCCTCGAGACAAGCACTAGTACTTGCAATTGTCTTCTAAATCCCCAAGCAAGATCTATGTCTATTGCAGAAATTTCAAAGGAACAACTCTCTAATTTAAAATTTTTATTTCTTCTATTAGGAAAGATACATATTTAGTTTAAGAAGTGTAAATGGTGAAATGCTTGAAAAAATATTTTCCTCATGTGGTTGGCTGATAGCTACCTGAGGAGAGATTGCTCTTCACTGGACAGTGACAGGAAGCCTGAGTGAGGAAATGCTTCTGTGCCGTGGAAACAAGCAATTTCTGAAGATGTATTGGATAAAATCCACTAGAAGTTTAACTGTGGGCTAAGAAGTACTTAAAAAAAATCTGTAGCTTACTAACGTCTGTCATTTTCAAGAAAATACTGAGGATAAACCCTCTCCCCCAAATATATTTGCTGTCATGTCTTTCTATATGTTATTCGGTTTTATGCTATTTCACAAATAAAAATCCCCGTTTTTAAATGTGTATATTACATTCATGAAAACAACATAAAAGCAGTATGCACAAAGGGAATATTTAATATTCCAAAACCTAATTAACATTCTAGAGGTTAAGCATATTCACCTTCTTTTCTCCTTGATATCATCTCACTATTTACATAAACTGGATGCTATTTTCACACAAACCATGGTATCTTGTATGAAATGTCTCATTTTCATGTGTCTCTTTGGTATTTTGGACAAAACTTTCAAGCGCACAGTGATTTACATAAAGAGAATTCTGCAACCTTCTTTGTTGCAAAAACTTTCAGTACTTAACCCCTGACATAGAACCATTTCATTTAGTAAGTTGCCCGCAGAAATAGCTAATAACTCCTCAGTTCTTTTAGAAGATGAAAAGCTCCCAGCTGGGCTGTCAGATGCTGCAAGTACACGTAGATATGGGGGTGAAAAATCACTTCTTTATCCTGGGGTGACTGACCTTCAGAACAAGACATTCCCTCACCCCGCAGCCTCAGTCTACAAACTTTTCAATACATAGCACTTGCACGATTGTAAGATGAGATTAAGGACTTTTAATCTCTTCTCCTAAAAATTATAAAATTACGCAATTTTATTTTTCTTCTTTGAATAAATTATTTTTTGTTTTTTATTTTTTTAGTTGTAAATGGACACAGTAACTTTATTTTATTTATTTATGTGTGGTGCTGAGCATCAAACCCAGTGCATCACATGTTAGGCAAGTGCTCTACCACTGAGCTATAACCCCAGCCCCTGAATAAATAATTTATCCCCCATTTTCTGAGTGAATTTCTCTAATGTTTGCATGATTTGTTTTAAAGACAAAATGGATCTCTCAAGCAATCTAATTATCCATGATGTTTCATATTTCTAATAACTTTTAAATTTGCTTTTCTATAATCCATAGAAGCCAAGCTTTACCACTTACCAATTGCATGTTAATGTCTTCTATGTCTTTGTGTCACCTTACACTGAAAAAAAAGCTAATTAAAAGCATTTGTGCTTTAAAATTAGAATTACAGGTAGAAATTAATGTTAAAAATTGTTCAACACCTTGTTAATAGTGATATACTAAGTTAAAATATATGTGTGTATATATATAAATAAAACAATAAGCACACAATGATGTATTTACACAACAGAATATTAAACAGGATTAAAAATCTTCCAGAATTTTAAGGTCTTGAAAATTGCTGACAATATAATACATAGTGAAAACCAGCACTGTTCAAAAGAGATGCAATAATTATTACATTAAGAGGTAGGAATAGGGGGTTTTCAAGATGGTAGAATAGAGAAGGTCACTTTCCTAGCTACTCCATGGTATGAAACCAAGAAAGCAGACAGATAGTTTCTCAGCAAGTGAAGTACTGCAAACCTTCAGGGATGCTACAAGTCCACAGGGTAGAAACTGTACTGCCTCAGATCCATGAGTTAAGTGGGTAGACACACAAACAACATGCAAAAGCTAGGAAAAAAAAATCACCTGAAACAAACCAGGATACTCTAATAACAGAATCCATCATTACCACAGTGGAAAAATATTCAGAAAATGCATTTAAAATGTACATCATTAAACTGATCTGTTAAGAATGGTATACATGAATGGTATAAATGAATACCATTTATAGGAAGTGAAGAAACACTTCTATAAGTAACAGAGATTCTGAAAAAAATCCAAGAAGAAATCCTCAAAATGAAGCAATCAATAAACCAAAATAAAAATTCAACAAAAAGTATCACCACCAGACAAGATCACTTAGAAGACAGAGTTGCAGCAAATGAAGACAAAATATATAATCTTGAAAACAAAGTTTACTGTGATGAAAAGCAGTTAAGAGACCATAAATAAAAATTCTAAGAAATGTAGGATAATACAAAAAGATCAAATTTAAGGTTTATTGAGATAGATAAAGGCATAAGATACAAAAAAAATGGAATGCACAATATTTTCAATGAAATAATATCAGAAAAATTCCCAAGCCTAAATGAAATGGAAAATCAAATACAGGAGGTTTACAGGACCCCAAATATACAAAATTAGAAGAGACTCACACCAAGGAATATTATTATGAAAATGCCTAACGACAGAATACGGACAGAATTTTTAAAAGTGCCAGAGAAAAATGATAGGTAACACTTAGAGAGAACCCAATCTGAATCTCAGCTGATCTCTGGAGCCAGAACCTCAAAGCTAGGAGGTCTTAACATATGCCAAGCTCTGAAAGAAAATGAATGCCAGCCAAGAATACTATAACCAGCAAAATTAAGCTTCAGAATTGATGACAAAATAAAAACTTTCCATGATAAACAAAAGTCAAAAGGATTCACAACTAGAAAACCTACACTAAAGAACATACTCAATAAGCTATTCCATGAAGAAGAAATGAAAAATAAAATAAAATTGAAAATTAGCAAATAGAAGAACTACACTAAAAGAAGAATCAGTGAATCAATGGATAAACTAATTCAAATGAAAAAAAACAGAAATGAATTAAAATGACAGGGAATAAAAATCACAAGTCAATAATAACATTGAATGTACATGGTCTAAACTCATCAATCAAAAGATATAGATTAGCATATTGGATTAAAAAAAAGATCCAATAATATGCTGACTCCAAGAGACTCACTTCATAGGTAAGGAGCTCCACAGACGAGGGTAAAAGTATGGGGAAAAAAATATCATTCACATGGATTTTGTAATCAAGCTGGGATTTCTATCCTCATATCATATAAAGTGTACTTCAAGCCAAAGATAATCAGAAGGGACAAAGAAGAACATTTTATACTGCTTAAGGGAATTATACATCAACAAGACATAACAATCATAAATATTTATGGCACAAACAATGGAACATCTATGTACATCAAACAAACCCTTCTCAAATTAAAGAAGCAAGTGGATCACAACACAATAATACTTGGTATATTTAACACACCTCTCTCACCACTGGATAGATCCTCCAAACAAAAATTAAATAAAGTAACCATAAAACTAAAAACTACAATTAATAATTTAGACTCTACAGACACATAGAATATTTTATCCATCAATGACTAAATATGCTTTCTTATCAGCAACATATGGATCCTTCCCTAAAACAGACCATATCTTAAGCCAAAAAGCAACTCATAGCAAATACCAAAAGTATACATAATACCTTGAATTCTATCAGATTTATAATGGAAAGAAATTAGAAATCGACAATAAAATAAGAAATAGAAGTTACTCTAACATATGGAGACTAAATAATATGCCACCTGCAACCTAGTTGCCTGGAGGACAAGAAACAAATTTTAATCTAAGATTTCCTTCTTTTGTCCAGAAGTTTCATCTGCTGTCTTATATACTCCTCCCCTAGAAATTTCACTGAATTCCCAAGGATTGTTCTGCACCACGTATCTGCATCCAGGGACACGTTATCCTTTCCAGCCAGTCTCTCTCCGGACCTCTGACCAGCTAGAGCCCACATACCGCCTTGTGCTTCTCCAGGATGGAGCTGCTTCCTCTGCACCGTTTTCATTTCTCCTTAAGTGCTATGATGGGTAATTCTATGAGCCAATTTGGCTGTACCATAGTGCCCAGATATTTGATCAAACACTATTCTGGATATTTTGTGAGAGTGTTTTGGGATGAGATTTACAATTAAATCTGTGGACCCTGAGTAAAGTGTTTTGCTCTCTAAAATGTGGGTGTGCCTCATCTGATGAATTGAAGTCCTTAGAACAAAGACCAATACTCCCTGAGCAAGAGGGAACTAACTCCCAACAGATGACCTTCGGATTTGAACTGCAACATTAATTCCTCCTCTGGGTCACCAGTCCACGGCCTGTGCTGCAAATTTTGAATTTGGCAGTCTCCATAGTCATGTGAGTGATTAAAATCTGTTTTAAATGTCACTCTAGGTAGATAGAAATAAATAAATATATATATGTATACAAATATATTACACATGTGTACACACACATATGTAATCAACAGGATGTGTATGGAGAGAGAGAGATAGAGATAGAAAACAGATACATGCAAATTGTATAATTCTATTGGTTTGTTTCTCTAAAAAATATTTTTTTGGGGTTACTGGGGATTGAACTCAGGGGCACTCAACCACTGAGTCACATCTCCAGCCCTACTTTGTATTTTATTTAGAGACAGGGTATCACTGAGTTGCTTAGCACCTTGATTTTGCTGAGGTTGACCTTGAACTCCTGATCCTTCTGCCCCAGGCTGGGATTATAGGCGTGCGTCTTCGTACCCTGCACTCTGAAAAATTTTGACCAGTACAAGTGCTAGGAAAAACCCAAGATAAATGGGTTGAAGTTATTTACAAAACTTTTCTTAAGCACGATATAACCCCAATGACGATCACGATTTACAGCTACTAGTATAAAAGACCGCATTGGGACCATGAAAGGTGCAAACCCCAAGCTCTGTGGAGTCACAGGACAGGGGGCAATTCTGTCCCTAATGCTTCCACCAACACCATCTGGCCTGGAATCTTCACTTTGTAGAGACTACACTTCAGGGAAGAATTGGAGTCTCCTTTACCACAGTTTTAAGGTCTTTCCTACCTGATTGGCAATAAAGATTCATGTTCCTTTGAGGAAAACTCCTATTTTCACTCCAAACTATAACCCAGCCCCATTTCTCAGGAAGGATACTCACTTAAATTTTATTTTTAATTTTTTTCTACATTTCTCAAATTTTCAATAATAATCAGTACATTTGGAATCATAAAAATACTTTAATAAGATGTCTCAACATCAAGTTTGAACACAGAACTCAATAAATGGCAGATAGTTTTGTAACTTTCCCAACAACATGAATCACAAGGCAAACTGTGTAACTGCCATTATAGAATTTAGTTATTTATAGACTTTTGTTCAGATACATTGCTGAAGCATTAGTGCTTTCTTTATAGCCCATAAATCTTGTAATTCAGAATATATTCTCAGAAGAACGTCTGCAGCACTTGGGAAACTTCCATTGATTTCTAAAAATATTCCTTACCTGGAATTCCTTGCCTTATTCTCCTGTGTGAACTAGATCCCTGTGGGGTCTTTGTCTACATCTTTATTCTTACTTTTCTAAACGAAGGCATCTCCATTATGCTGTGATGACTCATGAAACTACGGGACACAGATAGCGATGGTTTGAATCAGAGCAGGACCTTGACTTCTTGGCCAGCTGCCCAGAAATGGTTAAGCTAAGAAGGAATGAAGGGTAAACAGCCAGAGGGAAGCCTCCCATGGCCAGTCTGCACCTCTGGAGGATGCAGGAGGGAGTAACACGACCTGGTCTGGAGGAGACTGCCTGCTCCAACCACTCTGTGTAAGGCTACACTGTTAGAACCTACTCATTTCAGTCCAGAAACTCCATCATCCATTGAGCCTCTCTCTCACTAAGGCGAGTATCCAGGCCAGGGTGATGTTCCTGGGGCAACTGGGCAGTAACTGGGCCTGATAAAACCACTTCCATTTGAAGTTTCAGAATTGAAACAATCTCTGTAGTATAGCAGCAACAATCTTGGGTACCAAATTTTATTTTTACCATCTTAATCATTTTTATGTGTACAGAACAGTAGTGATAAGTGTCTTCATACTTCTATGAAATATATTTCTATATATTTTTGGTCTGGCAAATCTGAAACTTTTTATATAATAAAGCATAACCTCCCTTTCTGCCTTTCCCCCAACCCCTGGTCACCACCCCTCTACTTTCTATTTCTATCAATTTGACTACTTTAAAGACCTTATGTAAGTGAGATTTTATAGTAATCATCTTTCTGTGTCTCATTTATTTTACTTAGCATAATGCCCTCTGGGTTCATCCATGTTGTTGCAAATGACAGAGTTTCCTTCTTCCTTAAGGTTTCATAGTATTTTATTGTGCATATTAGCTCTTAATGGACTCAGGTTGATTCTGCATCTTGGCTATGGTGAATAAAGCTGCAATGAACGTGGGGGAACAGATATCTCTTCAACATACTGATTTCAACTCCTTTGAATACATACTCAAAACTGAAATTCCTTGACTATATGATAATACTATTTTTACATTTTTGAAGACCTTCATACTGCTTTCCAGAGTGGTGGCACCATTTTACAATCCCCTCCACATTGTACTAGGGGTGCAATTTCTCCATGTCCTCCTTAACGTCTGTGATTTCATGCAGTTCTTTGCTTGTTTTTTACAGCAGCCATCCTCACAGGTGTGGGGTGATCGCTCATTATGGTTTGGGTCCACATTTCTCTGATGGTCAGTGACGTGGAGCATCTTTTCATATACTCATTCTCCCTTTGTATGTCTTCTTTGAATAAATGCCTACTCAAGTTCTCTGTTCATGTTTTGTTCAGAAGGTTTGTTGTTGAGTAGAATTCCTTCAGACTTTCTACAGTTGTTTCCTGTGAATTTGGTGACATACACAAGAAATCATTGTCAATTGCAATGTTGTGAAGTTTTCTCCTGTGTCTTCTTCTAGAACTCTTATATTTGGGTCTTGGATTCATTTTGAGTGAGTCTGTGTATATGGCATAAGGTAGGTTCCTGCTTCACTTTTACATGTGGATATTTAGTTTTGACAGCACTCTTTTGAGGGATTCTCCTTTCTCTATTGAGAGGTCTTGGTCCTCTTATCAAATATCATTTGACCATATTCATAAGGGTTGATTTCTGCTGTTCCTTCTATTCTATTTGCCAATTCCTCTGTTTTTACACTAGTACCACATTGTCTGGATCCTGTAGTTTGTAATGTTTCAAAATCAGGAAGTGTGAGCCCTTCAAATTTGTTATTATTTTTTAAAACTATTTTGGGGGCTGGGGTTATGGCACAGTGGTAGTGTGCCCGCCTAGCAAGCGGGAGGCACTGGGTTCGATCCTCAGCACCACGTAAAAATAAAATAAAGATATCCTGTCCACTTACAACTAAAAAATAAATCTTAAAAAAAACTATTTTGGTTATTTGAGAACTCTTGAGATTCCATATGAATTTTAGGATAAAATTTTCTCTTTCTGCAAAAAATGTCATTGGGATTTTTGTAGAAATTGCATTGAATCTTTGTAGATCACTGTGGGTGGCAGCAGTGTGAGTATTCTGAAACATCATTAAGTTTCCCACCATGAACAAGGATGCCTTTTCATTTATTTTTCTCTTCTTTAATTTCTTGAAGCAATGTTTTATAGTTTTCAGTGTATAAGTCTTTCGCTTCCTTGGTTAGGAGTACTTAAAAGTATTTGAGCCTTGTTAGTGCTTTTATCAATGAAATTCCTTCTTAAATTCCTTTTCAGATTGTTTATGAGTGTTGACTGTGTATCTTTCGATTTTGCTGATTTTGTTTTTTAGTTCTGACAGGTTTTCTTTTTGAGGGGTAGAGTCTTTGGAAGTTTTTGTACTTAGGATTGATCAAATTATCTGTCTACAAAGATAATTTACTTCTTTTCTAATATGCATGTCTTTTTTCTCTTCCTTGCCTAACCATCTTGGGAGAACATTTCCACTGAAACTCCAAATGGCTCAAGACTGCCCTGTGTTCAAAGAGTGCATTAGCAAGAGAACCAATACTCTGTTTCCATAAATTTAGCTGTATAAGGAAGGAATGATGGGACAAAGCCATACAGTTAAGGGAGGACTTTCTTTCTATTAAGATAGAAGGAATATGCAAGTAACTTCAGCAGACATAGCTACATCATAGCCACTAAGAGGCAGGCATACTCCAGTGAAAAGGCACTACACATACTATTTAGAAACATACAAACAAATCAAAATGAATTCTTACTTGGGATTTTGCTCCCTGTACTCTGCACAATCAGTATCACCTACTGTGTTTTCACAAAGATGACACTTCTTTGAAGACTTCCCTCTCAGAACAGGTAGTAGCCAAGGAGCGCTGTCATGCTTCTGTGGAAGCGGTGCTAGACGCGGCTGCAAGCAAGGACCCGCAGTGACCTCTGTGAATTTGAATGCGACCCTGAAGCCTGGCAGAGTCCCTGCTGGCAACGTACCCCCCCAACAAAATGCAAGTGGTTTGATCTCCCACTCAAACTTCCCTCACAAATACTACACCATAAATAATACAAGGAATCTTCCCCCCTGGTCAGAAAGGGCCAAGGAAACCATTGCGTTTTCCATTTCCTTTGAAAATATTTGTATTGTTCCATGTCTGTGTTTGTCTTCTTGCTCCTACTGGGCATTTGGATTAATAGAACACACAATCGGTATCACTAGATTCTTTAGACACCCAACACCTAAGCACAGGAAGTTAAAGATAAAAGTTTGTTCCAAAGGTTCTGAATGACTATTAAATTTTTTGATTCCATCTTTAGTTCTACCCTCATCTTTTACTGGATAATGTTAACCCACTTGGTTTGATGTTCAAGGCCCTAAGAAGTTGGGATGTAGATAACCTTCTGATGTTGTTTTTCTATCCACATAAAGGAATCATTCAAGCCAACTGGTCTACCTTACGTGCCTTGTCTTTGCACAAGCAGTTCATGGGACTGAAGAATCCACTCCATCCTTTTTCATTCACTGCTTTCCAACAATCAGGCCCCACATTCTATTCCATCTGTCATCTCTGAACACTCTAGGGTAGATCTCCCCACCTTTGCTTCATTCCTTATTGTACCTTTTATATCAACTTATACTGAGATCATCCATAGCTTCCAAATATGTTCCATGTATTTATTCAACAAATACTTACTAAGAAGTTTGTAGTGCTGTGTAATCAGAAGTTCTTACTTTCTTGGAATTACAGTCCTAATAGGACATATAAAGAACAATTGCACAATTGTCATTCTAATTCACAGCTTTTGGACTCCCAGCTGAACAGAGGACTCTAGAAGGCATGGTGCTGTGCTCAGTCAAGCATGGACTTTGGAATTAGACAAACCTAGTTCAAGTCTCAACTCTGTGAAATAAGGTAAGACAATTACCTTCTCTGTGCCTCATTTTTCTCATTTATGAAATAAAGCCATTCCTACCTCTTTTTTAGGTGCCTTGAGAAGTTTAGATAATATATGTAAACTTTTCTTATACTTGGTGATCATTAAACACTGAATGAATCTTTAGGTCTGGGTGAAGTGGTGAAAGTGGTATATACAAATGAAAATGATGTTTCATAATCAAAAGAAACTCAGTAATTTTTTATCCCCAAGACTAAAGAAATAAACACAAAATTATTATCAGATAAAAAGTTTAATGACAAAAAAACTACAAAAATTAATAAATAAATTGCTCCAGTACTATTGTTTATGAGTGATTATTATGTGCTGGGCATTAGGCTAAATGTTTAATTATATTACTTCTTATACACTTCAAATCCAACCTGTGAATAGCCATATATACAGATATCAAATTAAGGCTGAGAAGGACATGTAACAGAGCTAGTGCATCCAAACTGTTGATGTATATCTTACTGTTCAGAATATTGACTATAATGTCACCAAAGATTTTTTGGCAAATGCATAAAATTTTCACATTAGAACAAACTACACCAAGGTTGCAACTCTATTTAGGAAGTCCTCAGATTTTCTATGTTTGGCTAATATATTGGCATTCAATGGGAGCTCGTTAATTATTGTCTAAATAAATGAGTAAAGTTTGACTCTCAATAAATGTCAATTCAAAGTAGTTTTCAGTAATGATAGGAATTTCAGTACTCTAATATTGTTTTTCAAATCCTCAAAAGATAAAATTTCTTTACAATTTGTGTAATTTTTGTTTGTGAAGTTGGTGAATTTGAATTCTTATCTTCTAAAAGTCAAAGTGATTTCTGAACATGGTGGAAACTCACTCAAAGCCAACACTGAGACATAAGAAGCTTGAGCATAATAAATGTGACTCTGGTGAAGCCATACGACACAGTTTCAATTCATAGGATTTACATAAAGGGGTTGTGGTAAATATTGCTCTTCTACAAGGCACATCACCTCCCACTGTAGAGTAGCCCAATGGCATCCATGGGAATTGATTCTAGTAACCCATAAATACTATATCAGAAGATGCTGAATCCCTTATATAAAATGACACAGTATTTCCATATAACCTATGCATCTGTTCCTTTATACTTTAAAGCATCTTTACATTCCACATTATAACTATTACAGCACAAGCACTATGCAAATAGTTGTTACACTGCATTTTTTCGGGAATATTGACAAGAATATATGCATATTCATCATTCCCTAGATAGTGCAGTATAACAACTATTTAAATAGTGCTTATGTTGTAATAGTTATTATATAGTTGTACTATATATATAGTTGTACTATATAGTTGTAATAGTTGTAATAATATATAGTTGTAATAGTTGTATATCTATATAAATATATATATAAATATTATATAAGTATTCAGTACATACTCAACTGTTTAAGAATTGTTTTGAACTATGGTTGGTTGACTCTTCAGATGTAAAACGCTCAGACACAGAGGGCTGACTGTCCTCAATTGTTTGATTGATTCGAGTGATACACGAAAAGATGAAAGAGAGAGTGAAATCTAGCTCTGTCTTTATTTTCTACCCCTTGGAGGAAATGCATAATCAGCCCCAGGTACAATCACTAACATCATCGTTCCGAAACACCACCTTCCTCTGGCAGTAAAGGTTCTAACACTGCCTTTGCAGAATGATTTATCGTTTTGACTCACTTGGCAGTTCGTTAACTTCGCAGCCCCTTTTAGGTACAGTGATTGATATTTTTACTTCGATATTTTTCTCCTAAGCTTTACAAAGACATTTCTTTTACAGGTTCTGCCACATCACTCTAAAATTGGAAATTAAGTAATTATTTTTGTGGGTTTCATTTTTTGCATTTTTAATGAACTTGACTCGTTTTTATGTTTATTTTGCTCTAACATGAGTTCACATTTTACCTGTAACATCATCATGTATTTTCAGAAAAGCTCCTTTCTCCAGGTCAACATTAGCATACATAGCAAAATGGTTACACTACTAGCAATAAGAGAAAAGACAGACTAAATGGATACAAAGTTCAAAAGCAAAACATCTTCAGGTAAAAGTATTTGTCAAAGGCAAAGTCCAAGACAGAAGGAAAGCTGCTAATATCATTTGGCATTGACCTTTGATATGACACTATAAGTTGTGATACTTTGCACTTCTGTGGTAACTTGTGGTTTGCACACAGCAAGATGATACATAAATGTACGACTAAGGGCAATCTGTGATATAACTGTCACGGCTGCTTCATAATGTTAGCAATGCTTACTATGTGCCCTTCCTGTGACATGGCACATAGATGTACTCCCATGATCTTGGCAACACACGACTGCTAATAACTGAATAGCAGTCACCAATGCCACATCATCTCAAAGCTGCCAGGTAGAAACCACAAGGTGCAGTACCTGGCAACATGAGGAATAGATTTTTGAGAGCATTCACACTATACTGAATTACCAAAAACTGCAGAGCAAGGCCAGAAATTCAATAGACAGATGGGCTAACAATATAGACAGTTCACAGAAAAGTAAGCCTTTATCCACATGAAAGGACACTGAACTTCCTCAAAAGAAAAGAAACAGAGATTGAAATTATACTGAGGTACCATTTCTCAAATATCGGAGTAGCCAAAAAGATCCAAGTTTGATAAAAAATTTCATGGGTGAACCAGCAGAGAAACAGGCACTGTCTCATATTGCTAGTGCACTGACAGATGGTACAAAGCTCAATGGGAGTGAATTTGGCAGTACTTATCAAAATCGCATATGCATTTATCCTTTGATCTAGCAATCCTGCTTCTGGAAAAATACCTTTAGTGTACACATGCAATTATTTGGAGTGATGTATGTATAAAGATGTCTATCTTAGAATTATTAGTAATAGATCAAAAATCATCCAAATATCCATTGGTAGATATTTGGTGAACTTGGTACCTCTACCACGTTCTTCAGAGAAGTGAATCTTCCTTGGCTCTGTTTATAATAAGGACCTAGGAGCAAAGATGAATTAGAAGCAATAAACACCATTATATTCTGGAATTGCACTCTCTAAATATTATTTTCAATTTTAAAAAGTAAGCGTTTCTTACAGAAACAGCTATTGCTAGGTCTTCAGCAGGAAATTCACAAAATAATCTCGGACATGTTCTTGTGCCAGAGAGTGGGGTGGTTATCTTTCACTAGTGGAATTATGGCAAAAGAACTCAAGAAGAAACTGTGAGAATGGCAAGGGATGAAAAGACATCGGAGATATTAAGATACATGGCTTATTGTTACTACTAAGAATAACAGCAAAGACGCTAATGAACCCTCATAGGGAGGCTGCCGTGGTCCTACTTTATGACTTCGGTAAATGATAAAAGCACTCAATACAATTTCCATTAGCTATATCAGTGTGGCTAAGAGACTAAGTTTACTCATAATCTATTCCTTTGCTGAAGAAAAAAAATAGAGAGACGAGACCCATGGTGAAAGCCCATTAGGACTTTCTCTTGTGTTATTTGAAAATAAGACAGAAAGCATCTTTCATTAAACACATAGAAATAAACAGAATAAAGCAGATTCCTAAACAAAGGGAATTTTAAAAAGCCACTTGCAGATTTTACTCACCATCAGCGCCTGTACGCAGTTGTGTTTTAACAAAGAGTATAAAGACGGTGACAGCTTTGCTTAGGAGCTTTGTCTCAGTGTCACCGCTGTGTTCCACCAAGAAGGAAAAACAATTCCATAGGGGGTCACAAGTTTCAGGCTCTTTTCAGAGCCTTCCACACAAATCTCCCATTACCACAGCCTAGCTGAGAGTGACACCGAATCCCCGGGAAATTTCCCTCTCAACAAAATGATGTAAGATTCACAGAGGGAAGTTTTCAGGGAGTTCCAGGTGCTGGGCTGAAAGTTCTTAAGAGGTGGGGCTCAGAGGCAGGGATCAAGGCAGCCAAGTTAGGCAAGGTCACAAACCAAGTGAGCAAAGAGACTTGAAAGAAAGAAGTGGGCAGGGCAGAAACCCACAGAAAGTTTTTAAAAGAGTAGAGAGAAAAACTGGAAAAGTTACCAGTCTCTGAATCTCCCTCGATTTCTGGATTTCTGAGACCTGCTCGTCTACATTTACCAAAGGACATTTGAGAGCTCCCTATACCCTAAAATGAATCATTGTTGAATTTGATTTAGTTTGAGTGGGC
>CM053412.1:7780122-7818292 GCA_028644305.1 Xerus rutilus | reverse complement strand
AGAGAGAGAGAGAGACTCCACTTGCGGGCTACAAATATACACCCCAAAGCCACGCCCTAATCCCCACTTCCTCCAGCCACACCTACCACTTTGGTTACCACTCAGTGGACTCCTGCCACAGATGAATTCACTAATTGGGTTAAGATGCTTACGACCCAGTCATTTCTCCTCTCAACCTTCTTGCATTGTCTCACACGTGAGCTTTTGGGGAACACCTCCCACCCAAACCATAAGAAGTACCTTAAGTACATGTTCTCTCTCACACAGCCAGTTCTTAGGACACATGGACATTTTACAGACCAAAGCTGGTTGGTTTATTCCAAAATTCCTGGTGTACTGAGGCTACTACAGTTTCAATGAATAAACTGTAGATTTTCTTCCTAGAACATGATTGTGCCAACAATGTAATTACATACACTAAGAAAGTGCATTTTATCTATATCTTTTCTAAAAAGGGTTTTGGTGATCAACCACACTAGCCACCCAGGTGTTCTGAAGAAAAGGAATAAAAGTTAAGCTCAAGACTAAAGCTGTGAAGAGCATGCTCTGCTCTTTCTCCAGCCATTGCTGACTCACTCTGACTGTGAGCAGCATCACTTAATAATAATTAATAATTAATAAACAGAGGCTCTTCATGTGATAAGATGCCCCTCAAATCCCTGAGATTTATTTAATAAATTATTATTTTCATAGCAACATTAATTTGTACATTCTCTAAATTTTCACCCGCATTTGCTTTCAGATACAAAGAACATAAAGTAGCAGACTAAGAAACAAACTATGCTAGTAAGGCAGATATGGTCCATCTGGACCAGATGTATGCTATAAATTTATTTCTTGAAAGTAGTCAAAAGAATAACCTGTGAGAAATATATCAAAGTTAAAAGTGAGAGAAGGAAAACATAGAGATAAAAATTAAAACATCAAATGGGTTGAGCTTGTAAACTGCCTTTTCAGTCTCTGGAAAGAGTTTCCCATAGATCCTGCATCATTAAGAGGACTCATTATCCTGTGTATTACTCAGGATGTTTGGCTATAATGGTGGTAGCTAAGACTTACTAAAATTACTCTGTGTACCAGACATGATTTGAAGTGCCTTGGTGTTACTGATTTTGCTTTCACAGAACCACAGACAGTTCCAGAGTCGTGGGAGGGGAACACTGCAGAGTTCTTCCAGCTCATAATTCCATAGGTGGAACCAATGTTTCAGCTCTTAACTGAAGCAATTTCAAATTAAAGTCAAATTGCATTTTCTCTTGGAAAAAATGGCATTATGAAATCCTGGTGTTATACTTCAATGTAAGAAATTCATCACACCTTCCTGAGAGTTGATTTTGACTGAGAAAAATATGAGAAAGCTGGAAGTCATTTACTCTGATGGAAGAAAGAAAGAAAGAAGAAAAAAGATCCCAGAAAGCTTCACACTGTCATGAAATCAGCCCTTATAAATAATTAACAGCAGCTCAAATCTTTTGAGAAGATTTTTTTTGACAAACCATAAATCTGTTTTGTAAGATTAAATGAATACATATCAGAATAATGATAAAGCAAATCTTACCTTCAGAAAAAGCTGAGATTTCAGGGGACTCCAACTACTAGTGTGTATTTTCAAGGAACACTACATAAAATGCATGCAGTATTTTATTCTCAATGTCACTCAGTTTGATATCGTGTTGTTTTGTGTACACCAACTTATTTATTTATTTATTTATTTATTTATTTATTTATTTTTCATTTTTAATTTTTTTGTACCGGGGATTGAACTCAGGTGTACTCAACCTCCCCAGTCCTATTTTGTGTTGTATGCAGAGACAGGGTCTCACTGAGTTGCTTAGTGCCTTGCCATTGCTGAGGCTGGCTTTGAACTCATGATTCTTCTGTCTCAGCCTCCCAAAGTACTAAGATTACAGGTGTGCACCACTGCGCCCAGCTTCCAACTTTTTTAAATGCTCTAAAAATTACTGGAGATTAGAACCGTGAAAAAGCCACACCCCCATTTATGCAAAACTTTCTAATGTATTTGTAAAAGAACTGTTATTGACTCAGTTGTGTCCCCCTAAAATTGACCTTCTGACCTCTATCACCTCAGAATATGGCAATGTTTGGAGACAGGGTCTTTATAGAGCTAATTAACAATGAAGTCCATAGGTAGAGGCCAATTAAATGTAACTAGTGTCCATATAAAAAGAGGAAAAACTGGTCACAGGCACTTACAGATGAAGCTGATGTGAATTTACCTGAAGAAGATGGCATCTATAAGTAAAAGAGAGAGGGCAGGGACACCTTTCTTTCCTTTCTCATAGTCCTCAGAAGTACCCCACCCTGTCAAGTGCTGACCTCAGATGTCCAGACCCCAGAATCATGAGGCAATAAATCCATGTTGTTTAAATAACCTAGTCTGGGACACATTTTTATACCAGCCCTAGCAAACTAATCCAAGGACTGAGTCACAACTTAGTCCAAATGGCAATTCATGATTAATACTTAGAACTCAGTGGGGACAGCATCCACATAAAGACTAAAACATATTAAATATGTGGGACAACAAGGTCTGGGCAAAGACTTCACCATAAAGAGTAGATACAGATGTGGAAAGAAGAAGAGAAACCATTTAGTCATGAGACCACATGTTAAAGATTTTCTCTGGGCATGTAGATATCTTTTTTTTCTGGAAACTTCCAGGGACGTTTGCCATCATTATAGTAAAAAACAAAGACATTGGTTATTACTGCATGCATCAGAAAGACTCCATCTCATGCCATTCCTAAACAGAAAACTCAGCATAATACTGGCAACTAAAATTAAATGGCACACTTTATATTTACTTCTTCTGTATGTACCTTTAAAAGTATTATTCATGTGAGAAGTTTTAAGTTGAGATTGGCGTGAGTCATCTGAATTGTATAATAGAGCAGAGGAGAGCTGTGTACCTTTTCCCCAGTAAGAGAACAGATATTAGAAAGAAGCAGTTGTTTGATGATGTGTGGGGCACAGGCAGATGTATCTATATTCTGCCCTTTGAAACATTCCTTGTATGTACATATTTTTCATGCCTTACAGCTCAAGGGCTGGTGATTATCTCATTTAAAGGAACTGCTAACCATTTTAGGAGATTGTTGCATATAATATCTGAAAATGATTTCAGAGTGTGAAAACATTTTATACACTTTGCAAATCAAATGCATTTGGCTGGAAGGGACTAGCTTATGTTGCTGGCTCTATTTTGCATGCTTTTAATACTTAAGAGTTAAATGGTTTAATTTTTGGTTTCTTTGATAAGATGCAGGTGCAATTACATTGATACACCTCAGTAAGTATCCTCCTTTAGTGTGAGCTTTTGGGTTTGTCTCATGACTGGATATTCTGCTAATGGCAAAATAGTAAGAAAATTAATGGGTCTTTTTCCTAAAGGTTTTATCCTGCTTCCAGTCACACCTAGAGTTAATGAACACAGAAAGTTCACTCGGAATTGATCCTCAAGGAAAAAAGAAAAAGGAAACAGTAGAATTGCAAGCAAAGATCTCTAACAAATTTGGGCTTGAAGCTAGTTTTAAAGTAAATACCTAATTAGCTCATTTTGCTGACAAGAGAAAATCCAAAGGCAAAACAGACGTTCATCGCCAGGAGCCTGAAGCCACTGCTTCGGCAACTTGCAACTTAGTGACCTGGTGGATCTTATCACATTCTTATGAGACAGAATTTGAATCTGGACTCTATTTTCCCATAAATTGCATTATTTAAAAATACAAAATTCCACCCAGCAAGAGACAGTGTTAAGAGAATGAAAAGACAAGCTACAGACTGGAAAAAAAACAATCTGCACAACAAATATAAGACAAAGAATAGTATGCAAAAGAAACAAAGGACCCTTAAATCTCAAAACAAAAATGAATGAACCAATTTAGAATGCACAGAAGAGGGCTGGAGTTGGGGCTCAGCAGTAGAGCGCTTGCCTCATGTGTGAGGCACTGGGTTCAAGTCTTAGCACCACATGCAAATAAATGAATAAAACAAAGATCCATCAATAACTTAAAAAAAAGAAAAATTTAAATAAATAAATAAAATGCACAGAAGATCTGAACAGACAGCTTACCAGAAAAGATATACAGATGCAAATAGGTATATTAAAAATTCTAAACATGACCCAACATTAGGAAGTTGCAAATGAAAGCAACGATGAACTATTGCTACCTATGTATCAAAGTAGCTAAGTCTAACACATTGACAAAACTAAATGGTGACAAGGATCTGGATCAATAGAAACCCATTCATTCATTCATTGCTGGTGCAAACATAAAATGGAACACATGATTTGGAAGGAAGTTTGGCAATTTCTTACAAAATTAAACATATGTTTAACTGTGCAATCCAGCCCTCATGTTTCTTGATATTTGCCAAAATTAAATGAAAATGTGTATGCACACACCTACATTGAAATTTCCTAGCAGTTTTACTCGTAATCACTGAAGTTCAGAAGCAACCTGGATGTCTTTTAATAGGTGAGTTGATACAGATAAACTGCAGTACATCCATGCACAGGCACATCATTTAGCTCTAAAAGACATGAGCTACTGAGCCATGAAAAGATATGACTGAGATTATAACGTCCATCATTACGTGAAAGATGCCAATCTAAAAATGATACGTGTGGTATTATTCCAACTACACGACTTTCTGGAAAAGGGGGACTGTGGAGACAGTCAAATAAAGTTAGTGGTTTCCAGGGAGAGGAGATGAGGGACCAATAGGTACGACACAGGATGCTAGGGCAGTAAAACAGTATCACAAAGTGTACTGTATGATACTTTCATAGAGGATGCATGTGGTATACATTTACCAAATCCTACAGAATGCACAACACAGAATAAACACTGTGGACTTCAATTAATAATAATGTATCAATATTTGCTCATGAATTGTAATAAATAGACCTCAGGAATACAAGATGTTAACACTAAGGGAAACCAGAGGGGTCAATGCATGAGTACAGGAGCACTCTGTACTTTCTGTGCAATTTTTCTATAAAGACAAAACTGCTAAACAATAAAGTATATCAATGTAAAGTAAGGCTTCATGGCATCTTAGCACTTTGAAAGAAATATTTCTTATTAATTGAAAGGAAAGCAAGAGTCATGTACTTTGTGGGAAGTGGGGTAAATAAGAAAGGGTGAGAGCATAGAGTGAACAAAGAGCCATACATGCATGTTTGGAAATGCCACAGTGAAACCCATTAATTTGTACAATTAACATTTGTTAATAATTATAACAATAAAAAGAAATGAAGGGAACATATCTTGTTCTATACTCATTTATGTACACTCTAGCTTCTTCTTTCCATCCTGTTAGGAAATAAAGGAAACAAATCCTCTAATATACAAAATTACAATGTCTTCGATTGTGTTTTAGTCAGCATTTTCACTTCTGGGACTAAAAGACCTGACAAGAACAACATAGAAGAGAAAAAGGTTATTTGAGGGCTCATGGTTTTAGAGGTACCAGTCCATACACAGCTGGTTCCATCCCTTGGGGTTCCAGGTGAGGCAGAACATCATGGTGGAAGAGTGTGGCCGAAGGAAGTGGCTCACATGATGATCAGCAAGCAGAGAGAAGGACTCCACTCACCAGAAACAACATATATACCCTAAAGGCACGCACACAAAGGCACCTACCTCCCCCAGCCACACCCTACCTGCCTTCCTTATCATTTAGTTAATTCCATCAGGGGATTAATTCACCAACTGAATTAAGGCTCTCACAACCCAATCATTTCTCCTCTAAACCTTCTTACATTTTCTCACATGAGCTTTTGGGGGACACTTCACATCCAAACCATAACAGGTTGTAACAAATGCCTAAAGAGCAGTGATGGAAGCAGACAAGGATTGTCCATCGGCTTCTGCATAGGATTATCTAGACTTGTCCTTCCAAACTCTCCCGCTCTTTCATTTTCTTTTCTGTGACATATTTTTCCAGCTATTTTTTTTCTCACCCTCTTTCCCGATTATTTTTGCCAAGATCTTTTTCTTGTTTTTTTCCCCAGAGAACCGTCTCCTGGTTTAATTAGGTGAGTTTTCTATTGGCACATTTGTAACTGAAAGCTCGGTCCTTGTGTCCGATACCAATTCAATAATGAGGACATGGTTTTAAGAAAAAGGAAAATTAGGTTTATTGCTTTGCTAGCAAAGGAGAAACACAGGGGACTCCTGTCCCAAAGGCTGTGATTCTCCCCATTAGGAGAGAAAAGGGGTGTCTAAAGGAACTCTTCAAGGACTACATTCCAGGTGTTCTCTGGTACCCGGTTCCTGCAGCCCTGCTGAAGTGTTAGGATTCACTTGTTAATTTGGGAGTCATTCACTTGACCAGATCCTCAGCAGGCATCTCCTTCCTGCACGCGGGTGTTCAATGGCAATGAACTAGGGGAAGAAAAAGATAACACTGTCTGCCTAATCTTGTTAGGGAGAGAGAGAGAGAGAAAAAAAAACTTGTTCTTTTAAAAAAATAAGCCTCAGAGCATTGAGGGGTACAATCAAATCAGAAGATGAAGGGACCACTGTTACACCTTCCTTATTGTTCACTTTCTATTTCACTCTTTTCTTCTTTTCTCCTCTTAACTTCTGATGTACTGCTTGCTTTCGATTTATTTTCTTTTATTTGTATCTTGAACACTTGGTTTATTTTCTTTCATTTTATTTCTTTTCAAAGAAATTATTTACTGCAACATGATTTTTTCTCATATCAGTTTTATTACTTTTCATTTTTTTTAACTTACAGTCATCACTTTATTTTTAAATAGTCTGGGATTTAAATCTGATAAACTGTATAAAGTAATATTTTTAGAAATGTACTTTAAATATAGTGCATAGGCTTTATTTTTTATTATCTCTGTTGCTGATTGTAATAGATTTTTTAGTACTTAGAGTACATTGTTTCTCTGGGGAATTAACAAGATAGTTTGCTGCATAACTCAGGGTCAATTTCTGAGATTGCTCATCAGTGTTTAAAAATAACACAGAGTTGCCCTTGCATGTGTGTTTTCTGAATACTCAAGCATAACTGGACTGTTCGAATCCATAGTATCTGTATTTATTTTTTATCTACTTCTTTTGTCTGTTGCCGGAGAATTTTTAGTCTCCCACTTTGATTATTTATTTCCATAGTCATGTATTTTCATCAATTTCTATTTCTGATATTTCCAACTTGCAGTATGCATGAACATTCATGACTTTTATATTTTCTTATTGGATTTCACATTCTATCAATATGAAATATGTCTCCGAATTCCCTTTACATATTTTAATATACAATTCTAGGTTGTGAAAGAATACTACCAAATCTGCTCCTTTCAAGTATTTGCCACATATTGCCACTTTCCTTTCTTCTCTTTTTCTGTTTCTCATTCTTGATTCTTACATGAGCCCTCTCTCTCTTTCTCTCTCTCTCTCTCTCTCTTGCTCGCTCTCTCGCTCTCTCGCTCTCTCGTTCTCTCTCTCTTCAATTTATAAAATAATAAAAGCTAGGACAAAAGTAAAATTGTACTAAAGGGAAAATGAAAGATGAATTGTTTCCCTCAATCAAAATCTCTTCAATCTTTAGCGTATTTAAATTTTTTTTTTAGAAATCTAGGTCATGAATACATATCATTTTGTCTAAGCATTGTGATTTCAGAAGAGTTATAACTATGATTTTAAATACTTCTTCTAAAATAAAAGTCATTTTGCAGGCAATTATCTTCCAGCTTTTCTGGAAAATCCAAATTTTCCAATTTCATTCTCTGTGGAAAACAGGGACGTGATTATTTAACACTGCAGGCTTGATAGTAAGTATGAAGAAGAGAGAACGGTGATCGTTTTAAAATTGTAACTTTTTTTTTTTTTAAAAGAGAGAACGAAAAGTATCGGAGAGTAAGGGCAGGAAGGGAACCCCGCAGACCACCACGCCTGCGCCGCGCGTCCTCTAGAGGGCGTTTGCTGCCCCCTGTTGGTCTGCGCTGTAGGTGCAAAAGGAAACGGAAAAGAACAGGACCGGGTGCTGAGGAGGCAGGCAGTCTCCAAGGACAATTCGTGCGCTGTGTGCAACCACCTTTGCAGAGGACTCGGTGAGCCGCGGGCCGCTCCATCCTCAGCCCCTCGTGAAGAAAGGCAATAGGGATTCCGCGGTGAGGAC
The DNA here is from genome assembly GCA_028644305.1 of Xerus rutilus. Classification (NCBI taxonomy): domain Eukaryota; kingdom Metazoa; phylum Chordata; class Mammalia; order Rodentia; family Sciuridae; genus Xerus; species Xerus rutilus. Next base: position 7,810,129 of record CM053412.1, on the reverse strand, counting down.
TGTCTCTCTGCGCGCTGCGCTGGTCCCCATTCACAGCTGCCGTCCACACAGTGCACAGATTGGACTAGAGAGTATAAACCCCATGCAAAACTCCACAGTGAAAGCCCTGCGTGTTGGGGAAAAAAAGGTTAAGTCACCTGCAGGGCTACTAAGAGCAGTATAGGAAAGGGGAGCAGCAAATCATGTTGAAGTTGGTAAAGCCAAAAGCAGAGATTGGCGGGGGTGGCGGGGTGGGGGAGACACCAGAGAGAAGATGAACTGGGGGGAAAAAAAAAGCATTCACTACAGAAAGTGGCATTATCCATTATCCAGTTCTGAGGGGACACTGAGGCTATTGTCATGCCCAGAAAGGAATCCCAGTTCCATGGGACACTTGAGAGACTGAAAACACTGAGATAATTACCTGTACATTTTTTACTCTCTAATTTATTCTTACAGTAAACCATTTTAACGAAGGGGACTTAACTATGTTTTCTTCTATGTGTCTTAAAAGCCTACCATATTTTTTCTCTATAATTTTATGTAATCTAATTTAAAGATACAAAGATATTACATTTTTTAATAGGTAACAAGGCCCTAGATATAGTAATGAGAAAAGATCTGGACCTGTTACAGTTTTTAGGAAATATAATTCAGTAACTTAGTTAAATTATCATTCATATCATATGCATGTGGAGGTGTGTTTCCCTAGAAGGTAAGTTGAACTGGGAGTCTAATCTTAGGAAAGTTGTTTAATTTCTCCAAGTCTTGTACTGATTAACTATTGCTGCTGTTCTGACTACTTCAGATAGTTGAGGAATTAAACAAAAACTGCTTGATAAACAGCAAAGTACCATCTAAGGATAAAGCATTGTAACAATGAGGGTGCACAACCTATCTTACATGAAGAGTGAGGGTGTGACAGGTATCTGTTTATCTGCACAAAAAATGCATACTGAGTCCCTCATTCACTGACTACAGTATTCCGTTTCTATCCTCATCTAAGCCCACTGCAATTAGGCAGATGACTGGTTGCCCCATACACATTTGTTTTTCCTGTACACTGAGCTCCCTTTATTTGAGAAATAATCTACTCCACAGGTAGCTGTGGCCATCCAAATGAGCTCTAGCAGAAAGAATGTGCACACAAAGCTTCAGGAGCCTCTCCTGACTGGCCCACCGTTCTGTCTACCCAAGATGCTCTTAGCTTGTTGCTCTCTGTTGGCTTAATGTTTTCAAACACCCAGGGAGCTTAGAAGCCTTAGACCTTAGACCTTAGAAGCCAGAGGGGACAAGAGTTCTGGGTTCTTCATTTTCCATTCAGAGAAATACTGTAAAGTAAAAACACCTGTTTTACTTAAAGTAAGAAAAACTATATTTCTGTTATCTGAAGAATCACACACTTTGAGATTTACTTCTCATAGCAGCTAGTCTTACTCTAATACAAACTCTAATGACCCTAGTGAAAATGTTGTGTTAAAGGCTCCCAATGATGACCTGAAAGGCTAATCCAAATCCCTTCTATGGAAAGTCGCTGTGCAAAAGGGCACAGATTCAGCTGCCTGAGATGAAGAAGTTCTAGATGTCTGCGGTACAACAAAATTTTGAGGAAAATAAAATGTAAAACAATAATTTTATTCCTATTCATTTTGTTTTCTAAAAGTATGAAAGAAATACTTTCAAGCACACATAACTCAGGGAGCAGAGGACTCATGAGCTCCTCTTCAAAGGAAAAAAAAATTATTTGAAAACGAAATGCAGTCAATCCAGAGCTGCATAAAACACAGACTCAGGAAGGACTTTGGCACTGGCTGGGGGAGGAGCATTGGGTTGATTTGCAAGCACAGCCACTGCTCACCAACTCTGGAACCTGGTTCCTGAACCGAATGTAGAAAATTACACACCCTGTTAAAATAAAGCCATAAAATCTGTAGTGTAGGAGGGAGGACGTGGGACGAAGGGTAAGTATGTTGATGTCTTCATTTTTCATAACAAGGAGTCTATAGACATACCTAATTTTAATAGTCATTAACTGACTTTCACCTCCTCCACTCTTATTCAGGATCTTTGTTCCTAACTTGAGGGGAACATCTCAGGAAATAATATCTCTTATGAAAGCCTTCTTTGATTTTCCTCTATTCCTACGGCGCCACTAGAAGATTCAAGAGATTTTATGCTTATTGTTTCAAATTATATATAAAGAAATTCATATCCATCCTGAAATTAAAAATAACATTATTATTACAAAAAAAAGCATGAAATAGCATGCTCCAGGCTTTTGGGAACTTATTCAATTTTCATGGTATTCATTTTCCAAAGGCAATCATTGCTGAATCGTATCTTCACTTCTAGGGAAAAAAATGCAATCTGTGGCATTAATCTGCATGGTCTGGTATGTTGAATTATGCTAGTCTGGTATGATATATATGATAAACATAAGTCAATGTCTCTTTGCAGTGATGCCCTGATGCAGAATTCTGGATGACATGACTGTAATGTCAAAAGTTGACTGCTCAACAATAAAATGACTAGGACATAAAACTAATGGACATGTTATTTTTTACCTGATGCTACTGGAGACTAGGAATTTAATAAATATCTCTATGGTGAGTATATCAACATAGACATACTGAAACATGCATCTTTAAGAATTTGCTTTTTGGTAGGGGAAGGCTCTGTCTGTACCCATGCCATTACCTTGGCTCTGGTGGACCTATTCCTGCACTTCAGCCTGGTTGAAAATGTAAAATGCTTGCTCCTTCACCAGGCAGGTCAGCACGCAGATAGCCACCTGGGGACAGGGACTCTGCCTGGACCTCAACTCAAATTGCTCATCCTTACTTCCTGCTTTGTTTCTCTTTTCTTGTCTGTAGTTCTCACTAGCATCCTGTATGTTCTGATTTATCTCATTTGTCGTGTGTCTCTGTCACCTACACGTGCAATCAAGGAGAGGAGCACCTTTATTTTTGCTCAGTCATGTGCACCCAGAATGAAGATGACTGCCACGTACTGGAGTGCATTAAATGTCTGTTGACGGAACAAACTGAATCATGAATCCATGAGCTATAATCACAAGTCATCTGAAATAAAATATATTTTGGAAAGAATCTCCTATTTCCAAAAGGACTCATGACTCAAGTGTAGGCACAAGTTCCCCCTATTCTGCAGTCTTTATAGGTCCTTTCAGTGCTGAGTGTGATATCCAACCTGGAGCACCGGTGGCTCCAAATTTCCATGATGAAAGGTATTAGGGCTACCATCTGGCGGGGTGGGAGGTCAGGCAAATGGGACAGCTAACGAGTTGATCTGTACTTTTTATAACAACACATACATTTGAGAGTGCTGATTGAGATTCCAGTGAAATAAAAAAGACCTGGAAATTAGCATCGAGAAGCAAACGGCCCTTTCCTTTAACTCCTAGTGCCGTGAACCCTGCATCTTGACCTGGAGTTCAGTGGGTGGTCAGGAGGCACCCATTCTGCTTAGAATGTGGTGGCTGAGAGCTGGACCCAGCTCATTCTGCTGGCTTCCTGCGGTACCAACACTCTCCCTTTGTCTTTTCTGATGCTTCTTCTATAACACTGCGGACATCAGTAGAAAAGCACACGTTTGTCAAGCCTCATCCTTCCCGCTGCATGACCACACCTGCTTGTCTTATGCTGTAGTGCCTGTAAAGAGCAGGTAACAGTGGAGCCCTGTACGTGGAGAGGAGACCGATTTCTCATTTGTTTCTCGTGCTGCCTTTCAGGTCTCCATGGAGTGTCCTGATCTGGTGGTCATGCCAGGGAGGATGGCTGAAGGGCCACCTGGCTTGCACCTACTTTTCAGAGAGTCCCAGTCTTCAGTGGAGCCTGTCGCCCACGGGTCAGCATGCTGTGCCTACATGTCTCTCCTCTGATGCTGCCTCTTTCCTTCAGAGGATCTGTGTGAGCTACCATTTTATTTCAGAAACACTGCCCAGCATGGCTCACAGGTAATATACTTTGCTGGGGGCTGGGCTGTCCCTGGAAACCTGCTCTTTAAAAAGTTTTGTGGTATTTTATTGGAGAGTCACAGAGTTCATACCAGTTCCTCCAGATATAATCTCTCTCTAAATAACCACCCAATAATGTGCAGTTAGAGATGAGTGACAGGATGTAATGAGAACATTTGTTTGCTCAACCACTGGACTTTTTTTTTTCCTGAGGAGGAACTATAAAACTAAATAATTCATGTAACATTACTGACTCCCACACTATTGATTATAGTCGTGGCGTCAATTTGCTGCCCCTCCAGCCATCCCAACAGGTTATTACTTACAGATTGTGGTATGACTTGCTGCCAGGATTCCATTTTTAAAAATAAGTATTAACAACAGGAGCAAGATTTGAGCACCAGAGAGTTCTTTTCCTCTGGAAAATCACATAAGCTCTCTCTCTGGTTTTTAATTAATCAGATGCCAAGAGTTGATCATAAAATTTCAAGTAGGATCAAAAATGAGTGGCAGGTGATAAGACTGAAATAATTACTACTGTAAGGGAAGAAGATTATTAGAATGATCTTTTTTTCTGTAATTTAAGATCAATGCCAAAGAAATAAACATTCATCATTATTATTGAAAAGAGACTAAGATTAAATGGCATATATTCATTAATTGGACAGTGAGATAACTACAGTCTTAGAGTAAGGTGAGGTTGGATTCAGAGATAACAGAAGAACACAGCTATCTCTAAACATTATTTATTAGCACTTAGGAGCTCTTTGGGGCTTACCTTGAGGAGTTTCCTGCATTCTTTAGAAAGTTGAGGAATTTCTAGTTATACTCTTCAATAACCAGAATAATAACACCCAAACTAACATGTCAATATACCAATCTACAGAAGGTATAGGAAAAAACACTACTACATAATATACTAAAATATTCTGTACAATAAATACAAAATAGTGCAAAAACAACACTGACTTTTTAAAAATGCTGCCTTCATGAGTGGACTGGCGTCATTATCAAGAAGCGAGTTCTTCATGAAAGGACAGGTTCAGCCTCTCTCTGTCCCTCCTTCTCTCTCTTTGCCTTTCTGCCATGGGATGACACAGCAAGAGGGCCTTTGTCATCTCCTAGATTGTGGACTTCCTACCCTCCAGAAAAATTTTTCTGTTTATCATAAAGTACCCAATGCCGTGTATTTTGTTAGAGCAGCACAAAATGGACAAAGACATACTAAAACCACATTTTATTATAATTTTCCCATTTACGTATCTGTCTTCTCCTCAAGACTGAAAGGAGGTCTATGGTCTAAATAGTTTTTTCTGGTTATCAAACAGTACTTCTTGTATAATGGATGACATGTAAACCCAACTTAAATTGAAATCAGTTGAAACTACCCACCTTATGGGGTGAAGATTTTAAAAATAAAATTATTAAAGTAGTTTATCTCTTACCTTCCTGTTCATTATGCACACCACACACACACACACACACACACACAGCACTCTCTCTCCATCACACTGGCTGCCTTTGAACTCTACTACTGAAAGCCACTTTGTTCTCCCTTAAGGAATGAAATACATTCTCAGTTACTTGACAAATCACACTTCACCCACCTGGTAAGCTTTGGCCTGTCATTTAGCATTCCCACATCACTCTGGATATGCTAAATGCTTCATGATAAGTTTTATTCCCTTGGCTATCATACTTTTACTGGGTAGACAGATTTCAAGTGCATCTTGGTTGCTTCTGTGCATCACTAAAGGCAGAAACAGATCTTGTGGGACGTCTGCGTACAAGCATTCATTTGAGAGTTCTAATCGGAGTTTGAATATTTCAACCAAGTGGGAAATTTTGGAATAAATAGCACCCTGTGAATTAAATCACCATTATGTTCCTATAATTTAGATATATCATCCCTCATGTGAAACCAATGTAGCGTCCCCAGGGTTCTCGGTTTCTAAAGCTAACTTCCAGATGAATTAGATTTGTCAGCCAATCCCTGATGCCTTTTCAGATTCTGTACCACTTTATTTTTTTTTTTTTTTACATCACATCATGGTCTCTGAGCCTCTTTTTTTTTTAAATATTTTTTTTAGTTGTAGATGGACACAATGTCTTTATTTCATTGCTTTGTATATGATGCTGAGGATCGAACCCAGGGCCTCACGCATGCGAGGCAAGCGCTCTACCACTGAGCTACAATCCCAGCCCCTCTGAGCCTCTTGAGATCATCGTATTTCATCATCTTCAGCAAAAAATTGAAAACATCCACTTGAGCTATTCCAGTCGCACAGATTGTGTTCAGGAGTGTGCCGTGAGAAGCAAGAAGATCTGGCCTTGACTCCTGGCGGCTTATTCCCTCAGCATTGGGAATTTCATTTATTTCACTTAACCTCAGTTTCCTCATTTGTAAAAGTCAACGAGAATTACACCTATTTTTCAAATCAATCATTATTCTAAAGTGAGACAATTCAAGGAAAAAGAATCACCCAAATTTATCACACGAAAATTGATTTTAAATCTCTGTAGCCACTCCACCCCTTGGAGTCAATGTATATCACTTAGCAATTGAAAAATCTAATGTGTGCTGTTGGTGTGAAGCCCTGTGCAGCTCGAACTGTGTACAGCAGTTGTCTTGTTTACCGCATTGTGTGTAGTACAGTGCAGATCAGACACTATGGTCAGTAAAATTTGATTATAGATGGATTGGTTCTTTCTAATTCATTAAACTCGAAGTAGATTTAAAAGCAAATTTAACTTGATAGATTTCATTTGTCATTTCAATGTCTCTTTTCTTCAAAAGTCATTAAAGCATTTGTGTCATTAGTTTCTTTTTGAAACCAAATATTGAGAGAGGTAAATAAACAAAAGAATCTTTTTTTTTTTAACTTTTTTTTTTAACTAGGATAAAAATCGTGGAAGAGAAAATCAATGAGAAAAAGCAAAACTGCAGAGTAGTTACCCAAGAAAGGAAAGAGAATTGGAAAATGCACTGTTCAAGGTAACTCCAGATCCCACTGCTTGGAGAGGAAAAGTATAGCTGTGGAAAAGCTGCAGGCGTGGTGACCACCACAGCCTCTCTGTGAAACCTTAGTGAGTGGTTTAAATGCCCCATCACAGATTTCCTAGTGTAAACCATAGAGCATAATAACACTGGGTTCTTAAGATTCAGGGTAATTATAAGAAGTCATTAATTTTATGAAAAAGCAAGGGCTCTGATTGATTACCTTTGGCAAATTCCCTTTAAAACATCAAATAACTTTTAGAAGAGTCCATTCAGAGCAGGTAATTAGCTGACATGTTTAAGCAGATGCCCAGGACCTTGACTTCTTCATGAGTAAACGAAAACTAAACTTTTATGTCCTACTACATAGCGTGCCTTCTGAAAGTCTCCTAGCACTAAATAAACTATGCAGTGATCTGTAAAAATCCCATGTGGTGACATTTTTAAAATCTCTTCAACACTTTATTGGGTTAGTTCATTCACAAAATTTAACTGAAAGAGATCTTAGACCTAAATGTAAAATGCAAAACTACCAAGTTTCTAATCATAAAATAGAAATTTTCAATGACCTTGATTTTGGCAATAACTTATATAACACCAAAGAAGGCACAACCCTGAGAGGATCCAAGATGGCAGCCTAGAGGATACAGGTCCTAGTCACTCCAGGACCAGGGATTAAAGTAGTAGAAACACTGTTTCTCTGCAAGTTATTAGAGGACCCCTGACAGCTGCAGGAATTCCACTTTTGGGCCCACGTGGGTCACTAAAGCCAGCATTTGCGGAGGATACCAGGCGTCCACCAGCGCAGAACCCTGGCCAATCACCCATGCAAGACCCACTCCCATGCAGGATTCCCAGCTTCAGAGCCCACACACGACGGAGGACCTCTAGTCACCCGCCCACGCAGAACCCCTAGCCCTCACTCCAGTAGGACCCCCCAGCTACTGCTCTTGTGTGGACTTCCATCTACCAGCATGGAACTCCCCTGTTCGCCTACACCTGGGGACATCGGACAGGATCTGGAGGCAAACTTCTACTTCTGCATAGCACATCACAGAGCTGCATCTCCAAACATGCCACCCAACACCACCACCTGGCTTGGCCCTTCACTCTATCTCTGAGAGCAGACGCCTGTATTGTGGGACTCCTTGGCCACCATCTTGTACCTGAGTAGGGAGATACCAGTAAGTAACAGACAACTCCACCTACTCTATGAGAAGGGAAGCAATCCTTTTTATTTACCTTGAGACATTTTATTTTTATTTTTTCCCTCTGTTATCCCTTTTTTTCCTCTTTTCTTCCTTTCTTTTTCTTCTTTTCTCTCTCTCACTCTTTTCCCACCCTCACATCCCCAACATTTGTGAAACCAAGTATTTTTTATGTATTAGGCTACTGTGGACTGGGATATCTGATTAGTATACTACAGTTGTATTATCTGGTCTCATATCTTCCACCTTTACGTTTTATTTTTCTTAATTTTTATATTTCTTTGTTTGTTGTACTCTATTTTCTTCCTACTTACCTGTCTTCCCCAAATCTCTTTTTCTCTTTTCTACTACTTGCCAGCTTCTTTTGGATTCCTCTTTCACACTTTCCAGGATCTAATAACTCTATATCTTCACTTCCTACCTCCCTAACCTCTCATCCTATACTCCACCCCCAGTTCTCTTTAGTCCACCAGCAGAAATTGTAGACTCTTTTGCTAACTTATTATTTATATAGTAGATAGTAATTGAACTCATAATTTCTGTATATTGTGACAAAGCTGTAAATGTATTTAGGAGCTATTAGGAGCTACTTGGTTTAAAACTAGATATTGTTTCTATTAAGATCTGTTAATATTGATCTCCTCCTTAAAGGAGAGGTATTGGAACCCTGTAGGGAATCTATAAGCCTATAGGATATAGATTGTAACATCTCAGATCCGCAGTGCTAGAAAGAAAGACACACAAACAACATGAAAAAACAAGGGAAACTGCCCCAAGCAAACCAAGATACTACAGTATTAGAATCCATGGTCAGCACAACAGAAGAAATGTCAGAGAAAGAATTCAGGATGTACATAATTAAAATGTTCTGTGAATTAAAGAATGACGTAAGAGAGCAAATACAGGCAGCAAAAGATCATTTTGATAAAGAGCTACATAGGTAAATACAGAAAGCAAAAGATTACTTCAATAAGGAGGTAGAGATTCTGAAAAAAGAACCAAAAGGAAGTCCTTGAAATGAAAGAAACAATAAACCAAATTAAAAACTGAATTAGAAAGCATCACCAACAGATTAGATCACTTGGAAGACAGAACTTCAGACAATGAAGACAAAATATTTAATCTTGAAAATAGAGTTGACCACACAATGAACATGGTAAGAAACCTTGAGCAGAATATCCAGGAATTATGGGATAACATGAAAAGAGCAAACTTAAGAATCATTGGGATAGAGGAAGGCATAGAATTTTAAACCAAAGGAATGTACAATCTATTCAATGAAATAATATCAAAAAATTTTCCAAACATGAAGAACAAATTGGATAATCAAATACAAGAGGCTTATAGGGCACCAAATGTACAAAATCACAACAGATATACACCAAGGCACATTATAATGAAAATGCCTGGTGTACAAAATAAGGAGAGAATCTAAAAGGCACAGAGATGGAATCACATTACATATATGGGGAAACCAATTAGGATCTCTGCAGACTTCTCAGCCCAGACCCTTAAAGTTAGAAGAGCTTGGAACAACATATACCAAGCTCTGAAAGACAATGGATGCCAACTAAGAATCTTGTATCCAGCAAAATTAAGTTTTAGATTTGATGATGAAATAAAAACCTTCCAAGATAAACAAAAAATTAATTTAATTTACATCAAGAAAGCCTGCACTACAGAACATTCTTGGCAAAATATTCCATGAGAAGGAAATGATAAACAACAAAGAAAACCTGCAAAAGGAGGAATTACACTAAAGGAAAGGTCAATCAAAGGAGAAACCTAGTCAAGTTAAAAACTAAAAATAAAGCAAAATTTCTGGGAATACAACCCATATCTCAATAATAACATTGAATGTCAATGGCCTAAACTCATCAATTAAAAGACATAGACTGGCAGATTGGATTTTTAAAAAAGACTCAACAATATGCTCCCTCCCAGAGACTCATCTCATAGAAAAAGATATTCACAGATTGAAGGCGAAAGGATTGGAAAACATGTATCACTCATATGGACTATGTAAACAAACAGGGGTTTCCATCCTCATGTCAGATAAAGCAGACTTCAAACCAAAGTTAGTGAAAAGGGATAAAGAAGATCATTTCATCCTACTAAAGGAAATCCTACATCAACAAGACATAACAATCTTAAATACCTATGTCCCAAACAATGGGGCATCTATGTATGTCAAACAAACCCTTCCCAACTTTAAGAATCAAAGTACCGCAACAAAATAGTAATGGGTGACTTTAGCACAACTCTCTCTCACCACTGAATAGATCTTCCAAATAAAAACTAAACAAAGAAACTACATAACTCAATAAAACAATTAATAATTTAGACTTGAGATATATATAGAATATTTCATCCAAATTAGAAATAGAAATTCATCCAAATTAGAAATTAGATTTCTAATTTAGATTTCATCTAATTTGGATGAAATTTAATTTCATCCAAATTAGAAATTAGAAATAAATTATAAAATAAAAAATAGAAGCTACTCCAACACCAGGAGACTAAATAATATGCTATTAAATGACACATGGATTACCAAAGACATCAGGGAGGAGGTAAAAAAAATTCCTAGAGGTAAATGAGAATTTTGATACAACATACTAAAATCTCCAGGATACTATAAAGGCAGTGTTAAGAGGAAAGTTTATTGCATTAAGCTCATTTATTCAAAGAAGGAAAAGTCAACAAATAAATGACTTAACACTACATCTCAAAGCCCTAGAAAAAGAGGGAAAAGCCAACACCAAAAGAAGTAGAAGACAGGAAATAATTAGAATCAGGACTGAAATCAATGAAATTGAAACAAAGGAAAGAATTCAAAAAATTGACAAAACAAAAAAAAGCTGGTTATTTGAAAAAATAAATAAAATTGACAAACCTCTAACCACCCTAATGAAAAGAAGGAGAGAGAAAACCCAAATTACTAAAATCCATGATGAAAAAGGAAATGTCACAACAATCTGCTGAAATACAGAGGATAATTAGAAACTATTTTGAAAATTTATACTCCAGTAAAATAAAAAACCCCAAAGACACATACAAATTTCTAGAGGCATATGACCTACCCAAACTGAACCAGGAGGACATTCAGGACTTAAGCAGATCAAATGCAAGCAAGGAAATAGAAGATGCCATCAAAAGCCCATTAACCAAGAAAAGTCTTGGCCCAAACAGATTCTCAGCCAAGTTCTACAAGACCTACAAAGAAGAACTAACTCCAATACTCCTCAAATTATTCCATGAAATAGAAAAGAAGAGAAACCTTACAAACTCATTTTATGAGGCTAGTATCACCCTGATACCAAAACCAGACAGAGACAAATCAAAGGTGGAAAGTTTCAGACCAATATCCTTGATGAATATAGATGCAAAAATTCTCAATAAAATTTTGGCAAGTCACATACAAAAACGTATTAGAAAAATAGTGCACCAGGATCAAGTGAGGTTCATTCCAGTGATGCAAGTTTTGTTCAACATACAGAAATCAATAAATGTAATCCATCACATCAATAGACTTAAAGATAAGAATCATATGATTTTATCTATTGATGCAGAGAAAGCATTTGACAAAATACAGCACTCTTTCATTTTTAAAACACTAGAAAAACTAGGAATAGTAGGAACATACCTCAACTTTGTAAAAGCAATCTCTGCTAAACCCAAGGCCAACATCATCCTAAATGGAGAAAAATTGGAAGCATTCCTTCTAAAAATTGGAACAAGACAGGGATGCCCTCTTTCACTACTGCTATTTAACATAGTCCTTGAAACACTAGCCAGAGCAATTAGACAAAAGAAATTAAATGGATGTAAATAGGAAAAAAAGAACATACTTGGAAATCAATCTAACATGAGAGGTGAAAGACCTCTACAATGAAAACTACAGGACACTAAAGAAAGAAATTGAAGTAGATCTTAGAAGATGGAAAGATCTCCCATGCTCTTGGATAGGGAGAATCAATATTTTCTACCCAAAGTGCTTTACAGATTCAATGCGATCCCAGTTAAAATCCCAATGTCATTCTTTATAGAAATAGAAAAGTTAATTATGAAATTTATTTGGAAAAATAAGAGACTCAAAATAGCTAAAGCATCTTCAGTAAGAAGAGTGAAGCAGGAGACATCACAATACCAGACTTTAAACTATACCACAAAAACTATAGTAACAAAAACATCATGGTATTAGCACCAAAATAGAAATGTAGACCAATGGTACAGAATAAAAAATACAGAGACTAACCCACATAAATACAGTTATCTCATACTAGACAAAGGTGGCAAAACATACTTTGGAGAAAAGATAGCCTCTTCAACAAATGGTGCTAGGAAAACTGAAAATCCATTTGCAGCAAAATGAAACTAGACCCCTTTCTCTCACTTTGCACAAAAATCAACTCAAAGTGGATCAAGGACCTATGAATTAGACCAGAGAAATTGCACCTAATAGAGGAAAAAGTAAGTCCAAATCTTTATCACATTGGATTAGGCACCAACTTTCTTAACGAGATTCCTAAAGCATAAGAAATAAAAGAAAGAATCAATAAATGGGATGGATTCAAACTAAAAAGCTTCTCAGCAAAAGAAACAATCAATGAGGTGAACAGAGAGCCTACATTCTGGGAGCAAATTTTTGCCACACGCACATCAAATACAGCACTAATCTCCAGGATATATAAAGACTCAAAAAGCTTAACACCAAAAAAACAAACAACCCAATCAACAAATGGGCTAAGGAGATGACAGACACTTCTCAGAAGAAGATATATAATAGATCAACAAATATATGAAAAAATGTTTAACATCTCTAGCAATTAGAGAAATGCAAATCAAAATTAAGATTTCATCTCACTCCAGTCAAAATGGCAGTTATCAAGAATACACGCAACAATAAGTGCTGGCTAGGATGTGGGGGAAAAGGCAGATTCTTACATTGCTAGTGGGACTGCAAATTGGTGCAACCTATCTGAAAAGCAGTATGAAGATTCCTTAGAAAACTTGGAATGGAACCATCATTTGACCCAGTTATCCCACTCCTCTGCCCATACCCTAAAGACTTAAAAACAGCATACTATAGTAATGCCGCCACTTCTATGTTTATAGCAGCACATTTCACAATTGCTAAACAGTGGAAGCAACCCAGATGCCCTTCAATAGATGAATGGATAAAGAAATTGTGGTATATATACACAATGGAATATTACTCAGCAATAAAAGAGAATAAAATTATGGTATTTTCAGGTAAATGGATGGAATTGGAGAACATCATGCTAAGTGAAATAAGCCAAAAGGCCGAATGTTCTCTTTGATTAATGGATGCTGATACATAGTGAGGGTGGGGGTAGGGAGCATGGGAGAAATGGAGGAACTTTAGATGGGGTGGGGTAAAGGTGGGGGAGGGGAGGGGGTATGGGGATAGCAAAAATGGTGGAATGATATGTCTACATGTATGAAGACACGAATGGTGTGACTCTATCTTGTTTACAACCAGAGCAATGGAAAATTGTGCTCCATATGTGTACTATGACTTAAAATGCATTCTTCTATTTTAAAAATAAATTTAAAAAAATAAATAAAATGTTACACTCAAAAGAAAACTTATTGCAGGTTTCTGAAGAGGATATGTAATTCTATTGATCTGTGGTTTCATGTCTGAGCTTAATTTGGGGAAATCCTCAGTCATTATTGTTTAAAATATTTCTTCCTATTTCTCTGCTCTTTTTAAAAAATATTCCCATTACATATATATTACATCTTTTGTAGTTGTCCCATGATTTCTGAGTATGATGTTCTGTTTTTGTTTTTTTGTTTTTGTTTTTTGGTACTGGAGATTGAACTCAGGAGCACTCGACCACTGAGCCACATCCTCAGCCTTATTTTGTGTTTTATGTAGAGACAGGGTCTCACTGAGTTGCTTAGTGCCTCAACCATTACTGAGGCTGGCTTTGAACTCGTGATTCTCCTGTCTCAGCCTCCCTAAGTGCTGGGATTACAGGCTTGCGCCACCGTGCCTGGCTATGATGTTCTGTTTTTATTGTCTTTTTTTTTTCAGTAATTTTCAGTATTAGAAATTTCTTTTGAGATATCCTCTAGTTCAGAGACTTTTACCTTTGCTAGGTATAGTCTATTAAAGAAATCATCAAAGGTATTCTTTATTTCTATTACTATGTTTTTGATCTCAAGCATTTCTTTTTGATTTTTAGAATGCCTATCTCTCTGCTTACATTATCCACCTGGTCTTGCATTTTGTCAATTTATTCTATTAAAACCCTTAGCACATTAGTCATAGTTGTGTTAAATTCGAATCTGATAATTTCATTGTTCTTGTCATATCTGATTCTGATCCTAGTATTTGTTCAGTTTCTTTAAGCAATGTCTCTGCTTTTTAGTAAAAGTGATTTTTGTTAAAAAAAAAAAGTAGGCACAACCCATGAAAGAAAGAATTGATAAGTAAGATTTCATTAAAGTTAAGAATTTCTGCTCTGCCAAAGACATTGTTAGTAAGTTGATAAAATGAGTTAAACACCAGGGAAAAAATTGTAAAATGCACATTTGATATTTTATATTCAAGTTAAACAAAAATCTCTCAAAACTCAATAACAAAATTAAAATCTAATTAAAATATGGCCTAAAGATCTGAACAGACACCTAAGCAAAAAAGAAATACAGATAGCAAATAAGCACATGAAAAGATGCTCCATATAATATGAAACTGGAGAACTATAAATTAAAACAGTAATGACATATCACTCTTCTGTGAGAATGCATAATCTGAACACTGAGGGCACCAAACGCTGGTGAGGAGGTGGAACAACAGGAGCTCTCGTTTATTACTGGTGAGGATGCAGAACGGTACAGAAAATTTAGAAGACAGTTTGGCAGTTTCTTACAAAATCCGACATACTCTTTCCATGCGATCCACAGTCATACCCTTGGTATCTACACACTTGAGTTTGAAACATAGCCATAGGAAACCCGCACATAAAGGCTTAGAATCCCTTGATTCATAATTGCCCAAATTTGGAAGCAACCAAGATGTCCTTCAGTGGGGAAAGAGGCAAATAAACTAACTGGCAGAAATGATGGCGTGCTATTCAGCTCTAAGAAGAAATGAGCTCCCAAGCTGTAAGAGACATGGAGGATATTGAAATGCATATGACTAAGTAAAGAGGTCAATCAGAAAAGGCTCTTGACTGGATAATTCCAACTGCACAGCATTGGGTAAAGGGCAAACCATGGAGACAGTGAGCCAATCAGCAGGTGTGGGGGGTATGAGGGGAGGCTGGGCAGAGCACAGGGGATTTTCAGAACGGTGAGCTCATGCCACATGGTGCTACAGAGGCAGACACGTCTGTCCAGATCCATAGAGTGAACAGCATGGAGTGAACCTGATGCACCCTGTGGACTTTGGGGTCATAATGGTATGTCAGTGTGCATTCATCAATCATGACACATGAGCCTCCCAGGAGGGGGACACTGCCAATGCGGCTATGCACATTTTAAGGCAGGGAGTATATGAGAACACTCTCTACTCACTGCTTGATTTTGCTAGAAACCTAAAATCACTCTACAATATAAAGTTTACTTTTGAAAAATTTTATCAGGATCTCCATGCAGGTGCATTCAAGTGCACGTTGCCAGTGATGTTTAGGACAACTGCTAAACTAGTTTTGCTGAGAGTTAGCAGCTGCTCCTGAGTCCGATGAGGGAGGCAGGCCACAAGCAGGCAGGGTGTCAGGCCTCCCGTGATCATTCCAGCCTTGCTCTGGAGACATGAAATTTTATAATCCCCTTTCTTATTGCTCTGGTTTTGATTCCTGCCTACATCTTGTCTTTGTTTACCTCAGAGAAGCCCAGCAATAGCAATCCTGCCCAGTCCCTTGGCATAAACCAACCATGGCAAATATGTACTCAGATGGTGCTGACTATTCCCTTGGAAGGATTAAATGTAATAATACTTCCAGGTTTAATTTTCAAATATAATTTTTAATGTATTAAAATAGCAAAAGACTTTCTAACTTGTAAAATATACTGCATAACTTGGGAAACTATATTTTGCATAATTTACATTATCAATCTCTATCCAAAATAATTATGACCAATTAATAGAAATAGCAATGGCAACAATGAAGAATACACATCTTCACACAGAGGAGAGAGAGACACATGGAAAATCTGAGGAGTTGTCTGGGTTCTATTTGCTCTTCAGTGTCCTCCATAAACCTGTTGAAAATATATAGAATTTAAGATGCATACAGCTACTAGTCTCTTGTAGAGCAAAAAGTGCTTGGAAGAGCAGTCTTAGGCTATATGAGGCAACAGCTTACCCTTCAACCATCACCATGACCCTGGGCTTTCTTCATCCATCCACATTGCCTGCCTGGCCCTCAGCACAATGGTGCATGGTCACAAGAGGGCTGCCAGACTCCCAATCATCACATGCCCACCTCACAACATTTACAGGAGAGTGATTGGATAGCTTCCTGTATGTCTTTTGTTCTGGGGTTAAGTGCCTTTGAGGACAATTGACAGAAAATATGTCCCATGTCCATTTCTAAACCAGTCACTGGCAAGGGAAAAGAGATTGCCATGGCTGACTTAGGGACATACATGAAGAAGGTAGATTTTGGAATGCATCAATGTCTTTTCCTAGGAGTATATTCTGCAGTTTTGACACTGAGAAGCAAATTATAATAAATAACTGAGGCATATCACTTATTTCTTCTTTGCTACATGCCCCTAACTTTGTGTATTCCTTTTCGGTTTGGTTTTGCATACGTAAAGCTTAAATTCATCTTTTTGAAGATAATCCATTTATGCTTTAAGTATACACTTACGCAATACATATATTTTGTGATTCATTACATTGTAACTTAACAACTCATAAGTAAAATATTCTAGGGGTTGGCAGAAGAAGTCTGCCTCCAGTTACAAACTTCAGTGAACACTGCTGATGAAGTTTAATGCAGGGGGCCGTGGCAATGAGTTCCCAGAAGCATAATGTTAAAGAAACAAAGAGTCGTTTATTTCTTCTTTGCCTGAAGCCACCCCTCCTGTAAAGTCAGTGGTGTGCCCACTTACATGCTGTCGTTTCTTAACCCAGGACAAAAAAGAGTCTGATGGCTTCCACTGCCTAGTTCTCTCTCGGGACTGAGCACGCAGTAGAGGAGGATCATATGCCCTGGGTGGGGAAATGGCACGAGTCACTTTCCTTACATGCCACTATCTGGAACCCAGAAGTAGGGTCCCAGAGAATCAGAAGGCATGGCTGGCTTTGTTATAGCAAGAGGAGGACACAGATGTCGCCGGATTCTTAGGCACAAGTATAGTTATGTCATAGACAGATCACGAGGCTTAACTCATAATAGCCCTACATATAAATCTGATCAATAAATACCTCACTGCAAAGGAGAAAGTGGACACAATAGGGGAGGCAAATTTGTTTTACATTCAGGTTTGAAGGCTGGAATAAAAGTTTCCAAATTTTATTCTTCTCATGTTAGATTATTCAGTCCTCTGAGAAGAAATAAACTTTAGTTGTTTGTATCTTCAGAGAAGTTCTCTCAAATGCCAGTGTCTTTTGTTTCCACAAATTTCTGACTGCTGGTGGTTGTCCCCTGTGCAGAAAGCCAGGCCAGGCTGCAAGTGCCAAGGAATGAACAGCTACCCCCAGCACACAGCCCTGGATGGCAGACTCTTGTGCAGCCACCCAGCTCCCTCATCTGCCAACACATGAGCTGCACATCATTTCCCCAGAGTTCCCTATAAAATTAAGCCTCAGTCACCCTCTGCACCTGATGTCTCGATGTGCACCCTTTACTGGCTTTCTCTGGCCTCTCCATCACCCCCAAATTCACCTCCTTGTTTTCTCAGAACTTTCTATGCAAAACCACTTTCTTCAAACCCCTATTTCAGGTCCTGCTTCTGGGAGAACCCAAACTAAGACAATAGTTCTCAAAACCTTGAGTGAAAACGACAACTAGTGGGAGAATTCATGAACTTTTGTATCATTCTAGAAACTTTAGAGACAAGCAGAATTAAGTAAAATATCATGCAGGGATTCATGCATACACGGTAAATCAATTCAAAAAGGAGCAAAAGAGGTTGAGAAGCGTGGCGCCCTGTGGGAAAGGGAGGAGAAGCCACCCTCTGAGATGACAGGGGCTTCGGTGTTATTGGGAACGCCCCAGCTCTTTCTCAGGTGGAGACTGAAGTGTTTCCTCATCACTGTGCTTCATAACTTACAAGTGAACAAGCACAGATTCATTCATATGGAAAGGATAACATAGGATTTCAAAATGAATCATGGGGTGGAAGGAGGGTGGGGAGAGAGAGCTGGGAAAGCTTCACTTGAAGGGCTCTAAGTCAGAGTTGGAGAGTGGTGGGCAGCTCTGGGGTGCTGCTGCAGGGCCAGGGGACTGTGGACCACACACTCCAGAAGACAGAATCCAAATGCCTTCCCCATAAAGAAATGATAAATGTTTGAGGAGCTAGTGTGTGTCCAGACTGGAACGTTACACAACGTGTACGTAATGAAACATCCCTTGGTAGCCCATTGGTATGTACAAGTTTTATCTTTTTAGGTATTGGTTTAAAAATAAATTCAATGATAAAAAATTTGAACTATATAAATAAAAAGCAAAATGAATCCATGAAGTAAAGAGCATAAACATCTTGACAGGCTGCCAGATGAGATGAATGCAATAGGAACCAGCTTGCATCTCTGAGCTGCCATGAGGGCACAGGTACCACGGGGCAGCATCTGTGATGCTTCTACATGAAGAGAGCCAAAACTCCAGGGCACCCAGTCTGCTCCTCTGACTACAGATGCCAAAAAAAAAATAGAGGAGCCCACCTAAGTGTTCATTCAGCCAAGCACTGAATAATATTTTAACATAATCATGACACTCATATGTCCCCTCATTTTATGGTGATGTCCATTTTATTTATCTCTTTTGTCAAATGAAATGCAACTTTCATATTTGCTTACTTAACGTATTCAAATTGTATGGACATCACCCAAAACATTTGTTAATGATCTGAAGTTCCGGTTTAGGTGGGCATCCTGGTTTTCTCATGTCTTCCAACTCTATCCAAAAGGCTGCCTTGGGCTGAGGCTGGGGCTCAGTGGCAGAGTGCTTGCCTCGCACATGTGAGGCACTGGGTTTGATCCTCAGCATCATATAAAAATAAGTAAACAAAATAAAGATACCGTGTCCCTTTACAACTAAAAAATGTTTAAAAAATTGAAAAAGCCTGTCTCACTAGCATTCATCCAATTCTAACATACTAGTTGTTAAGTGAAACACTAGTAGATATTTCCTTCATTTCCCATGTTTGCACAAGCATGAGTCAATTAAGATTTATGTGCAAATTGAATAAAATTATAACCTAAGCAATGTTGATTTTAGAGCAATTTGATTCTTGCTTCTCTGTGTCTTTTTCCTTTGTGTTATCCAATTTATAAGGCTTTTATTTTTATTTTTGTTGCTGCAAATAACTATGCTAAGCAATGAGGAAATGAACATTAATTAAATTCAATTTCTTCGCACACTTAAGTACATAGCATCTGTCATCTATTTCCTAGGGGTGTAGAAAATGTGATCAACCGAAATTTCCCCAGGATGAAACTATCAAAATACTGGTTTTAGGAGTGAAATTCATCAACTTGAAGATTATACACACAATATTACCACATTGCCACTCTACATCATTTAGTGAAAATAGAGTATTAAATCTTTAGTTCAAAGGTGTAATAAAAATAAATACTAGATAATGACATAAAAAAAAGTAGCTCTATTTCCAGTGTGTTGATTTTATTTTTAAGCACCTTAATTATATGTCAAGTCAAATGAGGTAAGCTGGCTAAAAAGTAGGAAGGATGCTAAAATTAATGAAGACAGGAGTGAACTATTACTTTAAACTCTAAGTCACATTAAATTTTCATATTGAATATTAAAGATAGGTAATGCAAAAACTATAGCATGTCCAATTACCATTTTTTTTATTTTCACTTAAATTCTCTAAGAAAAATGTTGTTAAAATTGCATTATGCTGTTTACATTAAAACTAACTAGGTCTAGGAGACAGATGTTATGGAAAATTTAATGATGATGCTGACACTAACAGCTAATATGTAGTAATTGTTTTTATATGTGCCCACCAAATGCTAAATAGTACATTATGCCATTTAATCCTCAGATTGACACTATGAATTGCCTCCATTACACAGATAAGAAAACAGAACCAGAGACATGAAGTGATTTCCCAAGGTTACAAACCTAGGAAGTAATTCAGCAAGGATCAATCCCATAAAGTATGACTTTACGTTGAAGGAATCCATAGATATAATTATCTGGTTGGTGCCTTAACTGATAGATGCTCTCCAAAATGCATTATTTTGCAAAGTACAGGCAGTATGATAAATGATGAATAATCTACCATGTTTCATTTGTTCCCACAACACTGATAATGTAACTGTATCCATTTTACAGACGAGGAAATTGAGACCAAAAGAAAGGTTAACAAATTTGTCAGGGGCCGCACAGCTTGTCAATGTCCAGCGTTAATGGGTGGTTGGTCTCCCAAGCCCACACGTCAGCAGCCACTTTTACCAAGAGACTGTGCCAACAGCACCAGTCAAGAGTTGAGAATGTCTGAAGACTATATCCTAGAATTATATTGAAATTTAGGGCAAAGTTTCCCCTGATTCAAACACCTGTAACTTCCCTAACAGGGTTGAAATCAGAAAGGAGCATAGCTGAATTTCGCATAAATAACAAGGTAAATCTGGGCACCGTGTCGCACGCCGGTAATCCCAGCAGCTCAGGAGGCTGAGGCAGGAGGATCGTGAGTTCAAATCCAGCCTCAGCAAAAACAAGGTGCTAAGCAACTCACTGAGACCCTGTCTCTAAATAAAATACAAAATAGGACTGGGGATGTGGCTCAGTGTTCAAGTGCCCCTGAGTTCAATACCCGGTTACCTCCCCCCCCCAAAAAAGGTAAAATTCCTTCTCTCCCTTTACTAGGTGAAAGGGACTCAATTATTATAGGCCACCCCTTCGGCCCAAGTGCCCGTCTTAATAGTACAATCACCTCTATCTTTTCTGAAAACAAGATATATCCATCTGACTCGTGAGTCCCTTCTCCTACAAACAAATTGAACTGCAGATTATAACTGTATCAGAGTCTGGGAGAAAGGAAGAAGTCCGCTGGGAGAATTGAAATTCCAAGACTGTCCCAAGAAGCATGTTCCAGGTATCTGTTATTCTTTCAGATTGCCCCAAAGAGCAACCCATTCCATGCTTTGGACCTGCACAGCAAGGTAGATGGGGTTGGAGTAGAGATCTCTTCCTGTAAAGAAGAAAAGGATCCAGTTTCCTGGCTGGTACTGTAACAGGTGACCACAGAATCTGAATCTCCAAACTAATGCACTTCTGCTAAATTCAACTAGAGATTTCATCAGAGCATCAGATGCTGCGTGAAACTTCCCCCGGCAAGGACTGTAGCTGCAAAGTGAAGGGCTTTCCATAGTAACGTGCCTGAAGTCCAGCAGCACCCAGTGTGGAGCCTCAGTGCATTGGCAGCTGAGTGACCCCATCAGGTTTGACAGAGTCACTTGTGCAGATGATGTGGACACGGTGTGGCTCTGCTGCACTCCAGGCTGCTTCACCAGTCTTCCCGGGGACTCCATGAGCATCCCGGTGTCCTTTAACGAATTGTTTTTTTTGGTATCCAGGATTGAACTCAGGGGCACTCGACCACTGAGCCACATCCTCAGCCCTATTTTGTGTTTTATGTAGAGACAGGGTCTCACTGAGTTGCTTAGCACCTTGCTGTTGCTGAGGCTGGCTTTGAACTCATGATTCTCCTGTCTCAGCCTCCCCAAGTGCTAGGATTACAGGCGTACGTCACTGCACCCAGTATGAATTGTTTTTTGTTTGAATTAGGCACGGTAGGTTTCAGTGGTTAGCAATTAAGAATATTTACTGACAGAATGTGGGAATCATAGCCTTGAAATTAATTTTAAAACACTTCTCTACACATGAACTCATTAGAACCTTATAAAAGCCAATCTACATTCTTATAAAGATCCTTCCTCAGGCCAAAGATGCAAAATTTAATAAAGGACAAATTATCAAATATAAGATGACAATAAAAGAAAATGCTACATAAACAAGGAAATGAAGTATCATGAAGAAAATTTGTAGACACATATGAAGAAATGATCCAAGAACAAGAAAAATAGAACAATGTAAAATAGAATAAAAAATGTTTATAGTAATTAAAGAGTTTTTAAAAAGACTGGAGTGCTGGGGATGTATCACTTTATCAGTGATAAAGTGCTTGCCTAGCATGTATAAGGCCCTAGTACTATTTCCATCCCTAGTATTACCAAAAAAAAAAAAAAAAAAAAGGAGAAAAGAACAACATATTAAAAGCAACCATTTATGATTTTTTTTCAGTGCTGGGGATTGAACACAGGAATAACCACTGAGTTACATCCTCAGTCCTTTCTTTTTTTGAAATTGTTTGTGATGACAAGTAATTGTCAGAACTATTCTACTCAGGATGTATTTTGAAAAAAATAATTTTTCTTTCCAAGGTAATAATGACTTTTAGTAATGAATGAGAGAGGCATTATTTAAATAAAACAAAACAAAACAAAAAAACACAATTCATGCTATGGAGAGAACATTTTAAAAGTGGTTCTTAAGGCTATCTCATGGTTATATTTTTATTTACTTATTTATTCTAATTAGGTACACATGACAGCAGAATGCATTTTTATTCATTGTACACAAATGGAACATAATTTTTCATGTCGCTGGTTGTATATAATATAGAGTCATACCATATGTGCAGTCATACAAGTACCTAGGGCACTGATGTCCATCTCATTCCACCATCTTTCCTGCCCCCATGTCCCCTCCCCACCTCCCCTTTGACCAAAGTTCCTCCACTCTTCCCATGCCCCCTCCCCCACTATGGATCAGCATCCACTTATCAGAGAGAACATTCGGCCTTTGGTTTTTTGGGACTGGCTTACTTCACTTAGCATGATATTCTCAAACTCCATCCATTTACCTCCAAATGCCATTTTATTCTCTTTTAATCCTCCGTCCTTTTTAAAAATTGTTTAAGACAGGCTCTAAGTTGCCCAGGATCATTCAAACAAGTGATCCTCATGCCTTGGTTTCTTTAGTGGCTGAAATTACAGGCATGTGCCACCATGCCTGACCATATATAACTTTTACTAAACATTATAATTAGAACAATTGGAGATTTACAAACAAATTATGAAGATTGTTGAGAGTTTCCATAGACTTTGTACCTAGCTTCCCATATCTTAATATCTTACATCAAGGTGATATATTGGTTGGTTGCAATCAATGAACCAATACTGGTATACTACTATTAACTGAAGCTCACAATTTATTCAGATGTCCTTACTTTGTACCTAGTGCTCTGTGTTTACCAGGATGCTGTGCAGGATGCCACCTTGCACTTAGTCGTCATGGCTCCGTAGACTCTCCAGGCTGTGATTGCTGCCCATGTTAATTGTTCTTATCACCCTCATGCTCACAGGAATTTGGAAGTGATTGATGGATGGTGGTCGGGTTTCAGAGGTCATGCATATGTCCAGACTCATTAAGTAGGAGCAGTTTTATGTATATCAACTTTATCTTAATAAAATAATTATATAACCACAGGGATGGCTTCGTTCTATGTCCACGTAGATAGACTTGAAACCAGTTCCTTTTCCTGGAACTGGAAATGTTTCCCTTTAGGATGGGACATAGGAGAGTTTTATGAGTGAGATCTGGGCCTGGAAGCAATAGTAGACATTTATAACTCACAAATGTGCTACTGTTTAGCGGACTTACCCTGCTGGCATGAGGTAGAGTTTGGATTTGCAAATGCTTTGTTATTCCCTGGACATTCCTGCATCATTGGTCACTTTCTCAACAAAGGGTGGTGGCTTCTGCTTGACAACTGCACCAAAATGTCAGCACAGCAACACAGGTGCCTGTCAAGACACAGTAGGCTGCAGCCTGTACTCCTAGACTCCGCCTCCATCCATGTCCCTTTCCCACCTGCCTCCTGGGGGAGCTTCTGTGAGCTCCAGTGCCAGTTCCGCCCAGAAGACAGCAGCCTCAGAGCTCAGCTGCTGCCAGCTCCAGCGATTCAGATCCCAGCAACAAGTCCCTCCATGAGAGCTTGTATCTGTAAATAAGTAGATGAATATATATCTTAGAGTGTTTTTTCTTTTCTGATTGAACCCTGCTGATTCAGAATTGGATATTGAGAGTGATTACACACTCTCAACAGAATCATATGGATAAGCTATTATATACACTGGTTCTGGGTTTTCTGGCACTGAGTCTCTGATGTCCTTTCATTACAAGGCATCGATGACCTTATTTTTAACAATGAGGGGGCTGCATTAATCCATGGCAGGCAGTAGCACAACTACCAAAATCATGTTATCAGATGCCTCTATGAGGCAAAGTTCCAGCTCATCAAGTGTTTGCCATCTTGGTAGGTTTCAGTTAAAACAATGAGTATACTGGGATTATTCTATAGCATCCAACAGTGTTGGAGAACTTGGTGGAAAAATGATGGACTTGGGCCTTAATTTCCCAGCTCAACGTCCTCATAAAGGAACAGAAATCTTCGACGGCTGACTTGAAAGAAATTCTTGTCTTCTATAGTCAGAGAAGTGATCTTTCTAAAAAGCAAACCAAAGTGTTTTCTTGCATGTGGCAGAATTCCAACACAGAAAACTCCTCAGACTTGAAGAGCCTCTTTTGCTCAGTTGGGATCTCAATTAAGAGTGAATGAAATCCTGAAAATTGGCATAAGAACATGTGGACAGACTGTAACTGAACTGGGAACTTCAAATACCGAGAGCCCAGTGTGCCCTCTTTGCTAATAGAAGCTGCTCTTCCAACTTTATGAGAAGGTTGGCTCCTCACCCCAGAGGGCCTGACGTGGTCAACAGGCCCTCAGTCATGAAAAACCAAATGTGACCCGGGAAGGGGTGAAAATAAACTGAAAGAATGGCGTTAGGCTACCAGTTTATACTGACTGAAATCAAAGACTCGTATCAGAATATACAAGTGGCTGTTAAGATTCAATAATTTTAAAAAAACAATTTTTAAAAATGGGCAAAGGCTCTGAATATCTATTTATCAAAAAATATGAAGAGATCAATAAACACGTGAAAGATAACTCAGTATTATTCATCACTGGAAAAGTGAGACACCACATACCCTCTGAGATGGCTAAGAGAGCAGACTCGAATGCTAACCAGTACTGGCCTTGACTAGAAGAAACCAGAAGCTTTATATGGAAGGCATTTAGAGGTTGACTGGAGCTGGTGGGAGGAGCAGCCAGTGAATGCTAATGGAGATAGAGATCTTCCTGTTGTAATGAAAATATCCTAAAATTAGATAGTGTTGAGGTACATGACTAAGTGAACACACTCATACCAACAATACAGAATTGTACAGTTTAAAAGGATGAATTTTGTGGCATATGAATCATATTTCAGTCAAGTTGTCCAAAGAAAAAGTCTTAGGAACATCGGAATGTTAGAATAATGGGGTGAACTTATTTTGTACAAGCTGTTTTGTAACAAGGCAATCCTACTCTGAAGTGGACTCTCCAACAAATAAGGAGAATGGGAGTCAAGGGTAATGGGATCCAAGTGAAGGCACGCAAGTGAAGAGGCTGGTTTCCTTTGAGAAAGACACCCCTACACAGCAAAACAAAAAATAATTTATATCTATGAAAAAGCCTCTTTGTTCTCACACAAAAGGTCTCACAACCATCTATTGGTGACAGGTTTGGGTGAGGAAACACCTGGATATGGAGGATTTGTAGATATTGGCTCCAAACTAGTGGTACCTCCATAAGAAGTTATGGAGATCAGATAATGGAGGTCATCCCTGCATGAGTCCATCACACAGCATCACCTGCTTGTGGCCAGAATGGATCAATGCATATGCGTAGACCATCTTGCAGAATTCCCATGTCACCTGATCATGGAATGAGAGCTGTGACAGAGAACACAGTGAGGCCCTAGCCACCTGTGCCTTTGAAAACAGAAAGCCAAATCAACAGCACATTTCTAGGGGAGCTTCAGAGATTACTGCCACCACCAGGTACCCAAAGGACGCAGGGTTGGCGATGCTATTTCACTCACCTATTTTGACTGCATTGAGAACAGATGGATATATTGGAGAATGAAAGCAGAATATTGGAAATTTAATCAGGTGGTGACTCCAGTTGCAGCTGCTGTTCCAGATGTAGTTTCTTGGCTGAAGCAAATTAACATATCCCCTTGTATCTGATATGTAACTATGATCTGGTGAACACTTTTTATCTCTATACTAGGCAAACTTAGCAGCAGAATCCAGCTTGCAGCTTGCTTTGGGAGAGGCCCTGGCTTAGAAAGGTTTTTACATTTCTAAAGAGTCAAACCAAACAAACAAGCAAGCAAAGAATGTGGACACAATCCATACGTGGATTCCAAAGACTACATTATTTATTGTCTGACCCTTTATAGAAAAAAGTTGCTGACCCCTTGTGGAGGTTCGAAGAAAATATTTCTATGCTATGTTTCTGCATTAAGCAAATTAGACTGAAACTTGAGACCTAAACTAAAAACCAGCCTAGGAAAGTGATTTTTCACTGGATGCAGAGGAATTCTGAGAGCTTTACCTCCTGGAGTGTTTGTCTTCACTCCAAGTAGTGCTGGAGTGGCTTAGAGACCAACCTGGTAGCTGAAATGGACAGAAGGTGTCTCTCCACTGGAGGGATTTATTTACATTTCAAAGAGTTGGAATAAGAACTCTAAATTCCTTCTTTTAGAGGGAGCTGGACAACATGAACCAAAGCACACAGATTCTTTTTTGTGTCTTGCCTACAATACAAACTCCATATGTGCGATGCGTCAAACTTTTATCTCATCGTCCCAGGGGTAGGAATTTGGGCACAGGGAAACCATAAAATTATTGTTTGCTGTGAATCATGACTAGTCCATTGTACTTAAGAGGCCTCATGGATACAATAAAGAAAAAATTAACAAATATTTGCTTTAAGCTGGTGAAGGCAGCCATACACATTAGTATCTTCCTTCAGGATTTTTCAGTTCTCCAGCCACTTACCTGAATCTGGCCTATGGGAATCTTCATGCATTTTTCTTCCTGGGAATGCACACTGGTGTGGGACATTGATGACATTTGTATCAGTTTTCTAGAGCTGCCATAAGACCGACCACAGGCTGGGAGGTTTAAACAACAGAACTTTATTTTTTCACAATTCTTGAGGCAACCAGGAGGAGATGAAGGTGAGGGCTGAGTTGTTTCTTGTGAGGTCTCTCCTTGGTTTGTACATGCCACCTTCTTTCTGTATCTTCAGAATGGTGCTCCCTCTGAAAAGTCTGTGTCCAAATTTCTTTGGATACAAGGATGCTAGTCATATTGGATTGAGGCTCATGCTAATGACTTCTTTTTAACTTTACTACCTCTCTAAAGGTCCTGTCTCCAAATATAGACTGAGCTACCAGGGATCAGAACTTCAAATATGAATTTTGCTGGGGCACAAAGCAGACTCAACTTGTGAGCAGAAAGTAGGAACTACCATAGACACTGTGTCAGAGGGTAAGAAATAAATCCCACAAGAATTTAGAAGACTTTCATCCTGATGAAATGGTTCAGTGGTCTCGGACCAAAGTCAGTGTTAAGACATCATTTCCAAGGTCAAAGTCAAGAAGTTCTACAATGGGTACAGGCTACTACTTGGACCATGTGACCCTGCAGATGTGATAGAGCTTGTCTAAGTGGCACATTGAGATGCTGTTTAAAGCTTTCGGCAAGTTGATCAGTGAATAATAGAGGAACCCTGAGGATTTTGGAGCAAGGCCACATCATCCTCTGTGGTAGCGATTCACCCAGTAGTTTTGCTTCAAAGCAACACTATACTTATTTTATTGAGTTGTCTCTGCACACATATGACATTTTCCTGTTTTCTGTTTTCATGGAAACACAGTGAAAATGTTGCCTTATTATAACTGACATATGGGAAATATGATTTTATTTGTATGCATGTGTGTGCAGTTGCTACTAAGCAAATGCCAAAATGAAGACAGTAACCTCTATTTGGATGTTCTTTTGGAGAAAAAGTGGTTTGTGCCTTTATAAGCTTCTTGGTTTTATATTTTGAAAAGTCTAACTCATCTGTCCATTCATTGAGTCAGTCATTCCTTCATTCAGACTCTTAAGGACACAGAGCTCAGACAACACAATTTCAATTCTTAAAAATATCATGAGATTTTCACGAAATGCATTATTACATAAATGGATTTAATCAATCAATAGTACAATTCTGTACATTAAACATCAAATCTAAGTTTATACAATGTACCATCAACAAAGATGAAGGAAAAAATTAACATCTACAGAAGTTAGCAAATATTTCAAAGATGTGTTGATTTTTTAATTGAGTTGGAGTTTTAAACATTAATGACAAAAGTTGTAATAAGGAGTTTACTTATGTTATTATTTTTCCAAGTTGAATAAAAGGGATAAAATTTCCAGTCTATGTTCATAGTTTCTGAATATAAGTTATTCATTTATTATTATTATTATTATTATTATTTTTGGTATTGGTATTGAACTCAGGGGTACTTGACCACTCAGCCACATCCCCAGCCCTATTTTGTGTTTTATGTAGAGACAGGGTTTCACTGAGTGGCTTAGCACCTCACCATTGCCAAGGCTGGCTTTGAACTCGCGATGCTCCTGTCTCAGCCTCCCAAAGTGCTGGGATTACAGGCATGCGCTACCATGCCCGGCTTATTCATTTATTAATAGCAGACCTTTTTAAGTACCCATGAGCCGATTTTGTTGACACTTTTCATGTGCATCTTTGATATGCAGGTTTTCATTTCACAGAAAGCCCTTTCTTATCTGTTGTATAATACTTTCACAAGTCCATGCACAATGCTGCCATAGTCTATTTCATCCAAAGCCACCTGTATATTTCCATCATACTTGATATTTTAGAAACCTCTAGGTATATCTGAATATACAATCAATTGGCACAATGAAAAAATCATTTATTATACTGGTTAACATATTTACATTTTTCTCAGCATTTTGAAACATTTCAAACCTACATAAAAGTTGCAAGAGTTATTGGTGACTAGGAGAAATGTAAGATACTACCAGTGAAAGGCACATAGTTACAGTAAATGTTTAGCTACAATTGCTTTATTTTATTTATTTTTATGTGGTGCTGAGGATGGAACCAGTGCCTCACACAGGTGAGGCAAGCCCTCCACCACTGAGCTACAGCCCCAGTCCCATAGAGTGTATTTTGATTAAACTAGAACACATACAATCTGCCTTCTGTATTTGTGAGGTCTGTACCTGTGTGCTCAATAAACCTTGAACAGAAAAGAACTGCATCTATACTGACCATATGCAGACGTTTTTCCTTGACATTTCCTCCACAATACAGTCCAATAGCTATTTGCATGGCATTGACACAGTGTATGGATGATCCACTAGTAATCTAGAGACAACGGGAAGTGCACAGGAGGATGTGGGTAGGTTTTACACACATATCATGCCATTATATGTAAGTCCGCCGAACATCCATGGACTCTAGCATCCATCATCCACAGGGGTCCTAGAATCAGTCCCCGAGGATGGCAAGGGTCAACTCTACTAAAAGCAAAACAACTGTGGTTAAAGTCAGGCACTTTTCCCTCTTTGCACAGGGTGGGGGGTGGGTAGGGATTTTAGTTCTTCCTTTTTTCTT
>CM053412.1:7756089-7779622 GCA_028644305.1 Xerus rutilus | reverse complement strand
GGGATTTTAGTTCTTCCTTTTTTCTTATACACTTGGTAGTTACCCAGTTTCTCAGAAGAACTCATTTTGATGACAAAAGTCCAATTTATATTTAGGATCTGGCAATGGTCATAGAAAAAGCTTGTTTTACATTAAGTCTTGTAGGAGACAAAAGAAGTTTGTGAATACATATGTGCATTTTACATCTTGCTTTCTGTACAAATGAGTCCTGAGGAGCAGGAATGATAGCTCTCTGGCTGCTCTGCCTGGGGCGTCCCCAGCAGCAAAGGCTGATTGGGTCAGAGGAGCAGTTGCTCATCTCCAGAGCAGGAATGGAGTCCATGGCCCCAGCTGGACTCCCTACCTTCCCACCCACAGGAGGGAGAATGGCTTCCTGAAGCAGGACTGTGGTGCCAACCGGCTCCCTGGCCAGGTAGATGTGGGGCAGTCCTGGTGGCTACACTTGACCTCGCGTTGCTCAGGAGGAAATCACACACACACACACACACACACACACACACACACACACACACACTCTTCTCCAAAGTGCTCACAGTTTTACACTCCACCCCAATAATCATTTAAACCACTGGCTCTCAACTTGGAGTACACATCAAGATCAACCAGGGAAGTTGGCTTTTTTTCTCTCTTTTGACTTTAAGCAGAAGTTTATCCAAAAACCAAGCAAATAGATTTTCTAAGGTTCATAAACTATCTGAGGCAACGCTTGAATAAGCACCACTGGTTAACAGTCCCTGACTTAAAATATAATAACCATTACCACAAGGGTAACAATTTTAAAGTGGTATTTACAAAAAAGATAGTTATTTTTTCATAGTATTTGAGGGGTAGAGAATTATTTGGTTATGTAAACATTTCCATAGTAGTTCACATCAAATCTATTTTTATTTCCAACAACAATATTTAAGGTTTTAGATCCAAAGCTAACTAAAAACTCTTCTATATTAAAGTACTTTTAAAGCTTATGACTATTTTAATCACTCTTCTTTCTTATTCATAGCAATCGGTATTTAGACACTTTGCATTTAGAACCATGCATTTAAAGCCTTCAACTTGAAGGCTTTAATAAATATGCTTTTCGTTTTTTAAATCAACTCAACGCTCTGGTGATAAAAACGTTATTACATAGAAATAATAGATTCAATCACTCTTCATTCATTCAACCCTTTCTTACAGAATGCACACTGCCTGCCAAGCATGTTTGAGAACCGAGACTACAGCCTTAAAGTAATTTTGTGGTAGTGTGGTAATTTTCAGTTAAAGTGTATTTGAGGGATGGAGTCACTAAACAAACAATTCACATACATTATAAAGAAGCGCTTATAAAAAATAAAGCCATCCTCTTTGTATAGGGTTGGAAAGGACTGGAGCCTGGGAGGTCTCATGTAGATGGAGTGGTTGTCATAAAGGCATCTATGAAAAGATGAGCTAAATGCAGGCAGAGAGGAAGCCATGTGGAACTCAGGAGGGCAGCTTCCAGTTTGAGGAACAACAAGGGCCTGGGAGGATGCTCGGTGTCCCAGGGCCACAGTGGAGCAGGAAGCTGAGGTGAATTCAGAGATGCTGGTGAGGAACAGGCAGTAAGGGGTGGGAAGCAGAAAGGCTGTTAGCATTAATGAGCGGCGTCAGCTCGTTAGGGCCGCCATAACAAAGTACCACAGTTGAAGTGACTTAACTGGAACTTACTGTCTCAGTCCTGAAGGCTGCAAGTCCAAAGGGGTGGGCAGGTTGGTTCCTTTGCCAAGGCTATAAGGAAAAAACTGTTCCAAGCCCCTCCTGGCTTCTGGCGATGTGCTAGCCATCTTTGGCATGCCCTGACTTCTGCAAGCATCAGCTGAGCTCTGCTTGTATGCCTGCAAGGCATTCTCGCAGTGTGGCCTCTGTTTGTAAATCTACCCTTTATAGAAGGACACCAGTTATACTGCAGAAGAGCCCATCTACTCCAGTATGGTCTCACCTTAATTACAGCTTCTTAGTTACATCTGCAACAAACACATTCCAAATAAAGTCACATTCTGAAGTCCTGGGGTTTAGGACTGCAACCTAAGAATTTTCACAAGACAAGATACAACCAGGGACATAGGCCATGGCGAGGACCTTGGCTTTTATACTGAGTTTGAATGTTATGAGCAGAAAACTGGTGTGAGCTACCTTGCATTGAAAATGATCACTTTAGTGGTTTTGTGTGACAGTAGACCAGTCACACAATGGCAGCAGTGGAAAATCCTGGCCTGAAGTAGGAGGCTGACCTTGAGTGTGGTAGTGTGGCAAGACACAACCAACAGGCATTTCTCACATGAGATGTGGGGTTTTGAAGGAAAGAAGTCAGAGAGATCCAGGGCTTTTGGCTTGAGTAATTAAACTAATGAAGTTACCATTTACTGAGGTAAGACTGAACAGAGGCAGGCATTTTGTGGAGATATCAAAGGTGCTATGAATTTGAATCGCATATTAATGACCCAGGTGGAGAAGTTGATTGCATACACATTTGAAATTCAAGATAAATGGTGAAATAAACACATACAGATTTTTAAAGCCAAGAAACGGAATGAGTAATGATGTTAAACACTTGTTAAGAGGTTTATTAGCTATGTTGGTTTTTTTTTTTAATTCGTATTTGTGTCTTTTGCTTGTTGCTTTTATTGGGTTCTTTCCTTATTGATTGGAAGGCATTCTTTATATATTCTGCAGAAGACCTTGAATAGATGTGGATTTTGTGAATACCTCCTCTCAGTTTTTCTCCTCCCATTACACTCTTCACGGTGTCATTTGATTAACAGAAATTCTCACTTTTAATGATATTCAATGGATACTCACCCCATAAGTAGGCACGCTATTTCCGTTCTCTTTAAGCAACTGTTTTCCACTAAAGGTCATAAAGATTCTTTCCTAGGTTTTCTATAAAAAAGTTACTGTTTCATTTTATCCATTGGGTCTGTTACTCATCTTGAATTTTTGTGTACAGTGTTATGTGGGTGTCAGTGTTCACTTTTTATTTCTGAGATATTAAATACAGATTGTGTAATTTCATATATATAAATAACACAATTAAATGAACATTTATTGAAATCCTTCCCCCATAGGAATTTAGATAAGAAAACAACATATGGTGGTTACAACCTCTTGGAAATACCACATTGTACCAGCCTTGAGACAGCAAGAGCATCATCGCTTGGCAGGACAGTGAGCTCATTTAGTTATTCTCTATGAGGTTTTGAGTTAACGAGCATCATTTTCAGCATTAAGGAATTAGTAGATCTTCTATACTAAGCTTTAGGAGATTCTCTGGAAATACAGCTCACATTAAATTCAGTTCAGAGACTTGTTTTTAAGATTCCCAGGGAATCCATGGCCAATGACCAAAGCCATGGATTTTCTGGGGTCTTGGCCTTTCCATCTGTACACCATCTTTACAAGTGGTTCTATTTCTCAACTGTCACTTTGTTTCTCCTCTGAGCTTCCCATATGAAATGAAATCTCAGGTCTGGAGGAGGAGTTGGTCATGGTGCCTTGCTTGTAGCCTGCTCATGGTGGAGGGCGTTGGCAGCACACGCAGCAGGTACCGGGCCAAGGGTTAGAGGGTGGTGTGGAGCTGGCCTCAGATTTTCAGTTCCTACGGGGCACTGATCATGTCACTCCTTCATTCTCTTCCTGAATTTGACCTTGAGCAAAAAATCAGTTTGCAGGTACAACAGGAAAACAGCTTCCTCCCTGTCAGGCTGCACTCCGTCTCCAGGCAGAAGGCTCCAGCCCAGCAGTGTTCACCTTCCTGTTCCCCGCCCTCTCTCGTCCAGACCTTCCTCAAGGCCACGGGGAGCGGTCAACACAGTCCAATATACTTTTCTACCAAGTCCCATACTACACCAACTTCTGTGTGTAGCACACCATCAACAGCTTAACATTCCAACTTTACTGCTGGGAACCAGGAGATTGCCCCATCCAATTTTTAATTCAGCCAATGAGATAACAACGAAGGAAAGTTGTGTTCAAATTAAACAATTATTGGTTCTATTCAGGCATCAATTTATCTCCTGAGTCTTTTGAATCATAATCTAACTCTTAAAAACTAAATGACACCCAACTTCTTGGGAGGCTGAGGCAGGAGGATTGAGTTCAAAGCCAGCCTCAGCAACTGCAAGGCATTAAGCAACTCAGTGAGACTCTGTCTCTAAATAAAACACAAAATAGAGTTGAAGATGTGGCTCAGTGGTAAAGTGCCCCTGAGTTCAATCCCTAGTACCCCCCCAAAAAAAAAAAAAAAAAAACCAAAAAAAATCAAACAAAAAAACTCCCAAGAACCTAAATGACAGCTTTTCCTCCATACTACATCTGAATAATACCTCATACTTTCCTACATAACTGCATCCCTACAATGATGGAGATCCAGTGAAAACAAAATTTCTATGAGGTATTATTTGGGTGAAAAATATTTCCAATATTTTGAAAGCTGGAAATTCAGTATTTCAGAGTATCTGAGATTATGCCATCACCAACTTTAAAGAACTGCAATACATATGAAAATAAAGCACAAAAAAGACCAAAACATTTAAAATATTTTCAAATGTCTAGTCTATCCATTTCTGTATAAGCAATCAATGTCAATTGATTCAACAAACTATTCAACAAACTGCTATTCCATCCAAATATTTTTTTGTGAATTTTAAGTAATATGATTTCACTGTAATTTATATTCTACTGGTAAGGCTGTGCACTTCATATGCTTATCCTCTAAAGTCTATGAACTTGTGTTGCAGTGGCTTCTGGACGGCACTAGAATTCAAAATATTCTCACAAACTAGTATACACCTATTAATATTTTTTAATGCAAACCAAACACACTGTTTGATGCTTGGTAGTAGTAATTCTATCCTTCTCGAGAAGTTGGAATTTTGTTGGACCTATTGGGTAATTGGGGTGAAAATTTATGATAATCTTGGCAAGCTAACAAGCTAGTCTTTAATGAAAAGTGTGAAGTCACCTATATCCAAATATGAGGTGAATGAACTTTAAATTCATTTACTCTCCCAAATTATTCCTTGACAGTCACCTTTAAGTCCTTACAAAAATCTTTCAGATTTTGAGTCATTCTCTGAATTACTTGATTTACAGTTATAATGTGTTGTTTGGAGAAGTTATAAAATATTAAAATCTCAATAATGCCAATTCAGAATGCTTATAAAGATGCCCTGATGGTCAGTTTAAGGGGGAAAAAAAACCAAGGAATTTAACAGATTAGTTACACAGATTATTTGTTCAAAGCTCACAATTTTAAGTGTTGTCATATGAGCCATTAAAAGCTGTTTACTGTATTTTTGGCTGGGTTCTTAAAGTGGCAAGAAAATTTTCAGTTGACATCATCAGACATATTCAGAAACTGTGACATATCAAACTGTTAGAAGAAAACCAGTTATATAAATCATTAAGTGACCATGGTCACTTACGAAGACAATAATGAGGATTCCTGTGAAAAATTTCAGAGTGGAGGAATACTCTGAGTTTTGATGAATTTTTAAGGTTCACTGAACTGCCTGAGCCGCTGAACTAAAAAACTGAATGTGCTAGACTTTGCTAAACTAAGAATGTCCTTGGCTCTCTCTGTTGGAAAGAAAAGGGACTGTTGTGCACATGGGCAGAGGGCGGCTTTAGTGCTGCACCCACAGATTCAGAGTCTCAGACCAGTAGGAACCAGTACCAAAGAAAGGGCAGTCTGGCTTATGCTTGGTCATTTTCAGTGTGGGACCCTGAGCCTCCATCAGTTCATTCTCTCACTGGATATTCCTTTTGCTGTTTTCTTATTTTGAACTGCATTCCATCTCCCTGTTATTTCAATCCTTGGTACCACCATAGTTGTAGACATGCAGAATGAATCTGGCTCCCTTATTCTTTGAAGAAAACTGGTAACAAATTCTTTGGCCCTGGTCACTATAAACAACAATGCTTTTATGTTGAAAAATAGATTGTAATAGAAAGGAAACTAAGAAAAACAGAAAAAGAGAAAACTTCACAATCGAGCATTTTAAATAAAAATGATTGGCAAGTATAGTAGCTTAAAACTCCATGAAGATTGAGGACTGATTGTCTTTTAATGCTTCAACCTCAATATTACAAAGACATTTAATACACATTTGTTGAAAGATTAAGTTGCAGAAAATAACTCCCACTTTTTCACTAATTGATTAAAACATCATTCCAGTTTATAGTAGATGGACTTAGTAAATACTGGAATGCTTTGAGTACAGTCAGGAATGCTTGAAGGAAAATAATCTCATCTATATGCAACATGCCTTCATATCCTAATTCTAAATCACCTATTTAACCTATCTAAACAAACATTCACAAAAATCAATTATATTACCAGATACTTAAATTCTTGTGTTTATTCATTTTCAATAAAAGCACAAAGACCAGAGGCTTTTCCAGAGATGTCTAAACCAAAATATTTATAATTATTTAATTTCAATGTTAAATATTTTTTTTCCATTTTGATCCAGAATGTTAGAACTTAAATTGCTGAAAGTAGCCAAGCAAATGTAAACATATAAAGATTTTATATTCATAATAAGTTGGCTTTTCTGTGGTAAACAATGATAAAATTCTAAATGAAGTGAGAAATCACATCAGGTAAATAAATGTTGGTTAATATTTAATGTGCCAGTCCCTGTTCCCAATAAACTTCATTTGATCTTCACATTCCAAGGAGATAGGTGCCATTATCCCCAATCACATTTGACTAGGGAGCAGAGAGGGGTCACGTGGTTTACCCCACTTCACACACACAGTACACGAACCAGGCAGCGTGGCACCTGAGCCCCCACAGAGCAAGGCAACCCCTAAGAGACGGGGTGCCTCGTCATGCTTCTGCAGAGTTCACCAAAGGCTCAAAGTGCGAGCTCCTTTGTCAGAGGTAGCTGAGCCTAACCAGCTAGTCAGCCCAAGTTCATAAATTTATAGATTTATTTTTGGTGATGGTTATTCTAGTGCCAGTTATTCCCATTAAAACACAGACTCTTGGTATAAAATGACAAGTCAAAAATTAATTTGAGGAAATTTATGTGTTTTTGTAACATATTCTCAACTAATGCCATTTCAAAATAAGAAAACAAAAAGCAAAAATTACAAGATTTAAATTCCCATTCATTGACAATACAGTGAGGGGGTGGAGGCTGTGTTGTATCTAGGATCATAACTTGGCAGCTGACTTAAGAATACAAGTTCAATTCTTCTACCTTTAAACTTCGTAAAAAGCATGTGAGACATGCTTTGAGAAAAATTAGTATTTAAAAGGTACCAAGTTTTATAAACACAAAATATACCAAACCTATGAATCTCAATTTCTGAATCTATCAGGGAATTAGATTACAATTTGATCTCTGTAAAATATGCTTAAATTCTAAAACTGTCTCTAATTATGAATAACAATTTTAACAAAAGGAATAAACACAGTCTAAGCTGCTGTCTTTGATTGTACAGATCTATTCATGCGGCAAACTACCAAAGGATACACTGTAAAAATAACAGACAGTTACGTTTTGAATTACTTTATTTTAAAAAAACAAATATTTACAACTGATGCCATAAGGCAGAATATCATGAATTCAACAAGTTAGTAATACAGACTTTCAAAAGCCACCACAGGTTAGTCCAAAGTAGAAAAGTATTTTTTGTCCACTCTTGGACTCACACACTCAGAAAAAATATATATTTATAAAAATAAAATGGCAAACCTAACCCTATCAATTAACTGATAGTCGCAAAAATCTCCCACTGGTTTATTTCAACAAGTTCTGCTTAATACGAATAGCTGAGTGATTTTTTTGCCCCCTGTCCCACCTCCTGGTCATATGGAACAATGATGAAATTATTTATATTACTTTTTACAAAACCAAAATCAAAAAAGAAAAAAAAAGCCCCCAAATCAAAACACAGGAACATCATTAACAATAAAAAATCCACCAAACAGCTGTTTTAACTATTCACATAGACCCTTCCTTCACCCTTAAAACATTTGGCATCTCAATGTTATTTCTAAATCAGGTAACAGGAAGCACTGTGTTTGAGGAAGAAAATGAAAATTCTATTACCCTTCAAACAAGTTTCAAACAGTAGCTAGAGAATACTGATGCATACAGTGAAACAAAAAAGGCTGCAAGCTATCATGGGGAGGGTGCACAGGGTACATGATAAAAATATGCACTATCCCTCTGAAATATTAGTAATATTGTTCAAGCACCAGATTCAATAGCAAGGATCTAGAATTTTGAATTCCAGAAAATAGATATGGACCTTTGCTGCAACTGAAAGAGACTGTGGCACTCCAGTTTCCTGAAGGATTCTATTATGGATATGTAATCATGTAATTTCATCAACTGAATTATGATTGTGTCTACTACACTTAATTATTAAGAGACAGACCTTTATTTTGAAGTTCTTTCTCCTGAAACACAAACAGCATTCAGAGTAAAGCTCTGACTACTGCATTGAAGTAATCAGAAAAAGCACACAAATGAACCAATTAAAAACTTTCTCTTTAGTGAGGAATCTGACAAAGTAAATAATATTCCAAAATAGAAACAAGTAAAAAGTAAGACTTTAATACAAAAAGAAATAAAAATCATTCACTTATGAAATAACCTATATATTTGTTTTCCCAATAAACACACTTAAAAAGTGCAGAGAAGACGAGGCACGGCAGAGAACTATGGCCATGAACTAAGGGCCGCTGGACTTCTGGTTCCTGAACTATACTCTCTTTCCTACAGAGGTGTTCTTTACAGGTGATGACTAATAAGACAAAAATACGCAAACTAACATCTGATAGTAATAAACATGAAGGAAAAAAAAAATAATGACATTTCTGTAACTTCATTTCACTTCTTTACTGAGTCTTAAATGACTCAGTTTATACTTAACTAAGTATACTTAACTATACTTAACCAAGTTTTTTACTACTGCTAAACCAGCTTGATCATTGGGAACATTAATATCTATCTTCCCAAAGAATCTCCTCTATATTCTATGCAAAGGAATCTACTTTTTGAATTAACAGCATTTATGTCCAGTTTCCATTTGAGAACATTTCATTCTAGTATTTCCTGAAACACCCTCTGACTGCATACTTATTTCATTGTTAAAAAAGTTAATGAGTGATAACGGGTCAAACATTAAGGATGGATATTTAACTATTACATACTAAAAGAACACATGAATGCAACAAAAAAATTATTTGTAATTCCGTAGCACTTCAGATACAAGAGTTTCAGTTAGTTCTGATTAGTATGGCATCAGAAACAACCAAAAGCTGCCCTAGGCAATCAAAGCCCTACATAACTTCAGTGTCAGGACCATAAATTACTTATTTTTAAAACGATTAAACATTTTTAAATGTTCAATAAAATCTTTACAATGGTTAAGAAAATTAAAGAATAACTACTTAAATAAGTTATCTAGTAAAAATTCCAAACTTAGGTGAAATGAAGGCCTCAAAAACAACACATTAATTCACAACAAGCATAATTGCAAAATACCAATTTTTAGTTACTGTGTTAGAATTCCCTACACTGTTTCCTTATAAATGAGATTAGAGATACTCACTGAAATGGATGACAGAATTCAGAGAACAAAGAAGGGAACCCGCCATCTCTATTTTTGTCACTGGGCGTGACATGCTGCTTGACATGCTAATTATGTCACTCATTACTCATTATGAACTTGTGTTCATAATAGCACTACATAATAGATGTGCAATAATTTGGATTATAAATTACTATAAAGTTAACTTACCACAAACAAAAATATGATATTACTTTTCAAAAGTCAGATTTTTTTAATCAAATGAAATTTTTGAAGAAATTTCAATATACAAAATAAAAAAACACAAAAATCCTAGGTTGCTCTGGCTAAAGCTAAAGCAAGGCAGGATTAACATAGCCCCTTTCCTCCTTGTAATGACTGATGAAGACACCTGGTTAAAGAGCATTCCCAGGAAGAGGCTGAAGTCACTACTCCCTAAACAACCTGGTTATTTTGCAAAGGTCAATCACAAAACTCCTCCCCACACACACACACTATATAGGCTCATATGAAAATTTAATGATAATTCAACCAAGTATAAAGTTAAAAAGTAACATTTCCTCTCCTTTAAAAATAACTAACAAAATAAAATCACTATGCTATATATAAAACCACATTATTTTTAACCTTGTAATCTTAATTTGATACATGGAAAAAGTTATTAATTTTCCTTAAAGTGCCTAACTTTTAAAGACTTACTTTGTCCATACAAATCTTATGCAAAATATGAGAATGGATAGCAGTAGGTAGATGTGTTATTTTTTCTCTATCAAACATGTATCTTCTACCTGAATGACCAAGATAAATATTCTGTCCAAGAATCTTAAACATTGTCACAGAATATTCAGATAGAGAAACATGCAAATAAAACTGACCTATTATAGTAACATCTATATGGTAAACTCTGAAGGAGTGATTTGAGTCTGTTTGTTTTAGATAAACCATTTGTTTCTTTACTCCAAATATATCCCCCCTTTGTAGGACTACTTGAATCCATGCAGTTGATATTAGCAAAGTATAGATAACATGTTCTCCTCTGTAAAGATCATGATTAAATCTCTATATTCAATAAATAGCCTCTTTAATAATTTGAAATCTCATCAAATGTTTTACACTTGTAAAGTTTCAGTCCTTCTTCTTTTCTAATACACCCTTGGGCTCTTGAGCAGTAGGTGCTAGAGAACTTCCCCCGCTTGGCTCTTGCTCTGTGC
This sequence comes from Xerus rutilus, assembly GCA_028644305.1. Lineage (NCBI taxonomy): Eukaryota > Metazoa > Chordata > Mammalia > Rodentia > Sciuridae > Xerus > Xerus rutilus. Next base: position 7,768,841 of record CM053412.1, on the reverse strand, counting down.
TCTCCTCTGCCTGTTCTTGGCTTTCCAATTCACATTTAGACATTTCATAATGCTCTTCTATATAACCTCCGTCTGTGTCAGCTGTGTAGATTCCATAGCACATGATACTGATGACACCCAGTGGCAGGCCAAAGAGAAAGCAGCCCATAAGTGGCGAGCTCTTGAATATAGACTGCGGAGAGATAATTAAAACTCAGTTGCCCTCAGATGTAATTCTGATATAAAAAGCATGCAATAAATTTAAAACCACTGCAGTTTTCTTCTTCTTGTTGCTAACCAACTTTCTTGAAGTTCCAAAGAAATGTCAATACTTAAATGTCAATACTTAAGCATTAACTATCACATTAAAGATACCGTAAGGCATATAGATTCTGCATCTGTGCATATAAATGTGCACACACATATGCTTGTGCATGTGAGTGTACCAAATCCCTTTTTAAAAAACTAATTTTTCTCATTTTAACTGAAAAGATCTCTTTAAGGTGGTTACTATGCCTGACAGTTTTTGAGCTATTCGTTGGACCATAGGAATCTGATGCTCAAGGCAAAGGCTAGTTACCATGAAGAGAGTATATATATTCCCTTCATGTAGTGTTTTTATCATTTATTACTCATCTGGTTAGCAGTAAAGCCTCATTCACTTAGTAATTTCCCTCATGTTATATATTATCTCCTTAGCTCCCAGAAAAACAAAAGTAATTTTACTGAGTGTTTTTTTCCACTCTACTGTATTTTATGGGTTGCACCTGTAACTCATGAGAACAATATACATAAGTTCAGAAAGATCAGAAATATTATTTTGGATTAAGATAAAAGGAGGTTTACACAGAGTCAGGGTATATTTTGAGGTGGAAATTTAAGGAGGAATAACAAAGAGGCAGAACAAGGCACTGTGTGGGCACTTGCAATCAGATCCAGGAAACTGTGCAACATTTGAAAAACGCAGAGAAAATATTCTAGATGGACTGACGTACATCACTGGAGAAGGGAAGAACAGTGGTCAAGGTTGATAACTTTAGTAGTGTTAATGGTTTACGGAATGGAATGCAGACCAATGCAAAAGTGTGGAAACCAGGTAGAAAGGAGAGCGCAGAAAGTGTGTGACAATGCTCTAATCCATGTTGGTGGCAATAGGAAAATAAAGAAATGCCACTGATAAAATGAAGAACCCTTACTATGTTATTATGCATGGTAAGCCAAAGATTATGAGAGTTGCTTCTCACAATACAGAAGGCTAGCTACAGCTGCATGCCTGCTTTTAGCTATGAAGAGTGAAATGCTGATGACATAGCTCAGGATAGACGATTAAAGCTAAGTTTAGGCATCGAACAAATTTTAAAATGCCTCTGCTGTCAAGGTGACTGAGAGCTGAAGCTGGGGGAGTAAGAATGAGCCTTCAGAATACAGTTACAAGCAAGAAGGCTCAGATCCAAGGACTGAAGTGGGCAAAAGAGACAGACACTGGAAAGCCATGGATTACTGGAGAAATGGGGTGGAGGTGGGGAAAGTAGGAAGTATCACAGCAGTAGGGAAAGGAGAATGGTGAAGATTCCCTGAAGCTATCCAGAGGAACAGACAGACTCAGCCAGCAGCAGGCTCTCAGGGAAACTGCACAGTAGTTCCATACAGTGAAGAGATGGAAATTAGAATGGCAGAAAAAACTAGGCGAGAAGTAAATGAATAAAGGCGAGGAAACATATTTGGAAAATCTAACTACAAAAGGAAAGATAAAAATATAATTGGGGTAAATATGACAAAGTTCTTTGCTAATTTTGATATTATACTTACATATAACAATAAATAAACATTAGGATAAGAAAATGTAAGAAAACATTTCTGGAAAGAATTTGACATATTTTAATTCTACATCTAAAGTCTGCTTTTAGAGAAAGAAGAAAAGGAAGGAAGCAAGGGAGGGAAGGGAAGGGAGGGGAAGGGGAAGGGTGAGGAGGAGCGAAAGGGAACACCTGTAAATAATCTAATTATTTAATCTGGGTAAACTATAGAAATCACAGGGGTGCCTAAAACTTTAAGATCTGGAAGTTTACTTTGAAGACTGCAAAAAAAAAGGAATTCCTGAGACACATTTTCTTCCACAAAAATGACCAATTCACAGGAAACAACACTCAGCAGATAAAAATTTCCTATTATCTAAATTTTCATGAAATTATAAAAATTAAGTGATACCTTTACATGGTAGGTTGGAAAAGTAGTTTGTTAGCGCATACAAACTGATTCTGAATTTCAGTAATGTCATCCATCACACAGAAATAATGAGAAGAACTTAATTTCTATCTGATGGATCTAGTTCATACCCTTCAAATTGAAGACACATTTTGACCAAATCCTTTGAAATTCTGTATTTCACCCTCATTAGACATGAAAAACCCATAATTTCTAAGCTTCCAATGATACCAAAAAAACTGTCCCAACTTACCACAATAGTAGACTTGGCATCAAATATTATTCTTTTCAGTCTCTGCAAAATGCTATCACCTCCTTGGGCCTTCAATTTAATAAGAAAACAAAAATTAAATTGTTATTTAGTTATTACTGCTTAATTTTCCTATGTGAAGCGATTTTATCACCTGAAAGATTAAATCCCCTGAAAAAGCCATGTTTAACACATGTACTGTTTTTTGTCCCATCCCACATTCCTTGTCTTCCTGTGTTAACACAACCTGATTCTCTTCTGAAGAATATCATTCTTTTCTATTCACAACCATGCAGCTTGGTTGAAACTGACCCACTCCCTGAGTCCAGGCATACCCAATTTTTTGAGTTCAGATCTGGGACTGCTGAACCAGAGCTGCTGTAGGATACCTTTGCTATCATGTAGGGAGAGTCTCCCTAAGGATAAAGCTCAAAATGAAGTGCTCAAAGGCAAAGAGTAAAAATCTTCCTGATGAGAATCAATCCAATCCCTGCTCTCAGCCATCCATGAAGTCTGACTCTGAATTTCCAACCGGTGGGGACCAGTACAATCTGTGTTATCAAACAGTTCAAGCTAGGTTCTAGTCATTTACAATGGAAGGGTTCTCATTCATACAGACAAGTTTCACTTGAACCAAAATATTATTTTTGCAAACATAAATTCCCACTATGTGATTAAGAGTGTTCTATAAACTTCTTAACTTTGATCCAAAGTCAATACGCTTATTATCTTTCAAATAAGGACTGTGTAGAACTGAAAACGAAAGTCTACAGAAAATAATAATAATAATAATTAAACTTTATGAAAGCAATAAAATCTCTTGTTTTCCTTTAGTCTACTGTTAAGATGTGTAGCTAGTTACAACCTGACTGTGACCTGAAGGAAAAGCATGATCCTTTAATAATAAGGGTTGCAACCCACATAAAATTAACAGAAAAACAAACAAAAAAATCAACAGATCACTAAGGCAATCTATTCACTTATTTCTGAGAAATATTTTATAGGATTATATTTGAAATTCTCCACAGGGGCTCTAATTCTTAATGCATTTCCTTATCTCTTAGAAATTGTGGTCTTCTTCACAGATTTTCTTAGAAAACCCATCCTAATAATTTAATTCAATGGTCCTTTTGGTACAAAGAGGTACTTGGAGTCAAGGAAGTTCATTTTGGGATTACTTCACACAATATAGGCCCTCTGAGCATCCAGAGCCAACTCTAAAAGCCAGTATCACCTCCTCCAATGCCTCCAAATTACCCTCCACTGGGGCATTTCCACCTGTTAGCAACCTCTGCCACAGAAGACCTTCTGTGGCTAAGAGAAGTGACTCTGCCCATGACAGGAGAGACCATCACATGGAAGCCCGTTCCCTCTCACCCCTAAGCAAGGGCCTGCAATTCCTTCCAGAATCAGAAGCACAGAAACAACTTGCTGCTTCTCTTATAATTCCTGTCACCGCTCTGAAACAGAACTGAACTACTTACTTCTATTGTGCCCTCCAAAATGTCATCAATGAACTGGACCATGTCTTTGGCATCTAAAATCTGTCTATCTAGCAAAAAGTACTGTTGGTTTGATGTGTTCAGCACAACTACAGTCGGGACTGTCAATTCACTGAAATATAAAAACAAAGCAAATAAATATCAAACACAGTGATAATAATTATTCTGCAAATTTTTTATATCTCAATAATTATAGAAAATGGGAGCTATATCAATAATTTTATCCACTTCTACATAAAAGAAAATTTGAAACTTTGTATCAATTTTAAAACTAGTTATATGAGAAATATTCTAAAATACAACACAACAAAGAGCTAAATAATCATGATTAAATGTGAAGTTAAACATCATGATGTATGACGTGTCAATTTCTGGGACAGATTTTTCCTTGTCACAAGTCCATTTAAAATATCATCATTGTTAATCATACACACCCCACCTCAACCACACAGCATTCAGGAATCAGGCTAAGAGTGTGGTCTCTAGAGTCTCACTGCAGATGTTCACATCTGGAGCTTTCCCTTAAAGTCGCAGTATGCCAGGCAAGTAACTTAGCTTCACACATGCAACACTTTTCATTTGGAACAGGGGAGCAATGCTACAAAAATTGTATGAGATAACTCAAGCTAAGCATTCTGCACATACTTTATCATATATAATCAATAAACACTACTGCAAATTCTGTTCTTTTGTTACACTATGTAGCAACTTTACCCAACAACATCAGAATGCATGTATTTTTCAAGTGTACTTGGAAGCTTCAACAAGGCAAATCGTATCCTGGAACATGAAAATATAATTCTTTTGCAGAGTGTCTCCTTCATCAATTTCTCTTAGGTTTAATAGGTCAACCATATGCCTCCTATATCCAATAGGTATCTCGTGGCAATGGAGGGCATAAACAATTGTTTTTCCACTTTGAGTATTAAAAAATTTAGGGCCAGCTATTTCAAATACTCTACAGAGAAACTTTGCTTTTTCTTTCTCTTGATTTCATTACATTCTAGATCTGTTATACTACATCGTTTGACAAACACTCTCAAATTCTTATTAGAATGAGAGGGTTAATACCTTCACAAAAACATAGTAGGTTAAATTATTATAAAAATCTCAATTTTTCCTTACATAGTTATTTTAATCTATTCAAATAAATTCTGGTAGAATTATAGTTAGTTTTTTTTTTTTTTAGTACCAGGGATTGAACTCAGGCTCCCTCGACCACTGAGCCATATCCCCAGCCCTATTTTGGGTTTTATTTAGAGATAGGATCTCACTGAGTTGCTTACAGCCTTGCCGTCAGTGACGCTGGCTTTGAACTTGAGATCTTCCTGTCTCAGCCTCCCAAACTACTGGGATTATAGGCGAGCTCCACTGCACCTGGCTGCAGTTAGTTCTTCTTGAATGTTCAAAATATTATATTTAATAGTTATAACTACCCATTAATACTGAACTTGTTAAGGTATACAACACAATTCAAAGAGTTTCTGAATAATGTCTTTTCAGAGTACTATAAATTATAACATTGAATTGGGAGACAAATGTTTTTAGTAGGGAGCGTTATTAACTCAGTAAGTTTCATATACAGAATTTAGAAACTACAGTAAAATAGTGGAAGACTGTTCTCATTAGAATATATCAACTGCTTTTTTTAAAAAATATTTTTTTAGTTGTACATGGATACAATACCTTTATTTATTTATTTTTATGTGTTGCTGAGGATTGAACCCAGTGCTTCTCACATGCTGGGCAAGCGCTCTACCACTGAGCCACAATCCCAGCCCCGCAACTGCTTTTCTTTTAACTGTTCAACCCATCTCAGAAACAAATTTAAAGATGTGATAGCAAAATCATACAGTACTTTACTCACTCCATCAACAATGTATTGATGTAGTCATTCCCATCTATGTGGCCAAACTGAAAATCCCTAACAAAGAACAACAAAAAGAAAGAGCACAATATTAAAAAAAAAAAAAAAAAAGCCAACCAATACAACAAACAGCTTTAGAGCTTGGAAAGTACATAAGCTGTAAATATCTACTGCATTAATCACATACAATATGTATAGGAAAGTGTCAGTTCTACTGGATTTTGAGACAAATATATGAGTAGCATTAACAAATTTGAAGACATCTCTATTTGTAAGTGTTTAAAATGTATGGAAATAAAAACTTGTCTAACAGAAATATGTTTGAGATAAGCTACCTATTTACTCTAAAACTGGACCATTCAGAAGATACCACCTACTGTGCACCATGTATGCTTACTGACTTTTCAACAGGTTTGGAATAAGATAATAAAAATCAAATAATATAAAAATACACACTGTCTTTTGACAGCAACAGACAGAATGATTTGGCACATAGCAAAAAATTCATTTCTGATGATATTTTTAAATTGTTATTCTTTGAGTTCTTGTTACAATCATCCGTCTAGTTTTGTTCTAACTTCTGATAGCTTATTTTACCATAACCTCAAATTCATGAATATCTGTGCATCTATTTCTCTCCATAAAACCTGTCTCAATGCTTTCAGGAAGCAGGCATGATACAAATAATAAATAAGACTGCATTCTTTTCCTAACTCACAGACACACTATCAATGAATTTCAAGATCCAGAAAACTCAAGCTGAAATGTTACCTGGTACCATTTACTTCATTTACCTTGGGAAGCCCAGAATACAGACTAAGCACCCTTACCTGAAATGTTTGGAACCAGACATGCTTCAGATTTCAGAATTTTTATTATTTTGGAACATTTGCCTATATATAATGAGATATACTGGAGGCAGGACCCAAATCCAGACACAGAATTCATTTGTTTTATACACACCTCAAACACATAGCTTGAAGGGAACGCCAAACAATATGTTAAGTGCTCCTGTGTTTTGACTGTGACCCATCAAATGAAGTCAGATGTGAGATTTTCCATTTGTAGGGTCATGTCAGAGCTGAGAAAGTTTTATATTTTAGAGCATTTCAGTGTTGAGATTAGGGATGTTCAAATTATATTACCACTTTTGCTTTACTATATTACAAAATCTAACTAAACAAAAATAAGGAAATCTTCCAGAATGTAAGCACATACCTATGGAAGTGGTCTCTGTAATCTCTAGCAACTTCCTGAATAACTGATTTTAATCTGCAGAACAAACACATAAATATTTCAGTTCTTCACTTGAAAAATATATTACAAGTAATGAATTAGAACATCTGCCACCTTGTCTAAGTGCAGTAGCAAAAGAAAGATACTAGTATATCAAGTTGATCTAAAGCCATGTATATTCTGAATTGGATGACATTTGAAGCTTAAAACTATTTCAATGGAACTATACCTGGTATGTTCAACTGATGTATTTTTCTCATCGATAACTGCAATAACCACCAGCTTTCCTGAAATTAAGAATGACATATCTAAGTTCAATAACCCTCTTTAAACAAACTTTTCAACTATCATTTTCATTGAGAATAAAGAATTATAGCAAAAAATGTTTCTAAAATCTAATTCCCATTATCTTCCATGTTAAATTTAATTAAACTAGCACATTATAGTATAATATGCATTTGAATCAGTAGAATCAGTGAATTAGTCAACTGCAAGCAATAATTTCTCTTCTGCCACCTGCTTACAAAATGTTAACACTAAATCTATAACAATTGATATATCCAAATTGTTTTCACATCACCCACAAATTGACTAAGATGTTTTTTATTAAAAGCTAAAACCATAAGAAATGAATTTGTAAAAATTTTACTAAGAATTGTTATAGCTGTCAAAAAAAGGAAACGTAATAGTAAGATGATTTTTATACAGCCTATTGCCAGTAATAATACACAGAATTAAATATCTCATGCTTCCCTAATCTTAAATAGAACATGAATCAAATATATCTCTCATTAAGCTTTAGGAGGGTCAGCATGATCTAATCACCAACACAGGTGCTGCAGGGAGAGCGCCAGTGCTGACATTATGTCCGTGGCACTGTCCAAGCCTGGAAGACCAATGGTAAGGCTCAGTTGAATACTAGCTATGTAACAACCTCAGCAAGCTTCAGTTTACTTCAGGAAGTTAGTACCTACTTTATAGAGTCATTGTGAGGGAAATGAGATCATCTACACAAAAATATCGGGCTACTAAGTGGCTCAAAGCAAGATAACATCAATGGTCTCTCAACATACTCCCCACACTACAATGCTGCTCCTGCTGTCTCCCAACTCCATCTTGCTTAAACACATCTCCAAAGCCCACGGTACCTTGAATACTTTTAACACTCTACTGAAAACATTAGTTCACAATGATTATTTTCATTCTTAAAATATTCCATTTACTATTCAGTGTCTATTTTTACTGTGTGCTTCTTTAGTTTTTAGAGGTCTCACGAGTTTCCTGTATTTAGAATGTCTACAACATGTACAGGATCTTCCGATGGGCGAAAAAGATTCAAGAAACACAGGAACAGTTTTTCACAATAATTTAACAATTAATGAGTGTCAAATAATGTGCCAGACACTACGCTGTTTACAGAGGGCGGGGCAATGAGTAAAGGCAGACACAGCTCTGCACGGGGAAAGCAGTGTTGCAGGAGACGCTCTCATCAGATACACATCCAGTAAAAACTACAAAATTCTGAAGGAAAGGAGCATGCTGCTGCAAGAAAGCTACAGAGGGAATGCAGTCTGCGGGGTCAGTGAACATTTTACTAAGGTGAAAATGAATAAAAGTGCGGCTGCAACAGAGTGTGGGAGCAGAAAGGAGGCTGTGGAGTTAAGCAGGAGTCCGAGCACACAAGGATCCGTAGTGACAAAACTGCTCAGGAGACACCACTGTGATACCACAGACAGCCTGGAGACCACCGTGACACCTGTACAAGGGCACAGGGTTGGGGGCATGAACAGGGCACAGCCAGAACTGATGCCTAACAGGGTAATTAGGCTGGACACAAAACAAGAACACTGCCCTAGCACATTTCTGGCTCCACACTAACCTAGGAAAGTGATTATTAATGTAGAGTCAAAGCTGTCTATTTTACTTACTTGAGGTTATGCTATCTCCGGTTATTTTTGTACAAAAACAAAACTAGTATCTTTTATTATTATTACTTTTTTGGTACTGGAGATTGAACTCAGGGGCACTCAACCAATGAGCCACATCCTCAGTCCTACTGTGTGTTTTATGTAGAGGCAGGGTCTCACTGAGTTGCTTAGCGCCTCGCTGTTGCTGAGGCTGGCTTTGAACTCGCAATTCTCCTGTCTCAGCCTCCCTAAGTGCTGGGATTACAGGTTTGCGCCACCACGCCCGGCTAGAACTAGTACCTTCTAAATCCACAGTCTTTGACAGTACTCATGGCCACTTCCAGTCACAAGGAAGCTAAAATGCAGTCAGTCACCAGCAACAGAACCTTAAAAGCAGGCTCAGGACAAATGCCACCCAAAGATAGCATTCTAACTAATGTAACCTGTAAAAACACTCTCAGTCTATACTTATTATCAGATTCAAGAGGAAGGAATCATGAAATGGAAACCCTATATCTATTAATCCTCATGCAAAAAACTAGAACATTGAATAGTGTCACCCTCCTCTTAATCTAAAACTATATTCCATCATACTTAATCCAAACATTGTGAATTAAAACAAAAACTACAAGAGAAGCCATGATTTCTCATTTGCTATATATTAACAAAACACTTTTCTTAAAACTTATAAGTTTTGCAGTTTGCATCTATGAAACCACGTAATTAACTTCTTGTAACTTCCATTTTTACATTCATATTATCATTTTTGATCATGTAACTTTAAGAAATTACCAATTTGATTCATCGCCCCAGCCCCCATAAGTACAAGCAGACCTTATAATAAGGCTGTGGTAAGTTTTACTTCAACTCCTATTACAAAACCAACTGCCTCTGGACAGCCTCTTGGTAGATGATTTTTTTCAAATCCCTTCCTATCCAGGCCTTTCTTCTTCCCTGTCACCATCAGTTTGATTAGTATGCTCTGTATTTAGCTAATCTTTGGTCCCCCATCACAAGTGTATTTATTTGTTAATAAGTTTCTATTCTCAAAAACAATACTAGCATTCAAGTTTAATTTATGAAATGGAGCTTATGATCCATCTCTTTTACAAACTGATTTAAGTAATCAATTAAGGAATCCCAAAGAGTAATGGAGAGCTATATATATACTTGTTACCTGTATCTCCAAGTTCATACAAGAGGAAGCCATCCATAGTAAGGTAATTCTGAAACCTCTCTCTGTTGATCCATGCTGACAGGTCACCATCTTCATACTCTTAAAAACAAAGCAAAGTGACTAAATTGTAGTACAAACATGTTTAACATGGTTGTAATGTTTTAATCTGACAATATATATGAAATATCTGACAAAGAATATAATCTTAAATCCACAAATATTGCCTTTAGAAATCTATTGTAAGCAAGCAATCAGATATACAAAGATTAAAGCACAAAGCAGTTTTTCATTGTAGCATTGCTAAAAATAACAAAAAATAATTTCAAGTAAGGAAAATAACTGAAATGCCCTAAATCAAAAATAAGTGCATTCTGGTATATGTTGGAAAAGATGATTTATAAATTTTACAAATGTTTAATAAATTTTAATACAAATGAATGAGATATTATAACTAACTTCAAAGTTAAACAAGATAGTGACAGAGGATAAAATAAAAGCATGTACTTCTAAATGGCTATCCTACATGGATGGTTTCACTTGTCTGATGGCACTGTAGGTAATTTTTATTATAATTTTTTTTGCCCTTCTCTATTTTATGGATTTTTCTTAGTTTAGAAATCTTCTTCATATGTACAGGTTAAACACACATATAAAACCAGAGCATATCAGCTTTTTTCCAACATCAAATACTTTGTGTGTCAAGCAGACAGAAAACATAATATTCAAAAGATATATTATGTGCTGATTAGAAATATAATTCCCAAGTAATTCTGAAGTAATTACAGTTACATGAAAAAGAAGCCAATGTAAAGTAAATGTCTTTAAAAGCCTACCAACAAGTCTGGCTGAACACTGGATTATACTGACTTCTTGAAAGGTGTGCTTTTTGTCACTTGCATTGCTAAACAAAAGACTTTCAAGTTATCAAACCTATAAAATAAGTAGTATAATGCAAATCTGAAAACATTCATGCATTTGGACTTACAAATCAGGAAGTAAACCTAAAACTAAAAGTTGATTATGGGGCCACAATCTTCACTCTATGTTAGCAGCAAATTTTCCAAAAGACTACTCAAAGTGATAAACGAGAAACTCATTAGAAAATAAACCATCCTCCTGAGCCCTTATGCCAATGCTTCCAAACATATTATTGACAGTTATTAAAATAAATATTTAGAGTATAGCTCCTGGTCTATCTGATCTCCAAGAAGGCTCTAAATACATACCATCTACTCCATGTTAGAAAAGTTTGGCCCTTATAAATGTAGAAACCCCACATATTAATCCCGTCTCAAGCACAAGAATCCACATCTGAATCACGGAGAAATGAGAACAGGGTACTTTCTTAGGCAGTGTCAAAGAATGCATTTAAATCTAAATTGCTGTCTTTATTCCCCCCCCCCCAAAAAAAGAAACAAAGTTGCTCTCTAAGTTGAGGAACTCATAATAAGATGAGAGTAAGAAATTTGTGTGACCAACATTGATAACAATGACTACATATTTTAACTTAGGGGGAAAAATCTCTTCATTCATGTTTTAATCAATTTGTAAAATAGTAACATTAATCTTAAATGATTATTTTAATAAATATACACAAAATTCTTATATAAGGAGTACTATAAGCAAAGAGCAGATACAGATATGAATTATCTCCCTTCTCTTTTTACATACTCAATTTCCTCTTAAGTTCCTTTTTAAGACTGATGTCTAATACAGATATTCAATAAACATCCAATGAATGACTGACTAACCACACAAATGAACTAATTATACATGCCTCTATCATCTAACATTATCAGTTACCTCCTTTGCATTTTAGGACATTAATCTATCTGCCATATTATCTCCTTCACAGATTATTTTGAGGATAAAATGACACTGTCAAGTTAAGCAGATGAATAGCATGCCTTCTGTACACTTCTATCACAAAAAATTACATTCAGGTCTTGCAATGAAGTTAATGAAGATCAGAAATGTTCAATTTTCACATGACTGTTTTAACTAAAAACAAAACATTCTTTTCATTGGATACTCTTCTGTCCATTTAAATTAAGGAATTTAAAGTCTATTGTTCTCTGCTAGTCCTGGTTTTCTGTTACACAGTATGATTCAATGAGATAAACCACCACACTCTACAGCGTTCCTGCAATGAACAGAACGCTCCACATCTGTGCTCTCCAACACACGCAGCCACATGTCACTGGCTAGTGAGAATGAGAAACTCAATTTTTTTTATTCAATTATAACTGAGACAGCTGCTAAGACTGCTATTTGATAAGAAGACACTGCATTCACTTTCACTCTGGAGCAGATTTGTAGTGTCCAACAGACGTCACTTTCTTCCCCGTCCCCTGAAACTTAAAAGTATCTCTGGAGGTCCTAGGTAGTCTGCTGCACTTCCTGTGGTACTCAGCACAGTCTGGGAATGGGGTGGGAGGGGTGGGTAGGGATTTGATGGCGTTAGCAAATTATTAATCGTCCTAGGTGTTCTAACAGCATGAGGCTATCTAACACATATGGATGGTTCACATTTTTAAAGAGAGGTATATGAAACACCAAAGTGATGAAATAACACTGAGATTTGCTTTAAAATATTTTAGCAAAGGAGGGAAAACTGGAAATCCATAAC
>CM053412.1:7737477-7755589 GCA_028644305.1 Xerus rutilus | reverse complement strand
AGCTCAATGCACAATAGCTAAACTGTGGGACCAACCTAGATGCCCTTCAACAGACGAATGGATAAAGAAACTGTAGTATATATACACAATGAAATATTACTCAGCATTAAATGATAACAAAATTATGGCATTTGCAGGTAAATGGATGGAGCTGGAGAATATCATGTTAAGCAAAGTAAGCCAATCCCAAAAAGTCAAAGGCTTTATGTTCTCTCTGATAAGTGGATGCTGATCCATAATGCGGTAGGGAGCATGGGAAGAATGTAGAAACTCTGGTCAAAGGAGAGGGAGGAGATGGGACACAGGGGCAGGAAAGATGGTGGAATGAGATGGATATCTTTGCCCTACGTACATGTATGACTGCACATATGGTGCAACTCTACAAAATGTACAACCAGAGAATTGAAAAGTTGTGCTCCATTTGTGTGCAACGAATCAAATACATACTGCTGTCTGCTGTCATGTATAACTAAGTAGAAATTTAAAAAAAAAAAAAAAAAGCTGAAGTAAATGTAAAAAAACCTTGCTGACAAGTATGTAAGATTTCATCATATCATTCTCTTTATATTGTACATTTGATATCAAAATACAACTTTTAAAAACAGATCAAATACTTCTTCAATGAAGTGATTTCTCTGATGAGGGAGAGAGATGTAGCTGGAGAGGAATTTATGGAGGCTTTACTATTGAAGATGTTTCATTATTTCATTTTTTTATGTGCCTGAAATGTTAAGTACTGGTTTAAATTAATTCTGAACATTTTTTAAAGTAATGTATGGGAATTGCATATGGTTTACTTCTCAAAAGTCACAACATTTGACAAAAAAAATTTACTATAGGCAAAACTCAGAATGAAAATACAAGAAATGGAGAAACTAAAATTGAAGGGTAAAAACAGTCATTCAACTATAGGGAACTGTGAACAGTAGTAGCATTTACAAAATCTTATCAACACCTCCTGTAACAGACAATATAGCATTTAATTTTAAAATGTTCTATATGGATTAAAACTTTGGAACTTACCATCATAAACAAAGTAAGTTTCATCTTTGAAAACAAGCACAGCAGGCACCTCTTTTAGGGTCACATACTGCAAAACATCATAAGTTTAAATAACTTTTATCACTAAAAAATTTTAATTGATAGCTATGGTTTCAAGTATTGAAAGATAACAAAGTTTGCCTGTGCACAACAAACACCAACAGAAAAATTAGTTACAGATTTAGTTATAAAAAAGTCACAAAGTTAAAAAGAGTAGAGTCAATTCCAAATTCCCCTAAAGATTGGGTCTGAATGTCCTTATACACTTGCACACCGTCCAGTTCACCACGGTAACAGCAATGGATTTATTCTCAGAACTGATAACAGACCTATAGGTATCATCGTGGGAAGTACAACACATAGCACAACAGCAAGGTACAGGGCCAGTCAGCCCACCTGGGTTGACCTTCCCCACCATTCACCCGTTGGGTGATAATGAGCCAAACACCTTATCTAGGGGAGTCTGCCTCCTCCTCTGTGAGAGAAGGACACTGAGACCACTTCCCTCACAGGGCAGTTATGAGTTATATTAGATAATGAATGAGAACATGTTTAAACTGTTTTATAAATGATTTACAACAGTGTTAATAATAATGAATTCATTCAGAAGTACCTGCTTCTTTTACCTACTTGGTACTAATTTCAAAGGAGTAAAATTACAGTAGAGAATCAGAACCAGATCAAAAGATAAGAAATAATGAGAATAATTACAAATAAAGGGAAGGAAACACATCTTAGGACAGGGAAGATAATATAAAATGATTTGGTTACATTACCACCAAGAAATGATACAGCACCAGAAAAAAACAAAAACAAAACAAAACAAAAAGGAGTGGTAACACTCTTAGGTAGGGCTCTAAAACCCATATGCCCCATTTACCTGCTCTTGTCATACACACAGAAGTATGAAAGAATTTTTCAACATTCAGCATGTCTCTCTTTCAAAGACATCTGAATGGTTTGTCCTAGAACACCACTGAAGTAGTCTGAAGACCCATAGCCATCCAGTTCCACATACTCCCACTTTTTTTTCCCTCCCGTGCTCCTTTAAACTCACTACATTATATTGTAGGCATCTGTCTACATGCCATTCTTCTCCATTCACATTTAAGTATTCTGAAGTCAGAAACTACCTTAATTCACCCCTCTTATCCTCCTATAGCAACAATCAGAATTTTCATAAATCCTAATTGTAAAGATAATGAATCTCTGGCCAAACACTAATATTCAAAATATGGATGAACCATAAAAATCATGGACTTTGCCCTTTTTAGAGATTTCTCTACTGGAGTAAAACTCCTTGTGATACTTTGAAATAACCATTATTTCCCCCTAGCACACTTTTGCCAACTATATACACAGAACTAAGAGATGACATACAGTAATATTTCCAAGAATAATTTAAAACTGCGTAAAGAAACTAGTTGACAGAGATAATACCAACAAAAGTGATATATAATAATCAAGTGTGCCCATGCAGCCGGTGCTATCTATGCCTACTCAGAGCCCTGGTGTCTGAGGCTTATGACCTAAGACATCCCATTGCTACATGAGGATCAGGATGGTGTCAGGGCCTGTAACTGAGTAAACCGTCTGGTGCACTCCAAGAGAAACTGCTAAGAAGGCTCTACAGATGAGGGTTCACCATAAACTCTCTAATACTAAAGAATGTACCATTGGACTTAGAAGACAAAAAACAATTAGAATTTCTAGTTCAAGTTCATTTTAGGTTTTATGTCGCATACTGGCATTCTATACTAGTGATCTGCAACCTTTTCAGACACCTGTTTAAGAATCTGATGGCAAAGATGGCCCTTCTTCCCCTATCTGCCAAAAGTAAAAGGATAAAGAATACTGTGCAAAATAACTTGAACTACACTTAACTACATAAAGTAAAACGGGTTTAGGTAGACCAAAAATTGCCTGAGGTACTCTAAGGAGTTGAAAATCAGTTCAGAGTACATATTTATAGCATAAACACCTGCATACACATTGCAGGAAACATAAAACATATCTTCTAGGTAAGTCTGTAATCTTAAATCAAAACTTAAACATTAAAACACTTTAAAAATAATCAGAAGTATAATATGACTTACCTTTGTGAAAATAAAAATATTTCAACATTTTGATAACTTATACTAGTTAAAAAAAAAAGCTCCTTTGATATCCTTCATGTTTCCCTTGTTACTGTCAAATTTCTCAGGTACCCTGCAAAGCAAAAATTTTCATACTGTGGTCTCCACGTTCTTATCTGCTGTTGATCTCTCAAGTGACACCATACGATATCTGTCCCCATTGCTCCTCTCAAAAACAACCACATCCAGGTGGACACTGTGGTTACTTCCTCACTTTGACTACTTCCTAAGCAGGTGACACAATCAGCTACTCCTTTCTAAAATACATTTTTTTTTTTGAATCTTGGCTTCCCACTCATCTTGTTTTCCTACTTTACTGGCTATTTCTACTCATTTTTCTTTGCTGTCTTCAGACTCTGGGACCACTTGTTTCTTTAAAATACTGCATCCCATGTCTAGGAAGTTTATTCATATAGCCTTGCCTTATCTCTAGACCTCTATATCCAACTGTTTATTTAAGACTTGAAATTAGATGCCTGACAAGTTACACCAAACCAAATTAAAGAGAACAATTCAAGTTCTTGATCACTACTCTACTTCCCAATCATTCTTCCCCAAACATTCCCTGAGCTCATAAATAACGCCACCAGTGACGGAGGTGTTCCCAACGTGCAGGCCTCACTTTGAGCCCACCCTTTTACCTCCACATCAAGCCCTGACAATTTTATCTCCTAAACACAACAATCCTTTCACTTCTCCCAGTTCTTTACTAACCCCCAAGCCCAAACTCTCGAGATTACTGCAAAAGTTCAACTAATATCCCTGGATCTTCTTTCCTATATATCCAATTCACAATTCATTTTGCATTTAGCACAGAGTAATGTCTTTAAAATGAATATCAGACCATGTTCTCCACCAACCTCAGCCTTATCACATTCCTTGACCTCTAAATCCTGTAGTGGCCTGTGCCTACCTCCCATCTTCCTCTCTCATGGCACCACCATCACTTTGGCCTACCGTTCAGTTCCTGAAATATGCTGGGTGTATTCTCATCTTGACATCTGTATTATCTTTGCGTGACTCTTTCACATCATCTCAAGTCCTGCTTTATATATTCTTTTCTCATATAGACATTTCTTAATAAACCAATATAAAGCAAATATCCCACCTCTGTATGTCCAAACTATCACACTTTCCCTTTTTTTTGTTTTGTAGGATTTATGAGATCCTTTATAGGTTTGTTTACTAAGAACTTCTCTCTCAGGCTCCAACAGAGGACCCAACAGAAGATTTCATCTGTAACACACATGCACATGCATGTGCACACACCCAAGTCAATCTACTACTTATGAACAACCTAAGAGCATGAGGTATCATTTGTTACCAGCTTTACTATTTTAAAGAGAAAAAAACCACTACAGTAATAATTCCTAAATTTCATGAATCTGGTGATATTTGTTTATGAATAAAAAGCAGTCTGGCACCAGCAGCAAAGCCTCACAATAAATAAATCATATAAAGTCAAGTAAAATTTAAAAAATAAATTATTAAAATATAATTTTAAATGTTACCTCAGGAACCACTTCTTCTGAAGCATAAAAGAAATATGTATATACAATCATTTCTGAAGCAGCATCTATGTATTTCTCCTATAACGATATAAAGAGGAAAAAAGGGCCTTTTAAGAATAGTAACTAAAGATCAAAATTCATTCCTCATTAAACAATCGGAGCCACCTTATGCAGTAAGCAGTAATATTACCATTTGCTACTACATGTCCTTTTGTGTGAAAAGATGGAATATAAGCACATGAAATGAGTTGTTTCTAGGGCAAAAGATAATTGTAACCAAGTGCTTTTATCCTCCTCCATACCTATCTGATTATTTATTTGATACTGAATCTTGAATTTCATTCAATATATTAATTTAAGTTAGATAAACAATGAATGACAGTGATGATTATAGGGAAGTGTGTGCACACATACACACAAAATAACTTAAGACAATAATGGCCTTTGGCCTTTAAAAAGTTGATATTCAGGGGCTGGGGTTGTGCCTCAGTGGCAGAGCATTTGCCTCACACATGTGAGGCACTGGGTTTGATCCTCAGCATAAACAAAATAAGGATATTAAAAAAAAAAGTTGACATTCACACTACAATTTGTAGTCTCAAAGATGTACAATGCTAAAAAGCAGTATGAAATTTAAATAACCAGGTCAGTAATAAAAGAAACACTAAGGCAGGCAGCATCTACCAATGTTTTTACCAACTTCTGTTGAGAGCAGCGACCACCACAGAAGGTATTCAAGAAAGTGTTCGTATTACAAAAAATACTTAAGATTGAACTAAAAGATTTTTTGTAAGTATGGAGTAAATTTTGAGGTTCCGATGAAGTCTTAACTATACAGCAAATTTAATTATAATCATATGTTTTTGTGGATTAAAAAATAATTTCATACTTTCAAAGGTGATTCTCCACCTATGTAAACAAAAAATACACGATGTCTCTTCTGCACATGTTCAAACATCTGCTGACTTGGAAGCGGCCGAACCAGAGCCCTGTTTGAAAACAAAACAAACAAATGTGAACTAAAAATTGTACATAATTTACTCTACTCCCATTTATATGAGGGCTGATCATATCTACAGTTAAAAAGTTTTAATAATGTAGTAATTTGTTATCCCCAAATCCATATAAACCCAATAAAACCTCAACCCACAACTATGATTATTTCTAAATATTAACAATATATGTACCTATAATTTAACCTACCAGTGTGAAAACAAATTTCAAGTACCTCTCTTCAGAGAATATTACCACTGCCAATATTTTGATAGGTAAAAACAGAATTATCATCTTTTATATCCCTTGGTTAAAAACAAAACAATTCACATAAGAATGTTTTTCCCCTTTTAAAATTACATTCACAAAACATACTGTGACATACTCTCCCAAGAGTATACAGTGTATAAAAATATTTATATAATATTCTGTCAATTTAAATGTTAGTTTCTAAGTATTCTACAGATGTTAGAACTGAAAATTTCCCAGCACAGGTTATTATTTTCAGAAAAAATACAATGGTATGCATAATAATGCATAAGAACCTTCTAGAGAAAAAACATTCTACAGTTTTATTATGTATTTTTCAAAAGCAAATGAAAATGAATTACATCAAAATTATTCTAAAACATATCACATAAAAAATATCATTAAATAACTAAAAAAAGCAATTCTCTTTTTAAGATGGTTGATATTGTCAGATTTTTACCCCACAAAATTCATAAAAAGAACAGAACACACTTTGCAAAGGCAAACATTTTCAAAACACACAGTTCTTGGGATTCATTGCATCACTTTCCACCAACCTCTATTTTAATGCTCCATAATTAACTAGCAAGTGATGCAACTCCAGAACTGACTCCTGAAATTTCACTTGCAATAAAGTCACCCAAAGTTACATCAGGAGAAGCCCTTCTTAAGCTTAAACCAAAAAGCATTAAAAACTGTCAAAACCTATACACTAATAAGCCATGGGGGAGTAAAGCCCCTTCCCCAAAACATTCTCTTCATATAAAAGTTATTTCAAAACTTATTTACAAAACAAAGAAAGGAAATTTAAACACGCAATCAATGAGTAAATGTATCAGAAAGCATCCTAACCTTCTATAAACATATTCCAAATTTTGTGAAATTTCTCAAATAATTTGAGACAATATCATACCACACATCAATCCTATTCTAATAGCTATTAGGAATATCAATATATCCTGTCAAGCTCATATTCTTTTAAGCCAATATATGTTAACCTATCTTGATAAAATGTTCTCTTCAAGTGGTTCTACATAATCACTTTAAATAATTACATGCATAAATAGTCACATTAAATTATTATTCCTCAGCACGACAGATTTAAAAAAAATATATCACTTTTAAATCAATAAGAAATGCTATGGAAGAATTATTTTCCTTACCAATAAAGCCTCAGAAATCTGTAATTCAAATGGATAATTGGGTTTTAATTGTCCTATTCTAAACTAATAATGCAAGGACATCTCACAGCTGGCATAAAGCAGCATGTGACGATAAGGACAAGTATTTTAGTTGTATCTAAAAATCATTTTTTAGTATTACAGACTAGGAATAAAAGCTGAAGTCTATCAGAACACAAATAATCCAGGGACCTCTCTTAAATTCCAAATTTAGGTAGTAAGAAAATTTCAGCATAAATAATTTTTGAGTTCTAAATTGTGCACCATTCTGATTAGTGTGGTGAAATCTCACACAGTTCCACTTCATCCTGTCCAGGGGTGTGAATTATTCCTTTTTCTAGTGCATGCATGCTGTATAGACTTCCTGCATATTAGCCACCTAGCAGCCCTTTTCACTGTCAGATGGACAGTGAAAGTATCACAGTGCTTATGTTCAAAGAACTCTTAATTTACTTGATAATGGCACCAATGTGCAAGAGTAGTGATGCTGGAAATTTGGATACCAAAGATTAAAGGTTTGCTTTAATGCTTTAAGTGAAAAGGTAAAAGTACAATAAGGTATTGAGAGGAAAAGACAACACATTCATATAACCTTCATTACAATATATTTTTAGAATTGCTATGTTTTATTATTTGTTACTATTATTTATCTCTTGCTGTGATTAATTTATAAATTAAACTTTATCCCAGGTATGTGTCAGAAAAAACATGGCATATACAGGGTTTGGTACTATGCACAGTTTCAGACATTTGCTGGGAGTCCTGGAATGTAACACCCATGAATAAAGGAGGATTGCCTTGTAAGTAATGCAAAGTTTGAAATGTATTAAAATTCACTGTAGAAAATTTCTTCTATACACAAAGTTAATTTAAATGTGAGATTAACAAATACGTAATATAAACCACTGTTTCTTTAAAGCATCTCTTTGCATATGCTACATACCTATCTTTCATCAATTAATCATCAAATGAATAAATTTTATTTAGGTAATTCCCTAAAATATGTGCATTCAAATTGGTTTATTACAATATATCTAATTTTCAAATGTCAGTATTATATAGTAAAGGCTCCTCCTGATAAGAACTTACCCAGAAACTCTGTGAGCAAATTCAATAATATCATCTTTTGTTCGTGGTCCTCTGTAATTATATGCCAAGTTCCCCTTTAATCTTAAATAAATAAATAAAATAACATGAATTATTTTAACTTTTAATATTTAATGTTAATGAATATTATAGCATAAGATTACAGCATACAAAACAGTAATCCCAGAGGACTTTAACAAGTAGTATAGACACATAAAATATAGCAGCCAATTAGCTTCAGAGGATCAGCAACTCAAAATATACAGAAAAAGCTGTATTCTAACAAATTATACAAAATGTTTGACTCTGTATTTGACAGTTACACTGAGCCTATGCCTTCTGAAAAGTAAATAATCTACACATTCACAGTCAAGAGTTTCAAAGCAGTATGATTCCTATCTTATCTGTCAAAAGGTAAATAAAAGGGAGGAAATTTTAGTATTTTAGTAAAGTCATACAAATTTGAACAACAAACTATCAGAGTTACTTTATAGATGTTCCAATATCTACCATAAAAAATACATAAAATTACTTTTCTAAAAATTTAGGTAATTCTTCAGAAGGCTGCTGATGATTAATTTATGTGTCTAATTAACAGAAACTACGAAAAAGAAAAATTAGGAAACAGAACAGAATACCTATAATTAAACTGAAAAGAAAGGAACATTAAACTCAAAAAGTGAGAGGCTTAGCAAACATTTTGAAAAAGTGAAGGAAAGAAATGAACATAATACTGAATATATAATAAACTGAAGTTACTCAAACTTTGATATCTGAGATTTTAAAATATTGAAAAAACTTTCATCATAAAAATAACTTTAAAAACTCCTCAGCTATCCACATTACCAACATAAGGGTAATGAATGTCCTGAGAAAATTCAATATTGGTCCTTTAGAGTTATCTTCCAATTTGTACACTCTATTAGATTTGATCAATATCTACAAATTAGATTTAATGTCCATCAATTTTGATTCCCTTCATGTCTTTTATCTCTAATAAAGTAAATTTGGTCATACAATCATTAAATCTGTTAGGAGACAGGATTTACACAGATAAAGCAGAATACATACTTGAGCATCTCAAGAATAAGAGACATTTAAAAATTGATGACTGTACACCATGTCTTGTGCAGGGCATGCCACATAATAAGCACTCAAAACACATTTACTAAATTAGCTGTAAACATTTAAACTTAAAAATGAAGAGTATTCCCTTTCCTTTGAATACAAATATTAACTTAAAAAAAAAAAAAGGCTGAACCCAATCCTCAATCTTCCAAAGAAATTACTAGAAATAAATGTACTAAAATGTAAGCAGAGTGAACTAATAAAAAATACACATATGAACACACAACACTCAACTTACAGCTTAATTGTTGGATAACCTCGAACTCCAAACTCTGAAGCAAGGCCTTGATAAGAAAAAGAATAAATAATTCTGAATTTTTTTAATTAAGAAACTAGATAACAAATGAGCCTTTTACTTAAAAATATATACTTATAAAAGCCCTTGCAGATATGTTGCTTTTGAGTGTCAAAAAAGAAACTCACATAGAAAAATAGAAAACATGGCATTCTCATTCAAATAAATTACTTAACAATCCAATCCATGGCAGACACAAAATACTCTGATGAAATTAAACATGCCAAAAGAATGGTTCAAAATTTATCTCCTGAGTAATCATTATAAAAGACTTTCTGGTTATTATTATTTTAAAGTACATAAGGTACTTTTTCTTTTGACTTTATTTCCAGGACAAGAATTTTTTCCTAGATCTAATTCATTTTTCTAAAAAAAGATCCACTTCTTCCTTTATTATTTACTGCATTTTAATTTAAAACCTCAAATTGTATGTGCAAATTTATTCAATTAACTGGAGTAAATATATGATTGAAAAGCAACTTTACATTTTGTAAGTTTCTGCTTTTGTAATAACCTAGAATAATTCCAATTGACTCAAAAAGATTATTCTGAAATCCTCACAGTAATTAAAATGAGAAGTGTTTGTTCCAATGACCATCTTTTGAGATGAAAGAAGAAATAAAAATAAAACCAAGTAAATGCCAATAGGGACTTTCAGAAGTATAAAAAACATTCACTGAATTAATACTATACTCAGGGCAACAAGGAGAGAAGAAAAATTCTAAGTTAACGGACATCATACAATATAAAAAACATTTGCAAAGCTATACTAGTATTTGTGCAGAGTGCACCGTGTTAACCTCCAAACTTCTTCCTCCATCATTTCCTCTATTTCCAGGTTGTATGTGTACTGCAGTTGGGGAGAAGGAAACTGCTGCTAGGCCTGGGCTCCAGTCAACACTCACTTCATCTCTAGTTTCTTATTACACCTCCCCAACTCAGAATAGCAAGGGAAATCTGTAGCAAGATAACACCCACATCTCTCAGCCTTCCCTCATTGCCTTAGAGTTCTTCTCGAGGCACATGGAGGGAGGTGACCAAAATAGTCTGGACAGTGATCAACACTTACTTTCCTTAATAGGTACGACAAACAGCAAGGCTAACTAAAACTCAAGTTCCGGAGGTCCTGTCTCTGAATATCTGTGTAAACTTAGAGCAACTACACAATTTGTGCCCATCTCTAACTTACAGCTTAATTCTGTTAAGAGTATTCTTAACAGAATATGAATATGACTGTGACTACCAAGATGGCATTCTCTGAAGCAAAAACACTGACCTGGGAGAGATTATATGAGTAAATC
Source organism: Xerus rutilus (assembly GCA_028644305.1). Classification (NCBI taxonomy): domain Eukaryota; kingdom Metazoa; phylum Chordata; class Mammalia; order Rodentia; family Sciuridae; genus Xerus; species Xerus rutilus. The sequence continues at coordinate 7,744,669 of CM053412.1, read as the reverse complement.
CTGTCCTTCCCAAATTATGGAAGCCAACAAATACAAGCCCATATCATCTTCACCTAAAAACTGATTAAAACCTGCCAAAACATAAGACGATAACTGATTGGGGGAGAGACTTACACCCCACCAAGTAATCAATCCATATAAATTATCTTAAAATGTATTTATGCACAAATCAATTTCAAAAAATGAAGTATGCACTGACAAATATAGCGATGATATTTCAAAGCATGAGGTGAATCTCTTAACAGGTTTCAGAGCAAAAATCCCAGCTCCACACTGAACCCTATCAATTTCTTGACCTCAGTTGTCACATATATAAGTTTTCATATCACCCATCCTAAAGCCCCTTGGCTCTTTGACCTTCATGTCTGACCGAATTTCAATTGACAATGACTGTCCTTAGCTTCCCCTAGAGGGGAACGACAATGTAATAAAAAGCACACAAGCAAAGCCTAGGTTACAGATGTATAATGACCAAGGTTAAGATTCTAACTACTCCATTTATTATCTAATGCAACACTGGATGACTCAACTTCTCTCATTCTGCTTTGGAAGATGATACTACTTAAGATACCATTCACTTTTCAGAATTACAGGCAGAATTTTTAAATGTGAAAATATGTAGAAAAGTGTCTAACACAGAGTCTAGCACATAGATGATCCTTAAATGTTAGATCCATTTCCTCTCTACTCTTGTTCTTGATCTGTTAGTAATTATATGCTGATACATCAACATGCCAATAATATTAATGAATACTAATATGGAAACTTTTTAACAGGCTTTACTATCCTTCCACTGTACTTTGAAACATTTTTGTGTGAAGGAAAAAACAGTGCAAATTCAAATTAAAATAAAACTTAATGAAGATGTGGAAACTTGTTTAGCAACATAACAATTAGGAAGCAAGGTTGCAAATGAGACTCAGTCTAACTTTTCATTCTTTATTTTTTATAATAGAGAAGAATGATACTATTTCTTCAGAAACAGAAGATCCTGTTTGTAAAACGAGTAACTCTCCTTGAAGTTTTGTAATTTTAAATATTTCTAAAATGAGATTACACACGAAGCAATCTATTTTATTTCTCACTTCTCCTTGAAATTATAATAATTTGATGAAAGAGACAGGTAAGGATATGAATCATGGTAATCTTTGATTCTAGGCCTAATTCTGTCTCAAATTCTGATATGTACAATTATTCTCATGTCACCTTAGTTACCATGTTATTTAACCTATAAACTGCGGGAGAGGGAGTAGTGAGTAGTTAGCCTTAAACTCTGAATCTCTTTTTCAGCTGTAAAATACTCTTTCTAAGTATCACTATGTATCCAACATGAAAAGGGCATAAAGACAGTAGTGGTTCTCAGTCACAATGTGAAGATGGGAGTGGGCAGCGAAGAGGTGACACCACTAGCATCTAGTGAGCAGAGGCAAGAGACAATGCTAAGAAAATCCTACAATGCACAGAACCCCTGGAACCCCCCAGAATACCCCAGAATTATCTGGCCCAAAATATCGATAATACAAGGTTAGAAAACTTAAAACGTAATCACTGATCAAATAGTGCTTACAATCTATAAAGTAAAAGTAATTTGCAAATATAATCTGTAAACATGAAATGAGAATAAGAATTTTATTGGTCAAACACCATTGCATGTTTAGGCATCAAGACAGATAAACTATGATTTTATCATAAAACCATATCACAATTAAAATAGAGACTAAGCAGAATTCCATCGGTTCCACAATAAAATCAGCATCCCATTACAGGGCACATGATATCACAATTTAACCACTGAATAAGAAATTTTTGGTATTTATTCTTGAAGGAATATATACACAAAGAAAGGCTAAAATACATATCTGAATTTACAGTGAACACTATTATAGCTTTTTTGTTAAATTTGATATTAGTATGCATGAAGAGTTGAATGAGGTGGCACACACCTGCGATCCCAGCAACTAGGGAGGCTGAAGCAGGTGAATCACAAGTGTGAGGCCAGCCTCAGCAACTTACGGAGACCCTCTGCAACTTAGTGAGACTGTCTCAAAAATAAAAAATAAAGAGGAATGGGGATGTAGCTTAATCGTAAAGCAACCTTGGGTTCATTCAAGCCCTAGTATCAAGAAAAAGAAAAGAAAAGAAAACAAACCAAAACAAAACAAAAAACAAACCAAAACCATGCATTAAGAAGTTTCTGGTATAATTCCAAATTCAAAGAACAGAATAAATCATACAGTTCAAATTTCTCCCGTTCAAAAGTCCCACACAGAGATGCGTTGGATTGAGTCTGATGGTATTTGCTTTCCATCACTATAAATAGATGAATAAAGCCGGGTACAGTGGCGCAAGCCTGTAATCTCAGCACTCAGGGAGTCTGAGACAGGAGAATTGCAAGTTCAAAGCCAGCCTCAGCAACAGCGAGGCACTAAGCAACTCAGTGAGACCCTGTCTCTACATAAAACACAAAATAGGGCTGGGGATGTGGCTCAATGGTCAAGTGCCCCTGAGTTGTTTAATCTCCAGTACCAAAAAAAAAAAAAAACTTTCTTGACCAAATCTGCAAGACTTCCATTTGGTAGGGTGGTGTGGACTTCATGATTCTGAACTGACAATGAATTCTCATGTCATCCTAATGCAGGTCAGTAGTCTACAGATGATAGGCTCAGAAACAGAAGTGGCATGTGGGGTGGAAGAGGTATTAGTGAAATAGCCAAATTGTTAGCATTCTACAGTTAAGAGAGAATAATGCCAACAGATGATTCAATTTCTTTATCTATTTAAATCTAAATTCCATTAAAATGCCTAAATTTGAACTGCCTCAAAGTATTTAAAAAAACATTGGGAAGTATAAGCCAAAAATGGATTTGTAATGTCTCCACAGCGGTTCTCCATATGTACCAACTTTTTTTAAATATTAGGAAGATAAATTTCTTTTTTCCACAGAAGTGGAAAAAACATCCATCCCTAACACGAAATACTGAATATTTACCCATGTCTACATTGATTACTGTTTTGTCTCTCCCCATAAAAAATGCAAGCTCCACAAAAGCAGAAATTTTTGTCCATTTTGCTCACTCGCAAATTACCAATGCCTAGAATGCTTCTGTCTTATCCCAATGTATGGTATTTAATGAATATGACTCAATAACTTTCTTATAAAGGAATGACTTTTTTCAATATACCATGTTTCAATTATTCAAGGGGCCACAAGTATTCACAAGAACATGTCATTATGAAGGTTGGGATGCAAGCTAGGGTGGGGTATAAAAACCACCTATCACAACGCCTGGCAGATAGTAGCCTCAGGATATCTCAATTCCCCTTTCCTTTCTCCCAAAAACAGGTGGTCTGTGTGGGACAATGTGTTATATGTTTACTTCCCACAAAGTAACCTCCATAGAGGTTTCTCTCCCCCGCAATTAATTCAATATAACATGTAATACAACACAGTGAAGAAATAAAATCTGTGACAATCATGAAATTAGCGGCAAAAATCAAATCTCTGGCTTATGAAAAGTAAAAAAGTTGCTGAAAAATTAAAAAACCACCTATAGCATATATACATATATACATATGTGTGTATATATATTTTCTTGACTTATACACAAACACTATATTGTGAAGACTCAGAATACTGTTTTTTAATCACAGCACTTAAAACACTCCCTTATTTAAGCTACTCAGGAAAAATATATTGGCTTCTTCTCCTTTTTTTTTTGTAATGCTAGGAATGAAAACCAGGGCCTTGTGCTAGGCAAGTGCTATAACACTGAGCTACAACCCCAGCCCTTGTATATCTATTTTTCCCCTAATCAGAGTTCCAATGTAAATATGACACATAGAAACACTTAATAAATTGATGGATTAGATACTATAATAAATTTTGACAATGTAAATTGTTATTTATCACTGAAACATCACATGAGCAGTTTACCATAAAGATTTTTACTAATTTATATAAACTATTTTTCAATGATTTTTCTTTATAGTCCCACTTTGCTTTATACATTACTACTCCACTGAATGATTCAAGTGATCACAAGAATTTACAGTTTTTATGACGTTTACACTTACTGGTTTGTTTATCTTTCTCCATCTATAAGGCTGTATTATAAGCATTTCCAAGCCAGGAAGGATTTGTTTGAGTCTTTCTTTAATCTCCAAAGACTTGGTTTATAAACAGTAGTTAAGAAATAATAATTGAGTGAACTAATGAATGATTGCATCTATGAATATGTATATACATATCTAATCAAAATGTGTCTAGACATAAGAACCTATCTTATGTGTAATCACTGAAAGCAATACCTTATTTAGTGTCCTTAAAAAGCTTCCTTCAAGAAATAGCAATTCAAGAATGCTATTTTCTCCCCTTGACAATATCCCAACATTTATCTTATTTCAAAGTTGCAAAATCTGATGTGTGATCAGAAACTCCAGCTCTAAGCACTCAAATGCACTCTAGTTCCCCAAGTCACAAACATCAATGAAGCAAATAGGTCCAATTCAACTGAGGTTGAAAATGCACACAAAATTAAACTTATCACTCTTTTCCACATGACAGTGGTAGTATAGCTTAGTCAATATATTAAAGCACTGACAAAATATCTCATCTATGACTTCAGCCTTGAATATAGTAAGAATTCCTTTTTTACTTCACTGTACTGCTTCTACCCAAGCCTAAGTTCCAAGCAACTCATACCAGGACCCATACAACTTACATAATTTTCCTGTCCCTACCTGCTTGTTTCTTTCATCCTATAAGTTCCTGATAAAATTTTTTATCGCATAATTTGCTTTCTCAAAAATGCATATTACTTCGTTATTGACCACTAATAAAATGCAAAACATTTTGCCCTGGAAGGTTCTAATAATCTGAAGTCATCCTTTACCATTGCATATGGGCTACTGCAGTAAGGAGTTTTGAACATAAAATAGTAATGAAATCTTCACAACCTTGGAAATATCACTGTCCCTTACAGACATAGAAACTAATCTTAAGAGAGGTTAAGTACTTTCCCAAAGCCACAAAAGTAGAACATGAGAAAGTTGAGATTAAAACATAGGTTCATCCTGCTCCAAAGTATGATCTATGTAAAGATGACTTTCTAAAAAGAAATGTGTATTACACAGTTCAAATTTCTTTTAAGCTAAAATAAAAAGAAATGTATATTTATAACATACAACGGATTTTACATGTATGCAACATCATTCAAACTTCAGAATAACCAATATGAGCTGTATTACAATTAACTATTTACCAATATGGAATTCAAAGCTTAGAAGCAAGCCTTCAGAAACCTTGCCTGTGTCACAGTAAAAGTAGCCACAAAGCCAGGCTTGGCTTACTTTCTGGAGTTATGCTCTTTCTAAATTTCCATGATACCTCATATTTTCCTAAACTTAGTTTTTTCTTTGCCTAAATCCTTTAAGATAGTTGTTAGCAAACTTTTTTGTGTGTAATGGATGGGATAATATTTCAGGTTTTGGAGGACATGTAGTTTGTGTCATATCCACTCAATTTTGACACTGGTGCATGAAAACTGTCTAAACAACTGTAAACAAGTAAGTGTGTCCATGTTCCAATAATTCTATTTACAAAACAGGCAGGAGGACAGATTTGCTCTGCTTCATTTTATTCTGTGTACACAATCATTAAGCTTATTCTCAATTCCGATTTTTGCTTTTATATTCTTTTCAACATGAACTCCTTCCTGATTCTCATATTCATCCTAACTCATCTTTAAGTTCTTATGTACTCCTCTACCTAGCCATCCATCTACTCAGACAATGAACTCTCATTCACTGAACTTATACCTATATCAACGATTAAACATTCAGCTCTGTAGTTGCCTCATGTAAACTGAGTATCTAAGGTGGGTTCATGTATGAACAACCAATGGCTTACATGTTTGTAACAGGCCTAGGACTAGCACAGATTGTGTATTAAATACTTAATGGCTAATTCATTTAACTCATGAAGTACACAGTCTTAAATTAAGATAATTTCCTAAGAGCAGAAAACAATGTTTCCTCCCACCTTGAGTATTGCTGCATATAATTAAAATACTTTATGAGAAGAGTAAAATAATAAACTATGTGAAGACTTACTAGAATAGGAAGTAGCATCCATCTTTCCAACTCTGACTGGAGAACCAATGCTTTTCATCTCAAGGCCAACTTCATTCCAAATTGGTTCCAGTTTTTTACAATGGCCACACCATGGTGCATAAAACTACCCAAAAGAAACAAAGAAAAAAGAAATCACTAAAAATGTTGCACTACTGTAAATATCAATCTTAATATTTAAAGAATCTCTTTGATTAAATAATCAGCTAATAATCTATTGGGGACTAAAAGCTCAAATATAGTTTCTTAAGGTTATACAGCAAAACATAAAAAGACACACAGAAATCTAGACAGGCTAACTCCTAGGACATACCTCAAATCTAATACTATCTTAAGTTCATTTTAATATATTATTAATACCTATTTAAAACATGAATTTTGCCGGGCACGGTGGCGCAAGCCTGTAATCCCAGCACTTAGGGAGGCTGAGACAGGAGAATCGCGAGTTCAAAGCCAGCCTCAGCAATGGCGAGGTGCTAAGCAACTCAGTGAGACCCTGTCTCTACATAAAACACAAAATAGGGCTGGGGATGTGGCTGAGTGGTCAAGTGCCCCTGAGTTCAATCTCCAGTACCCAAAAAAAAAAAAAAATAAATAAATAAATAAAACATGAATTTTAACAAAATGTCTTTGCTTCCAAGTGAATGTGTCCACGTTCTTTTTTAAAAAAAGAAACTAGTAAAGAAACATACATGCATCATACATGTGCACACCCAAGTGTTAATGATAAACATTAATGATAAACATTAATTTCTATTACAAAAATTCCAATACAGTGAGTGTCTTTGCTGAGTTTATGGTAGCCCCTGGCAAGATACAGGAGACCTTTAAGATGACTGGCTTAGCACAGTGACAAGGCTGAAAAACCACAGACCAGAATCAGCAAATGGTGGGTGTAATATTTAGGATGCCTAGCTAATAAACCAGGTTATTATATTTTCATGAAGTAAGATTTCTTTTTAATCTTTTTCCATAGGAATGTTCAAATATACACAAAAGGAGAAAAAACTGAACAATGATCTCTCATATCCCATCATATAGCTTCGATATTCACCAACTCAAC
>CM053412.1:7721752-7736977 GCA_028644305.1 Xerus rutilus | reverse complement strand
GCATCCCAGAGTTTTATAAAAATAAAGAAGTTCTTTGTTATTTTTATATTATAAAAATTGTTCCAACATTGTCTTATGTTCCAAATACAAAGCATGTGTTTTGTGTATGCCTTGCTTAACACTCAGTCATCTTCCTCTTGCTCAAGTTGATTATAGACAGACTTGTTAATATCACTGAGTGACAATTTCATCCTTGGAAAAAATTTTAAAAAAATGTTTATAGTTCTTGTGAGAGATGGCATTTAGTTGGATCTTAATTGTTTATTCCACAAAGGATTTGAGGAGGTTTACAAGCAAAGTGACTATGATAAAAACTGCAAAATTTCTGGCCAAATGAAAAGGCCATAAATCACTCCCTTGCTCTGCCTTGTGAAATCCTATTTAAATATTCAAAGGATTTAAAAAAGGAAATTCTCCATGTTCATTGGAAGCCAGTAAACGTTGCTATATTCTGCATTTTAAGGAACCAGAAGAACTGCTGCTAAATTTAGTAAGTATGTGACTAAATTGAATTGAACAGGCTGCATGAGAGTGCGATGCAAACCCCTTCTAAGCTAGGGATGTATAGATGGGACTGGTGGCTGGACATCGAGGGGATGGGGTCAGAAGCAAAAGTGGGCTGGGGAGACTGCTGTGGACAGTCTGTGTCCCCATAAATCCGTATGTTGTAACTCTAACCCCTAATGTGATGGTTTTAGGAGATGGGATTTGAGTATGTGTCGAGGTCCTAAGGGCAGAGACCTTGGGAATAGGATGGATGCCCTCAAACACGAGGCCCAAGAGAGCTCTCCAGCTGCTTCCACCATGCAAAGGTGCAGGGCAAAGACAGAAGTGTGTACCCCAGGAGGCTCAGCAGGCACTGACTTGACTGGTATCTCAAGCTTAAACTTCCAGTCACAAGGTGTAGGAGAAGTAAATTTCTGTTGCTTTTCAGTTTCCCAGTCTATAGCATTTTGTTATAGCATCTCCAGTAGACTAAGAGAGAACCACAAGTAAATTGTTTCTCTATTCTTCGATCTCCATTCATTGAGAAATGCAAGTAAGCTGCATAACGATTCAGAAAATTATGCAGAACCTAAAATTGAAGAAAGCCTCAAAACTGCTCTCATTGAAGAGCTACCACCAGTAGAAAAACAGGTATCTGAGGAGGTGTGCTGCTCAGGAAATTATTCCAAATCTTTATTATAGTAATTATGGCTTGGCTGCCATTTCTAGGAAGGTCTAGTTGCATGGTTAGACCTCAGCCTCTTGGGCCACTGGACTTGGAGCTAAAGGAGGTCCAGGCATGACTGATGTGACCAGGCTTTATGCCAGCCTGACAGAGACCGTTCAAACCCTGAAAAGTGATAACTTGAGAGAGAACAATCATGGGGTCTATGAACAATACATCAAAGGAAAGGAATACTGATTTCTCTTAAAGTGAAACTTCTTTTCCTCTGTAGTACTACTACTGTAGGAAATAGAGATATTTCATATTTATAAAAACTGCAATGTAAAGCATAAGCATGAAAATTATAAAGTTTTAAGTTTTGTTGAACATGATATGAAATATGTGAATCGTCAGAAAAGTAATTGAAATGGGAGATCTTATACCATGTAATTGATCCATAATAGATTTAAGTAAAAACATTGAAAACCATTAATAACAAAATTTTATTAATGTATATAAATCCAGTTAAACCCAATATTTGAGAATTGAATTTCCTCACAAACATTGATAAAAAAAATTATAAACCTATGATTTAGAAGACCAGTGAGCACCAAAGGGCATGGTGGCATATGCCTGTTATCCCAGTGGCTCGGGAGGCTAAACGAGGGAGATCACGAGTTCAAAGCCTGCCTCAGCAATTTAAGGAGGCCCTAAGAACTCAGTGAGACCGTGTCTCTAAATAAAATACAAAAAGGGCTGGGGATGTGGCTCAGTGGATGTGGCTTTTTGATACTGGATTCAATCCCCAGTACCAAAAACAAAACAAAACAAAAAAGACCAGTAGGAACTTTTCTACAAATTATAAAAAATAAAGATTTTATATAGAGTTGTCATATTTGATCAATCAAAATAAGGGATGCTTAGATAGAACTGGATTTAAGGTATCAGCATCTATAATTCGCCTATCATTATCAGGGCTCCTGCATTATATCTGGCTACCCTAAACACCTAGGTGATGTTTTCCAAGCTGCCTCTGCAGACTAAGTATTGCCATCAAACTTCTATGTGATACGAAACCAAATTACCTCAATCACTGCAAACACTGTTCCAAGTAACTATGGAATTATAGAGCAAATCAATAACTTCTTTATTTAAGAAAATAAAATAATGTAATAATTCTCTATACCAGAATATTTGAGATTTACCTAAAGATTTACAGAGATAAATACAAAGTTTTTAAAAAATGTGTTAAGCACTTGCAAATAAAATACCATGAAAATTATCATGTTTGGGTTCATAGAAGGTTTCCAATAAATATTTTTAAATCCATGAATTAATTCAGGCAAATAAGAGAGAATAATATGGGAAAGAGAAAATGAAGATAAAGAATAAATTATTTCAGACACTAAAATTAGGTAGGCTTATATTGATAAATTAATCGATAGTAAATTAACTAATAGTATCTTGTAGTTTCTAAAAGAAGCATAGCAAAACCTCTAAAATAATAGATGACTCCCTGAGATAACAAAGACAAAGAAAATACAAATTAAAATATGAAAGACAATATAGTAGATAAGGAAGATATTTAAAAATTTTTAAGTCAACGTTATTTTCCCTTTTCTTTTCTTTTTTGATACCGGGGATTGAATTCGGGGGATCTTGAAACTGAGCCACATCCCCAGCCCTATTTTTGTGTTTTATTTAGAGACAGGGTCTCAATGAGTTACTTAGCACTTTGCCATTGCTGAGGCTGGCTTTGAACTCGCGATTCTCCTGTCTCAGCCTCCCAAAGTGCTGGGATTACAGGCTTGCACCACCGCGCCCCGCTATGTCATTTACTTTTAATTCTAAAAGAAAATTTTGCTTGCTATAGAATTCTGAACTATCAGTTCTTTCTCCAAACTACTGGGATTACAGGCGTGTGCCACTGCTCTCAGCTAGGCAATGTTATTTTCTATTCATCCTAGGAACCTTGCAAAGTTCAGTAATGTTTTAAAATGCAAATTGCATGTATTGATTCAATAAGGAAAGCATTTTGGTAGATTGATATCTGCCTCGTATGGTAGGTAGTTCTAATTGTACTGAAGGCATGAAATGCCATGCCCAGTGTAGGCTGTATATTTAAATGCTTCTGCCTGGAGTTCTGCAATATGGTGCATAGCTTGTGAGGCCATACCTGGCATCCTTAACAAGAGTCAAGGAAAAGGAAGAGCAGTATCTAAGTGTCACTTCTAAGGGACATTTAGAAGCCAGGTCAATATAACCATGAGGGTAATGCAGAAGTCTCTAGTATTTCAGAGGCCAAGTTTTGTGCTACTATGTACATGTCCTGTGCTGTGCTGTTTGGCTCGTCTCTGCAGCACGTCCACATGTGTTGAGCTTACCCCAACAATTGTGAACTGGGTGGTCATATCTCTGCTCTGAGCTTACCTCCTTGGAGTGAGCTCTGTATCACTTCTGTAACTAAACCTGCATTGCCCCTATCAAAAAACCTTAAGTGTTACCAAAAGCCTTTTCTCCTTATCTCAGACTTTTCAAGGAACATAACGATGTTTCTTTCATGTCGAGGATATGTCACTAGCTTGCATGAAGAGAACAGGCTCATTGTTTTTACTGAGATTGCAGTTTCCAGACAAAGGTAAGATTTTATGTATGACCAGAGACATTTCTGCCCCTCTGAGGAATCCTCAGGAGAACTCTTTTGGGAAAATTAAAAAAAAAAAAATTTAATCTAAAACAGCTGTTGAGACTGACCCCAAACTGTTGTGTAGGGAAAGGAGGAATAATTTTGTTGGATGAAACTACATAACAAACTGGCCTTCCCCATAGAAATTGCAGTCACTCGTAAGAAAGGAGAGAAATTGTCATTTCTGCATAGACAAATTAGTAGTTTTGAATATAAGCATACAAGATTGCACACACATAAACACAGGCTTGTTTTTGGAAATAAGAATTTTTAAATTGCTTAGTTTTTAAATGTCGGTCAGCTTATCTTTAGGTAAAAATAGGTTTCTCCTGTTTCATATGGTTGTAGAAATATTGTTATGGTTTAGATATGTGATGTCCCTCAAAAACCCAAGTGTGACACAATGCAAGGATTTTCATAGGTAAAATGCTTAAATTATGAGAGGTGTAACCTAATCAGTATGTTAATCCATAAATATGGATTAGTTGCATGCTAAATATGGGCAGAAAGGGTGTGGCTGGAGGAACTAGGACACTGGGGTATGCCCTTAGGGTATGCCTTTGGGTCTGCCCTGTTCTGAGCTGCTTTCCTCCACCCCAGGCTCTGTCTTGATGTTCTCTCTCATCTAGGACCCAGAGCTATGGAGTCAGCCAGCCGTGGACTGAAACTCTGAAACCATGAGCCAAAATAAACTTTTCCTCCTTTAAATTGTTCTTGTCAGGTCTTTTGGTCACAGCAATTAAAATGCTAACTCAAACAATTATTGTTTCACTGAGCCTTTGTTTAGATGTTATTATTTCAGTTTTACACATTTCCAACTTTAGGGATAAATATAACACAGTGCAGAGTCCAACGCAATGAGGAGCAGAATCAAATTCTCCTGTGATTTCTGCCAGAGATCCAGGAGTTTAGAACACATTGGTTTGTGGATCAAAAGCAGAAACTTCCAGAGCCTCACCTATAATCTAGTGTCATTCGACAGAATGAATATTTGCTCACTAAAATGGATTTATTTTATTGAAACTTTTTCTTGTTGCCAGCATGAGGTGAAATGAAAAGCTGCAAACCATGCTGAAAAGCTGGTCAGCATAGGCAGCTGAACCAGATAATAAAGCCAAAGCACTGTATTCTTAGAACGTGTAGAATACAAATTATCTGCAGCTGTGACTAACCCCTAATATATAAGCAATGGGTGAAGTTTTACTTTTTGACCCAAACTGTCTGTCTTGGCTCTCTCCACAAACCCTTTGGCCAATTTTCCACTTTGCTTTGCACTTTACAGGTTTTGGCAAACTCTGTACTGCTAAGAAATCAGAAGTTTTAGTTCTTAATTTTTTACACTGAAGCCAAACTATTTAACGAGTCTTTTATTATTTCTTGACATATGTATATATCTTAATAAGTGAAATAATCAAAATATTAATTTTTTTCATTTGGAAATTGAGATTTAGAAACATTCTTTTTCTAGCCCAAGGAAAGAAGATACGTGAATAATAGAGTATTCCCTGATTTTTCTTGATCATTCTTAAAAGACTGATTAAAAGAAGAGCTTTAATATAGTTTTAGGGAGAGTTGGCTGAAACTCATCTCCAGAAATTTCTAACATTTAACAGGAACTTTTCAGAAATAATGTCAAGGAGATTGAAAATTAGATGGCAAACTGATACAAGTTTGCAAAAGCGAATTAAAGTGCACAATGTTTAGTGGGAAAGGGCAAAGGAATGTTAAAACGTTTGGAATACAAAAGAAAAGTCACAAAAAAAAGGACTGAGTAAATTGCAGCCTGCACTGAAAAATATATACTGTGCTATACGAACTTATTCCAAAATTATATAAGAAATTTTCATTCTTCAAGCAACATCATCAAAACTAGGAGGAAAAAAATGTCAAGACAAAGGAATTGTACTGTTTCTCCCCTACATTTGACACCTGGCCGCTGTTGCCAGGGTTAGAGGACGTCTACAGCTGTAAATAATCTGAACTCCAGAAGTTGTGGGAATGACGCCGATGAAATCCTAGTGACCCTGGAAGGGATCCAGGGAAAGGGAAGGCTAATTTGATAGGTCCTGCAGAATCCAAGAAGCTATGGTACTTCCTATGTTTTCAAGAGAAGATAAAATATATCCAAAATGAAAGTTTTAAAGTTCATCTTCCATGTTTGATTTTCATGAGATTATTTTCATGAGATTATTGAATATAACTACTAGACTTTCTGAAAAATTAAATGAATAAAATCCCTTGCTATATAGCATCTTAATATAAATGTATCTTAACTGTAAATTGGATCTTAAATGTGACTTTTTAAAGGCATGCTTAAAATAATTTAATTTTTTTCAAATTGAGTATATTTTTCAAAAATACAAAATATATTATTGACTCATTAAGGATGAGGATTTCAAAAGATGTAAAAAGAGTTTTAATTTTACAGGATAACTATTTAAAATATAAGAATGTTGTTGATTGTTTGAGTGGGAAAACACTCAAACATTAGGTAAGATGTCTTACCTAATTTTCATATTAGCACAACACTGAGTGTTCAGTTTTTCACATTTTATAATTATTTTTTGGTCCCTATCCTTTTTAAAAATTTGTTCAAATTAGTTATATATGACAGTAGAATGCATTTTGACACATCATAAATAAATGGAGTATAATTTCTCATTCTTCTGGTTGTGCATGATGTAGTATCACACTGGTCATGTAGTCATATTACACAGGGTAATGATGTCCAATTCATTCTACTATCCACACCTCCCTTCCCTCTCCCGCTCCCTTCACTCCCCTCTGCTTAATGCAAAATACCTTTATTTTTCCCTAGACTCCCCCACCCTTATTGTGAATTAGCATCCTCATATCAGAGAAAACATTCGGCCTTTGGTTTTTTGGGATTGGCTTATTTAGCTTTGCATGATGGGTTTCAGTTCTAACCATTTACCTGCAAATGCCATAATTTTATTCTTCTTCAAGGCTGAGTAATATTCCATTGTGTATATATACCACATATTCTTTATCCATTCATCTATTGAAGGTCATCTAGGTTGGTTCTATAGTTGGGCTATTGTGAATTGAGCTGCTATAAACATTTATCACTGGAGTATTCTGCTTTTTAGTACTTTGGGTATAAACCCAGGTGTGGGATATCTGTGTCAAATGGTGGTTATGGAAACTCTAGCCAGAGTGATTAGACATACAAAAGAAATTAAAAGGATACAAATAGGAAAAGAAGAAGTGAAAATATCACTATTTGCCAATGACATGATTCTATATTTAGAAGATCAAAAAAATTCCACCAGAAAACTTCTAGAACTAATCAATGAATTGAGCAAAGTAGCAGGATATAAAATCAACATACATAAATCAAATGCATTCCTATACATTAGCAATGAATCCACTGAAAAAGGATTTCGGAAAACTACCCCATTTTCAATGGCCTCAAAAAAAATACTTGGGGATCAATCTAACAAGAGTAAAAGATCCCTACAATGGAAACTACAGAACACCGAAGAAAGAAATTGAAGAAGACCTTAGAAGATGAAAAGATCTCCCAGCTTTTGGATAGGCAGAATTAATATTCTCAAAATGGCCCTACCACCAAAACCATTATACAGATTTACTGCAATTCCTATTAATTTGCAATGACATTCTTCATAGAAATAGAAAAGGCAGTCACAAAATTCATTTGGAAAAAGAAGAGGCCCAGAATGGCCAAAGCAATTCTTAGCAAGAAAAGAGAAGCCTATGGCATCACAATACCAGATCTTAAACTATACTACAGAGCCATAGTAACAAAAACAGGATGGTATTGGCATGCAGACATGTAGACCAATGGTACAGAAGACACAGAAACAAACCCACATAATTACAGTTATCTCATACTAGACAAAGACACCAGAAACATTCATTGGAGAAAAGATAGCCTCTTAAACAAATGGTGCTAGGAAAACTGGAAATTCACATATAAAAAAATGAAATTAAACCTGTATCTCTTACCCTGCACAAAACTCAACTCAAAGTAGATCAAAACTTAGGCACTGAAAGAGAGGCTGTACACCTACTAGAAGAAAAAGTAAGCCCAAATCTCTACCATGTCGGCTTAGGAACTGACTTCCTTAACAAGACTTCTAAAGCATGAAAAGTAAAATCAAGAATCAATAAATGGGATGGATTCACATAAAAAGCTTCTTCTCAGCAAAGGGAACAATCAATAACATGAAGAGAGAGACTACAGATTGGAAGAAAATTTTTACCACATACACCTCAGATAGAGCATTAATTTCTCAGGATATATAAGGAACTCAAAAAACTCAACACCAAAAAACCAAATAACCCAATCAATAAATGGGCTAAGAAATTGAACAGACATTTCACAGAAGAACTACAATCGATCAACAAATATATGAAAAAGTATTCAACATCTCCAGCAATTAGAGAAATACAGATCAAAACTACTCTAAGATTTCATCTCACTACAGTCAGAATGGCAATTATCAAGAATATAAGCAACAATAAATGTTGGTGAGGAAGTGGGGGGGAAAGTACAATCATGCATTGCTGGTGGGACTGCAAATTGGTGCAACCATTATGGAATGTAGTATGGAGATTCCTCAGAAAACTTGGAATAAAACCATCCTTTGACCCAGTTATCCCACTCCTCAGTTTATACCCAAAGGACTTAATATCAGCATATTGCAGTAACACAGCCACATTTATAATTCTTTATTCTGACACTTCTATTCCTTAGGTATTAAAATGTTTTATATCTCTTAATAAATTTACACATCTGCATAACAAATTTCTAGCTGACATAGAAATACAAATTTATTATAGATTATTCAATGATATATTCTAACAATTATAAAATACAATTGATAGATAGTGTTGATAGTGTTGTCAGAGCCATCTTGGGAAGTTACTTTGTAGTCACACATGCTGATTCACAGCACAAAAATACTAAAGAAAATTAAGTAATAAATGATGTAATGTTTGTGTGGAAAAGTTAATAAGATTCACATGGGGGAGCAATGCTATAAGAAATGTATTGCCTTAAAGAAGTTTGGAGGTTGTCCAATTATATTGAAATGTGCAAAACACAAAAAGATTTTACTAAAATTAAAATTATCTGGAGAATTTTTTGATAAGCAACAAATATTGTTCAATGATGATAGCTTTTGCTCAATTTGTAGTTTTACTGAGAGCTTAGAACTCATGCATGTAAAATGGATGAGATTAAGGTCTTCCCTTTGAGAATACTTTGTTGTAAATTCCATTGTGACAGTTTATATTCACTCCATAAATTTTGCTTGTATTTCCACCAAATAGTTACTGTATTTTTACTCCATAAATTATCATGTTATGAACGACTACAGATCTTTCAAATAATCTTTGAGCTGCTTTTTTCAATCTCCTGTTGGCACACAAATCAGTTCAGTATATTAACTCAATGAACTCTAGTTTTTTTAGTTATTGTTTCTTTTTAGTTATACATGGCTTTAGAATTCATTTTGACATAATTTTTAAAAAGCATAGAATATAATTTGAATCTCACCTATGTTTTTACCCTGCCCTCGGTGTTGCTCCTTTTACCCGAGGATAGGTGTTGAAGGTGATGATGATGTTTTGAGTGGAGAAGAAAGACTCTCACCTATGTGTTTACCCCATTCTTGGTGTTGCTTATTTTATCCAAGGCTGGGTGTTGAAGGTGATGATGATGCTTTGAGTGTACTTGCAAACCCGTGTTGTGTTATCGGTTGTTGACTGGTGAGTGCTTATTGGGCTGGAGCTGCTCTTTCTTTTCTTCTATATCATTGATTCATTATATACAATACTCAATATTGTAAAGTATAACTGTTGCTTGCTTATTGTTATATTATCTCATATTAAAGCTTATAAAATCCATTCTGTTGTGAGGCTAGTGATTCACTCCATGAATCTACCATATATAAATTAGTCTGAGATCCAGACCAAGGCACCCACAACCTTGCCAACACTTATTGTTGTTTGTATTCTTGATAACTGACATTCTGACTGGTGTGAGATGAAATCTTAGAGTAGTTTTGATTTGCATTTCTCTAATTGCTAGAGATGCTGAACATTTTTTCATATATCTGTTGTTGGATTTTATATCTTCTGAGAAATATTGACAAATATTTGTGCTATTTCAATATGTTTTTTTTCAATTATTTTTCCAATTACTGGTTTTGTTATATATCCTTTTATGATTTTACCAGTTTATCCTTGGTATATACTTTTAAAACTGGCATTGCTGCTGCTTACAAGTAAAAGAATATGTCTAATTTTGTTAGTGCTAAATTCTTTTTATTATATGTGAAATCATTTAAAATTGTTTATTTAGAATGAGAATTAGATAAGATCCATACATTGCAATTGGCTGGTCTGCATTTTAAGTCTGTTTTAATCCACAGATTCCTCTTTTCCCTTGGAAAGTAGTTATTAATGTAAACAAGTGTGAATTTTCTCTTTGTCTCTTCCCTGTGTTTCTTATTCATTGGATGTTAGACTGAGGTTTGTTCGGACTTTTGTTCTTTTTCTTTGGCAAGAGCACTAGGTAAGAAGTGCTGGGCACTTTTGGCAGGCAGGAGACGTGACTTCTCTGCTGAAGTTCCAGCTGTTTGGACTCGGGGTTTATGTGAGGGTCAAGGAACCAGAGCCACACTTGTCAGGGTTTCCTTCCAGCCTGTGCCCTGAGCCATCCCCAGAAAGAGGATCGAACTTCCCAATTGCAGAGATATTCCCTCACAATAAAAACAGCCTTCACAACACTCTTCTTGATTTCTAATGTGACTTCTTACTTTGCCTAATAGTTCTCATTTTTCCCCCAAGTTCTGCAAAATATTGTCTCTTTTTTATTCTGCTAGTTAAAAGTTTTTCACTGGAAGGGCCTTAAGGAGAACTTTAGATCATTATGCTACTGGAAAAACTAAAGTTGTTCTATGGTAGAGAGAATTTTAAAGTTGCTATCAATAATAAAATATCAAATAAAGGACTTACAATGTCATATGCCTCAAATGTAGAACATAAGAGTAAGTCTAAGACTTCTTTGCCTGGTAGCAGATGAATAAACAACAGAAAGACAGTAAGAACAGTTTCCTAAATATATCCAAAGTAGTTATTGCAATTGCTTGATTCTCAAGGGACAAAAGAAAAATTCAAGTTTGACAAGTATATTGTGATGAATTAAATGGAAAACTTCCTTCTATCTTTTAAAGGTAGATTCTCATTATCAAAGTATTATTTGCTGACAGGGTAGAGGCACTAGATTAGAAATAAGTTTGAAAAGCATAGTGCTTGCACAAGGTTGTTAATTAAGCCATTGATCCATACATTTGACAAGTGAGGTCACACTTTCAGGTAAGAAATGGAAAACATAAGACTAGCCCTACAATCTAACGGAAGAACAACTTCCTAGGACGGTTGGATATACCTGGAAATCCTGAAGGTATTAGACCTTTTCCCTTTTTGTATTCTAACTGTCCTAGCATATTTCTTTCAATTAATGGTGAAAGTTTCTGGTTACAAGGGCCAAAATCTCCACTTGCCAGCAAAGGAAATTTCTTGATTAATTTTCCAAATATAACATCATCCAGCTTTTTCTGAGATTTGTCATTTCCTTTTCATCAACCTATATTCTCTTTATGAGCTCATATAGTATATTTACCATTTTTGTAGGGATCTAATCACAAGGAATGGTTTATTTTACCTCTAACAATACTTTACTTTTAATTGAGTACCTTCCAAGAGTTAGTGTAGTAAGTGCCCAGTTTGAGTTTGCTGATTCAGAGGTGGTTAGAACATTGTCTATCAGGTCAAATCTTTTTTTTTTTCTAAATAAGTAACAAACAAGCAAACAAAGATCAAGACACATTGATTTGAGAAAGTTTTGCCCAAGTTGCACAATTAATTAACATGTGTTTATGTTTATGCTGAAAAATACCAAATCCCTGATGCATAACTGATTGAGTAAATTACACGCTTATTCAGAGTATGTTCATTAGAAACCAAGTACTTGCATGCTAATGTGCTGGGAACTGGGGATAAGAAAGCGAAGAGGGCTGGGAACTGCTCTGGAGGGATTCACAGAGCTGGGTTAGCAGAACTATGAAGAAACCCTCATGGCTTTTCATCAGAATGATTTCCAGCTATAGCCTTCAACTTATCCTTTCCAAATTTCTCATTACAATGATGAAGAGGAGAAAAATTAAAGAAATACAGAAACTAAAACTGAGAAAACCCAGTGCCAGAGTTCCAAGAACAGAAAACAATTTTAAGGAAGATGTTATGTGTGTGTGAAAAAATGAAGCCTTTGGCTTGTCCTAAATTTGGGTAGAGGTTATTCTGAATGATGGTGAGAAGAAATTTAATGTGCTCCTATCTAATGACATGTGCCACTTAGAGAACTGGACAGCCATCCTCAGGCACTTTTCTGTGGAAATTCCACACACATGTGTTGGTGTCTTTATACAGCTGTGAGCTGGCAGTGGACCTGGCATCATGACATATAGTCCTCGTCACAGGATTATGAGGGAGGGTGACAATGGGGTGTCTAACAGCCAGATATGCTGGGAAATCCATCTCTTCCCCAGAGAATGTGTCTGGATTACTAAAGTAATCAGAAACTCTAAACTAAATAACAAATTTGCATTTTCATAGTTCAGTGATGTCTAGCACATATTGACACAATAGCACACAGATGTATTTTGATGAATGAATACGTTCATTATGGGTTTATATATATAATATATATTACATATATTATGGGTTTATACTGAAGAGTTTGCTGATGGTTATGCAGTCAGAAATGTGTGGCGACCACTAAAGTCCACTAGTGAAATATCATGCAGTGAAGGAAGGCAAAGGCAGTAATGGAGAGCTGTTTTACAGAGATAGTCATAGTAATTTCCCAAGGCCTTGTTCTTGATTTTAAGGAGCTCTGATAAAGCGTAGACAAACTCACTGCCTCGCATATGGGCTGGCATTTTAAAAAATAAATTAGTGTCATTGAGATATAACTCAAATGGCATACAGTCCACTTTTTAAAAATGTACAATTTAATCTTGGCATTCACCCTGCACCCATTAGCAGTTACTGTCCATTTTTCCCCAACCTCAGTGGAGGCACTCATCTTTCTGTGTCTGTATACCTTGCCCACTTTGAACATTTCATAAAAATATAACTTCCTATACACGGATTCATACAGCATGTTGTGTTTTTTGAGTGGCTTCTTTCACTTGTCATGTTTTAGAGTTCTTCCGTGTTGTAGCATGTATCAACACTTCATTGATTTTATTGTTGAATTTCATTCCATCATGTGGAGGTACAAGTTGTTACTGGGGATATGCCTTCTATTTCAATGAAATTTCAACAGGTCTATGTTTACTATTTTGAAGAACTTCCAGATTATTTCCTAAAGGAGCTGTGCCATTTTGTATTACTATCAGCAACATATGAAATTTCCCTTTCTTCCTCATCCTCATCAACATTTTTCTTTAACCAACACGTTTTTCTTCTATCATTTTGATTCAAGCCGTCATAATAGGTCTAAAATAGTGTCTCATTTTTGCTTAATTTTGTACTTCCTAATAACTAATGATGTTATGCATCTTTTCATGTGCATATTACCATTTGTGTAACTTTTTTGGAGAATACCAACAGGTAGACTGTGACAATTTTTACAAGTTTTTCATTTATTCTTGGCCTCAGAGTTCCCTACTGCACTACTTAGCTGATGCTACATGGATCAGAATCATTTTGCATTTGCTTACAGTGAGTATTCTGTCTACAGTTCTGTATCAACGTTTCCATTCTCTGTTGTAACATGATTTGAAAAGACCTGGATGGGTGTCAGACAATGATGTGATGGCAATCACACCAGGAGAAAGGGCTGCTGGGACATGTACCTTACCAAGCATGAAGGAAACCTAGGCCATCAGTAAAGATTTTAGGTAAACAGAGTAACACACTCAGATTAGTGCAACGTGGACATAGTACGCATAGATAAGCATGATTTATCTATGTGTCACCTGTAGTAATTTGCTGATGATGTCCTGGAAAGTACAGAAATGTCTTCCAGACTTCACTGACCGTGAAGGTAATTGGTACCAATTTTATCTGTGCTTATTTATGTTCTCTTTAAAATAAATATATCTGTCTTATGTAATATATATTATCTTTAGACAAAAGCATATTTAAATTTCTAGGTAATTGATAAAAGGCAAATGAGTAGATGGACCAAAAGAAACTTGGACATATAATTTTTCCTTGGTGAAGTCAAAATTCTTTATATGTATAGTAATGCTTTTATTTTGTTAGTTGTTTTCCTAAGTGATCCCATGGAGTCTGGGGTTCTGTGGATGACCTCCAAGGACCATTCTTGGAGGAAATTAGATGTGGGAGAGTTTCCAACTAGGCAGATATTCAAGGTCTCCTCCATGCCTTAGTGGGAGAACTTTCACTTTGGACATAAATGACTTCTGTGTAATATATGCCTTTTTTATTATTAACTCTTAAAGAAAACCCTTCATTACTTTATAAAAATATTTTGAAATGTGTTTTTGTTTAACAAAAGGTTAATTCTGATCTTCTGCCATCAGAAGTTTTCAGATTGCCTACAACTTATCTGAGTGTTGCCTTTGTAATGATTTGGAGATTAAATAGAAAAAAAAAGTATTTGGGTGTCCATTTTGGACATTTTCAAAGTTTTTATAATAACATGTATCACTGAATCCTATTAATTATCTTAATTTAAATGATAATATATAATAACTTTAACTTTTAAGATGTGAGAGACATTACAAATAGAATAATAGTTATTGAGGTATTTTTGAGGGCTCTGGGACACCAACAGAAGAGAAATTGTTAATATTGAAGCTGGCTTTATTGTAGTTAAAAATTTGTGTGTTGAAAATTTCTAGTATTTAATCAGAAAGTTAAATTTTCTCTGGTTTCAAATAAAAACAAAAGATAATTTATAATTGAAGAAATAAGTGTAGTCCTGGTTAATACTATCCTACCAAATCCATTATCATTATTAAATTATTTTGGAAAGATGTTTAATATTATTTATAGACCAAATTTTAAGATATTAAATATTTGTCCTTCTAGGATTTGAATGTAAGTATACATTTTTATTCTGCTCAATAAGATATGTTTCCTAAATCAACAACAAAATTATTTTTTCTTAAAATTGTTTTCTACATTTTAAGTGTATGAACAGTATTCTTAGTGAGGCCAAATTAAATTGCAGTTATGTATAGTTTTATCACAGTAAAGAGCACTTTTCATCAATGTAAGGGATGTTGAATTGTGTTCTGAGAAAAAAACAGTATTAAACAATATTGATATAGACTTATCCAGAACAAACCTTTTTTTGTTT
>CM053412.1:7690835-7721252 GCA_028644305.1 Xerus rutilus | reverse complement strand
TTTTCTGCAAAGATAAATTATCAAATAAATGCCCAGTGGGTAAATCAGTTGAACATAAATATGAGGAAGATATTCTTAAAATAAAAAATACAATTAGAAGTATTTAAGTAAAATAAAGCTTCAAACTATATGCTATTTCTTTATAATCTTATTTACATCAGTACCAGTTTTTGTTTTTTATGAACTTTTTTGTCCATAAATATCCTTATGTACACATTAAGTATTCTTGAATTCTAATTTTTCCATATTTTTGTGACACAGTAAATTGGAAAGGAATTTAATAAGTCAGACAATATTTGTAGGTTTTGTGTCATTTGGCAATATGTACTTAAAATATCTGGAGAAATAGTTTATGTGAATTGCTTTAGTTTTCAAAAACTTTAAAAATGGTTTTCTTGTGAAAACCTTGTTATTTCCTTGTTTCTTTTGCATTCTGCATGTTCATTGGGTTCAATAGTTGCCTCATCGCAGGGACAGAGCTTATTGCCTCTCATAATGAGCATAACCTCTAATTTATATATTTTAGCTAATTCTTAGTGGCATGAAGGTAAGACTATGATTCTTAAATGTATGAAAAATATTCTCAGGTCAACTTTATTTGAAAAGTATCATTTTATGCTGATATGATAAAGTTAATTGAATTCTGTCAAACTCTTAAAAATTTTTCTTTTTAGCAGAGATGGTATTAGAGGAATTCATGAGGCTTTGAAAGAGGTTCAACTTTCTGAGCTAAGTATTGAAAAATTAGTGAAACTTAGTTGCTGAAAGCAAGAGAAGTATTCTTACTTTGTGGAAGCAGTCATCTTTAAGGGCACAGATGATCATAAAGCATGGAAGAATAGTGGGAGTAATCTGAGAGACTGGAGCATGAAAAATGCCCTTTGTGAGCAGCAGACATTGTGCTCCACAGGCATAGCAGGAAACGTTTATGGACATCTTAAAATTCACACAATTTTTCAAATTTTATGTATCATACAATGAGGGTGATGGCAAGTTCCTAAGAAGAGATGGAGTATGTGCCTCCTTACACCATTCCCACCCTCAGCAGCAAGCATATCCTGCCAACCCTGATGGTGTTTCCTGTGTGCACGGTGTTTGACACACGTCTTCAATTTTGATAGCTGTTCGAGAAATTGAACTTTATTTTACACATTATCTTCATTTACACATGAAGAAATCTAGTGTTCAGAAATGTTCTATCCTTTACTTAAAGCCACAGATATAGTTAGTGCTAGAGCCAGGATTCCAAGCAATGCCTTTCTGGCTCCAGTGCTATTTCCACAGTGCTGTGCTGGTATTTTAGGAATGTGAATCTGGTAGAAGTTAAGCAGAGAGCTTTGAAATGGACATTGAAGTAATAAGGTGTGAAGAGGAGGAAGTGAGAGAACCATCCAAAGATCAATTCCAATATTCCATATATCCAACCAATCACAATTCTATCAAACATTCCAGTCTTTTCTTTGGCAATAGAGGACAGGAATCAATAATTCACATAAGCAATTGTAATTGTTACCGTGACATACCTGACATTGTGGATCTGTGTTCCTGACTACCAGGGGAGTGCTTACAGTGTTTTATGATATTTTTCTAATAAAGCACAAAAATATGAATCACTTGAAAGAGGAGACCATAGATTTCAGTGTGTGTGTGCACACGTGTGTGAGTTCATATTTACATTTGCACCAAGTGTAGTGCCTGGTTCATGGTAGATAATAAATGAAAGGCTAATAAATATTTGGGTCTGTGGAAGAGGTATACTAAAAACAAGTACAAATAAAATGTTTGAAGAAGAAAAAAACAGGAGCAGTTTTTACATTTGAATTGATTTGTCTCCTATTCAACACTTATACTTTGCTCTCTTATTTTTTAAATATATTAAAGAGAAGATATCTTTTGATTTCTCAGAGGAAATTTCATCATGGCTTTTCAGTGAATATTGTTGTACACAATAGAAATACTTGAAGTGCTGGGGAATGTTATTGGAGCACATTGGCTCTCCTTGATTTCTTTTCAATGTGTGATGTCGATGAGTACTTAGCGACCATACCTTCTTATAACTATGGAAAGATGCAATGACTATCAGAGGAAAGCACCGTATATGTTTTAGTTTTATTGCAACAAGTTAAGAGTACATGTGAAATTTATGTTGCTAATGGATAATGTAGAATTCAGTTTATCCATAGTCAAAATACTAGAACCTATTTATTACTTTCCCCCCGTCTATACAAACTTTAAACATCTTTTATTTCCTCTTGAAGTAAAATAGAACTAGTGTCTGAATTAGCATTCGTTTTCTTTCTTTCTGTTTTCTATGGTTTGAATGAAGTAAAAAATAAACAAAAAACAAAAACAAAAAAAACCTTAAGCTTATATTGTGATAATGAGGATATTTGAAGATTTATATACACACATACAAAAATGCACATATAATGGTTTCTGTGCTATCAATTATAAATATAGTACCTCTTACTTTATAAGAATAGTATTTTTAAGCCAGGTGCCATGGCACAAGCCTGTAATCCCAGCACTGAGGGAGGCTGAGACAGGAGAATCACGAGTTCAAAACCAGCCTTGGCAACGGTGAGGCACTAAGCAACTCAGTGAGACTCTGTCTCTACATAAAACACAAAATAGGGCTGAAGATGTGGCTCAGTGGTGTGGTGCCCCTGTGTTCAATCTCCAGTACCAAAAAAAAAAAAAAAAAAGAATAGTATATTTAAGTAGGCTTCATAGGAGGAACATATTTTCCATACACTGAAACAGATGATATTTGAAATGCAATGATCTGGTCTCTGATCTCATGACTTTCTATTTTAAATAAACAGATTTAGGTTGTGATCCAAGATTGTATTCCACAGAATGATTTTTATTCCTGGAGCCAAGTTCTCACCAATTACAGATGTTCAACTGTGACTGAATATGAGACCTTGGGTACAAAAAGGAAAACTTGACATTGTATCAGAGGAAATAAACTAGCCATTTAACTGAAATCCTAACTTTGCAGAAATCATTAATATTATCATGTACTTAAATATTATCTGGTTTGATTTAAGACAAGTGAGTAAGAGATTCTGAAAAGATGGAAACAACAATCACAGAAAATGCTACCGATTGTTCAAATAAAACAGGAATTTCAGGTCTGAAATTAACCATTTATTAGATCTAGTGATGTACAAATCATTCGTTCTATGATTTTGTTTGAAGTTAGAGTTGAAATCGATAGAGTAATTTTGAGAGAACAGAAAAAGAAAAACCTTTTCTTAAAGATTTTTATTATAAAAATACAGAGAAATGGGATGGCTCCTGAGTGTGGATCAAGACCACATTTCAAAAGTTGAAAATATCAAGACACTTTCTCTTGCTGATGAGAATGGCCTAAAGCAGAGGTCTAAACCGGTGATGCACAGGAGGAGGACTGTGTTCACAGGAGACCTGCCTTTGAGCAGGTGAGATGGGATGAGGTGGAGCCCAAGAATGGAAAGCCGGACTTCAGGAGTAGGTAGCACATGGGCACCCTGAGACTGAGAGGTGTCGAGCATGGGAAAAACAATTTTATCAACAAAGATGCATTAAGGAAGACAGGAAACGTGCGGAGTTTAGTGGGAGAGACATGAAATGGAGTAGGGTTGAGTTGGCAGTGGGGAAAGGCCCTTAGAGGTTCAGAATCAAGAACTTGAAGTGAGCCCCAAGCAGGTGTTTTCTCTAATATGAGCCAGTACCCAGGGGGACGTATGGAGGAATCAGATAGATGGCATTGACTAGATAGGATTTTCTAAGCTGGTAAGGTGGACAGAATGCCAGGGTAAGACTCATCTGGTAAGAATGGAGTACAGAGTAGGGAGGGGAGGGGAGATATGAAATAAGTGAGAAACAGTGGCCAGGCAGTAGAGTTGATGGACAGAGTCAAAGCTGGGTCAAAGGGGACAGTTTCAAGGATGATGGGAGGAGGTAATAAGAGGTGTTTGGCATTGATTTGGGAAGAAATGCCACTGTAGTACAGTGTCTAGGGTGTATAAGCAGCCAGTGGAGATGTGAAGTGAGGTCATTGGAATTATTAGGAATTTAGGGGTGAGAATATTAGTTATTAGGGTACTACATGTGGAAATGTTTTGGACATGAAGTTTCTGTCCCTGGAAATACTTCAACTCCTTCACTACTTAAGTAATTAAATAACACAGTTGGTTTCACTAGATAAATTTTAATACCTGTTCCCATGCCAAGGTGCTGTCATCTTGCTAGAATTCTCTACCTGCCCCCTTTCTGTTTACATCATGTCCTGATTGGTCATACAAACTGTATTAAGAGAACAATCCTCAGGCAGGGATAAGATCAAGGTAGAATTTTTCATATCCAACAAATTCTAAGTGCATAATTTTTGTAGATGTTTATTCTTTGCCAAAGTTTTAGCTGAAAGTGAAATAAAATTAGGTTTTAAAATAATGCTGTTCAGAGAGCATGAATTGGTAATATGGTTCTTGGCCTTTGATTTCCAGTACAGCAGATATTTTAACAAATACACATTTTTAAAATTAGTCATCATTTTTTTTTGTGCACTGTCTAAATGGTGATATTTCTCAAAGTTTAGATGGAACTGTTGAGCAGATGGATCTAATTTTTTAAATGATGTCCATTTGGTTGTGATGTGACAATTGCATTATGTAACCATATGACAGAGAATAAAATGTCCTGTGCACTTATATTTGAATGACAGCCATGGACACTTGAGTGTATAGTTTCATGATCAGTAGAATGCATTTTTCAAGAACGTATTTGCCAATAATGTTATGAGTAATCACCTTAATTTGAGGCACATATAGGAAAACTACATAATTGAAACAGAAATGTTGCCAAAACATACTGAACACACTTCAAAAAATCAAAACATAGTTTTCTATTTCTGTAAAATTCTCCATGAAAAAAAAAACATTTTGAATTTTTTTGGATGATCTAGAACTGTGCTGTCCAATAGAAATATAATCAAGCATGATGTTCAATTTAAAGTAGCTAAAAAGTTAAAAGACAAATAAGTGAAGTTAGTCTTAATATATTTTAGTAAACCCAATATATAAAATCATCATTTAAAATGTAAGCAATATATAATTTTTAGTGAGATATTTTATATTTTTATTTTCTGTACCCTAATTCATACTTATAGATCATTTCGACTCTCAGACAGCCCTCATTTCCAGGGAGCACTAGCTACTTCCGTAGGTACCATGCTGGATGGTCTGTGACTCGTACTCTGTGATATAAAGTCACAACATGCTCTCAGGGCAACCATAGAACATATCATATCTCTTGCTATTGTAAATGGATACATAAAGTGCAATGACCTTATTAAGGCTGAGACTTTATCCAGGTTTTCCAAATCTAACCCAATGATCTCTGGCTGCTACCACACCTTATGATGTTGCTGTGTTTGCATATTTATGTTACCTTGACACTGAGAAGTATATAAATTCTGGCGACCTAGAGATACAGCCAAGCCAATATGTTCTCTGCTTGTTATTGTTTAAAAAATTTGAAATTTAGGCAAGTCTGATAGGTGTGAAAGCAGGCAATGATGAAAATGATAAACCCAATTCTAAGAATCCACAGAATTCTTAGGGTTTACTTTTTATTTATTTTTATTTTTTGTAAATTAAAATTAAATGTGTAAATCTGAGGAGGCAGAGATATTTAAGAGAAAAACAGAAAAAGAAGAGTTTTGGAGGAAGATTTTTAAATTGAAGCATTAGAGGGATTACTTGTGAAAG
The DNA here is from genome assembly GCA_028644305.1 of Xerus rutilus. Taxonomy (NCBI): domain Eukaryota; kingdom Metazoa; phylum Chordata; class Mammalia; order Rodentia; family Sciuridae; genus Xerus; species Xerus rutilus. Next base: position 7,715,496 of record CM053412.1, on the reverse strand, counting down.
ACTTGATGAGAACAAAATATTCACACGGGGAGGTTTAGGTGAAAACAAAGAAAGTTTCCAGCAACCTAGGAGTGTGATCTGGTCTCTGACTCTGCAGTTTTCCTTACACATGGGTTACATTTTCTATTTCAGGGACTGGAAAGTCAGTTCATTTGAGAAATATAAACACTGCTCATTCACTTCCTGTTATTTTGACATTTTTAATTCCATTCCTTTAGTTTTTATTACTAAGGAAATAAACAACTATGCCAAAATAAAAGCACAAAAATGAAAACCAATTTCAGATCAATTAGCAATTATGTTAAGAATTCTCCTTTACAGTTAAATTGGTTTTCTTTTTTAGTGCTCTCTTTTCCCATGTTAAAATTAAAAAATCAAGAACATCAACGCTTATAAAGATGATTGGAAACTGAGGATCCTGTGTCTAAACAAATGATTACTTTATTTTGACTAAAATGAGGAACATATGGACAGGGAGTAAAACCAGGAAAAAGTTCTACTCATGTTTATAGCAAAAAAATGTTGAATAAAGTTCTAATATCTATGTTTTTTTTAAAGATTTCATGTCTTTCTTAAGATATAAAATCTTATAAATGGAACACTTCCAGTGAGATCAACATTTGCATTGCGTTGTTATGAGAAGTAGCTTAGGCACTGCACAAGCATCACATTGTGTTTTCCAAAAGATGTATCTGAAAACTTATTTCTTGTTTATATTACATTAAAATGGAAATAATTAGGTTGAAATGTGATTAATAGTATTTTCATCTCATAAGAGTCAATAAAATGTAATGATGCCACACATCTAATCATAGTGACTCATACTTTTATGTAAACACCAACATACTGGTAGCTGATGTGCTGCTAATTCATGGTAATAATATGCTTATATTATGCTATGTATACATTATTTCCCTTTTTGTTACATAATATAAGAATATTCAGTCTTAAATAATTCCATTGTCTGTCTTTGGTTTTTTGATAACCTTTCTTTCCACTTTTCTGAGTTTAAAAGTGCTCCTTAACAACAGAAAAAACTTGGTTTAACATCATTATATACAGCACATAAATGAATATTGTTTTATTTATGTAGAAAACACATTTTTCATCTTCCTTTGATCTTTTTTTATTCATCTCACAATACACGCAATGATATACTTTTTGAAACTCATGCTATTAGTATTCAGAGGTAGCTAGCCTTGTGATTTCAAAATTAATTAATTGTGTACTTTAAGAAAAAAGTTACAAAACAGGAAGTTCCATATTCACTAATAATTTTATTCCCTCAATCTCTTCTGCAACTACATCAATACTGGCATTTAATTCAAGGACTAAAGCCCGTTTGGACTATGTAAGGACTTAAGTTTTTGCAGTTCTGCACTTCGGACACTCAGCCATGGGTGGGTGGAGGCAGCTGGCCTTCCTGTCTCAATAACACACTTGAGGATATTTAGAAAGTTCAGTTGATTTTCTGCCCCTAATCCCTTCATTTTCCATAAAGGAAGTAGAGTTGGCTGTGTCAATATTTATATGTGGGAGGGTATCAGGAGTATTAAACTCCAAAAACAAGGTTAGTTTGTGTTAGAGTTTGTGCAATTCTATTTTTCCAACATGTTCAAAATAATTTGTTTCATAATGTAAGTTTTGTTTTCACTTAAAAATGTGAACATCTAGCTAACTTGATAAAAATGAGTCTTTGGAAAACTTTTCTTCTTTAATACTTATTTAAATTTCTCAGTCAGATTTCACCAGCAATCACCATAGAAGCTCCTTGAGGGCGGACATTCAAATATCTTTATTCTCTGGCCCATCTTCAACCCCTAGAATGATGTGCTTGGGACACAGTTAGACATTCAGTAAACACTCACTGACTGAATGCGTAAATGCAAGTTTCAAAATATAAGAAATATTTTCTTTATTCTACTTTAACATCATGCAAAAATGAGAAGATATTATTGTGTATATGTGTATATGTTTTAATAAGATGGTCATCAGAATACATCATTTCATATAAATTTGCTGACTTGTGTGTCTTTTGCTTTTGTATCACATGAGCTCCTTAAGAATTAGACAAAGGAAAATATTTATAGGCATTTTAAAAAATTTAAAATACTATAGTTTACTACTTATTGTTTTTTGATATAATTTAGTTTAGATGATGATCTTTTTAATTGAAGTTTGGAGACACAGAAACATTTGTTAATCCCTTAGAATGGAATAGAATACCTTATATGGAAGGGATGATGGCTTAGGAAACACACACACACACACACACACTCACAAGAAAATCTAATGTAACCAAACATTTTTGAAGGGATAGTAAGCAGCTATGTATTTTTTTAGATGAATTCGATTCTTATTTTTATCTCTTTTCAACAGGAAGTTATTTATAAACCTCACTGAATCACTTTCACAAAAGGGAAAATCCTTTGGGATAAAATAGTAGCTGGCAAAGCCCTGCTTAGACTACATCTATGCTTGAGACAGATGCCTTCTATTTGATGAAAATGAAAACGCAACAGCAATAAGACCCAACAAAACTTGTTTTAGTAATTCTACCCATCATTAAAATATTCAGGGAAATTTCTCCCTAATCTGCTTTAACAATCTAGAAACTTCCCTCTGAATGTTTCCTGAGTGAAGGTTACTCTTAATTATCTGTAAGTTTAGGGATTTTCAGTGCAACTCTGCTTTCAAAAAATTTCTTAATTTCTTAAAATCATACAGAGCCTCCACAGAAACGTTCAACACCAGTTACCTTTCTATGTTGATAAAATACAAAACTTTAAGGGAGCAATTGATGCAAGCAGGAGAGGTTTGGGGACGCAGGAGTTCTGGAAGGAATGGCAAGGTGAGTGAGAGACAGCGGGAGGCTGCTTTCTGGAAGGTGAGAGCAAGGGAGAGAGCAGGGTGCCAGTACTCAGAGGCATGAAGCATGGCCAGCAATGGTTCTCAGAGGTGGGAAGGTGAGCTGAGCCTGAAGGAGGTGAAGGCTGGATCTGGAAGGAACACACACCAGGCTGAGTTAGGACTCAATGCACTGAAATGAGAAAGCAACTCAGTCAATGAACATGAGTGAGTATCTTCCATATTGGAAGGAAAGACTAAATTCTCCAAGACAGAATGAGATAAAACCACATGAGAATACATAGGCTTGCAGTTGTGAATTTTTATCACCACAGACCAGTCCTTAATCTTTTGTTGTTAAACACTATTGTTGAAACAAGGAGATTGCAAGAACTACAAGTCATTGTTAGATTTATGGAGAAGAACAGCAGTTTTTCACATTTCCATTAGTTAAGAGTCTCTATTTTAGTAGGAAAATATATTTTAATGATTTTACTTAAAAACGGATTCAAATTCCACTAATGTTAATGTATCAAATAGTCTTTATTCTACTTTATGAAAAGTGTCAAAGTTTTAAAGTGTATTTTGTGACAAAATTTAATTCATAACCAAGATATTCACTTCAGGAGAAATTTTCCTTTTATGTCTTGTGAATATAATAATCACTTGGCTGTATGTGGTTACCTACTTATGGATTATCCGCTTAAAAAGGAGAAGAAAATGACTATCATGTCTTGGTACAGTTTAAACAATAGAAGTACTTAGAGAATATATTAGAGAATTCAAATGGCGTCTCAACAGGATGGCATTAAATACCTCTTACATCAGAGGCTATGCTTTTTAGATCTGTATATTAACTGAGTAGGTTGATGTTTTTGTATAAAACAAGTAAAACACAAAAGTAAACAAATAAATAAAACAAATCAAGACTCTAATGAATATTGAAACATTTAGTATGTTTGAAATGTGAACATGAATATCTTAGTTCAAGCTGGCACTTGTACACTCTTCATGGAAGGAACATTCTTTCTGAATAATTATATACAAGCAACAAATACTGACCTTCTAAGGAAGTTGAGTTGTATTGGGAGTACAAGACTGTAAGCTAGGCTAGAAAGAGAAGAAGAAGAAAAGGAAACTTGGACAAAGGGAAGGAGAGAGGGGCCCCGGGGGTAAGGTAGCTCGGATGAGGACTTTGAACTTAATCCTAGAATAATGTGGAGGCAAGTGAAAGGATTTCAGCAAAGCTGAAATAATACAATGATAAAACCTGTTGTGGAGAACAGTACGTGAGGGGAGAGCAGTTAGATGTCTGTTCCAGAACGGAGGTGATGGTACTTGGATTAAGTGGGTACAATGAAAAAAGTGAATGGAAATGATGACCTTTCAGAAGTTACAATGACAGTTGATGGTGTGTGGGGGATGAAGTAGAATGTTTAGAAAGGAAGAGTGGACAACCTTCCGGCTTCCACCGACTAAAGGATGCTGGCACTTTTTACTGGTACAAAAAAGTGGAGGAAAATAGTTAATGTTTTTTAATTGCAAATATTTTGAGTGTTACTCATATGATACAAACATATTTTCCTCCAATAAAGTATTCATATCATATTTTTAATGGGAAACAGTTATGTGAACAGTTCAGTAAGTAAAGTATCTTTCAGACCATGTACTTTCTGTTGAAAATCTCTGTGTGTTCTTGTTGTACTTCTAAAAGTAGGTCATGGCTTGACTTCTTAGATTTTGGTGTACTACTTATAGTGGGTCCAGGTTCAAATTCTGTAGTAACTTCTTCTCGTTCTCTAGTTAAGCTTTTGTCCACTGCCTGCTCCGTCTTGGCCAGGTAGTCCTCAAGGTTCTTCCTTGCAGGCTGTGGATATGAGGCAGGAACCACTAAATTTTCTCTTTGACTCAGACTTCTTCCATGTCCTCAACTGCTATCGTGATTTTCTAGGCTCCAAATTTTTATCTTATTCTTAGAAAGTGGGAAACAATCTCACTATTAACTTTGGGGTTACACATGTCAAAATTCATCTTAGCCTGTGAACTAAAGTACTCATCTCTTGCTTCCTGGAGGGCAAATTACAGGTCTCTTCCTGCTGTCTGACTTTGATAAGGATGGGATGGAGCAAGGTCTGATCTGGCACAGTGTGGTTCAAGTTCTGCTTATCAGTCTTGCCTTGCTTTGCTTTAGCTTCTCCAGTTGAAAAGTTAGCATGACAATCTCAGCTTTCAGATCATTCAACTGCCAATTATGCTGGAAGGTTGTTTCTCTCTGTTTCCTCCTTCACTTTGACCTTTGAAGGTCATCACTCTTTCCTTTTACAGTTTCAATATTCTCAAGATACTTCTTTTCCATATCCTGGCTTTGACATCTCACTGTGTCTATGTCCAAGCTCAGCAGAGCAATTTCATCCTCCAATCTGTTATATTTATGCAATAGATCTTTTTTTGTACAATCACAAGTAGGAATTTATGGCTGTTTTCGTTCAGGGTCATCCAGCCCCTTTTGCTCTTCCTCTGATGTTATTTCTAAGCTGGGTGCTGCCTTGGATGCTTCTGTGCCTACATTTATTGTATCTTGTGGTTGAGCCATGTTAAAGTTTCCTTCATGTGAGAAGATATAGGAACTTCATCTCAGCAACCTCTTTACATCTAAAATATCCAAATGCAGCAAAAGTTTTCTTCTAAAACGCTATGGGTAAAGTTGAGACCAGCTTTTTCTTATTATACACACGTGTCATCTACAGATGACCAGTGAATCCTCCCAAAGGGTGGTGGGCACTTCCAATTGACCAAATGCAGTGGACTCCTTGACTATTTCTCTCTTTGGTAGAACCAAGACCAGCTGCTGGTTGACAGCTCACCATTCCACTGTGGTTGTCCAGGGCTTTGCTACCTTCCAGGACCATTATGACCTTGGTTCATCCTGGTTAGGACCAAGTAAGGTCTCAGCAAACCACCACCGGCACGGAGCTATCACCCAGGGCCCTATCTGCGTGGCTTGGACGACCATCCACCTTCTTGGCCTTCGAAAGCCCTGACAACCACCACAGTGTCTGGGGGCCACCCAAAGGCAGCACTTCCTTAGCGCTGGCCTCATCTAGGCCTGACAGCTTGGGCGAGGAGATCCAGTAGCCCACAGTGAACAGGCAGGGACAGCCCACCAAGAGGCTCGAGATGATCAGAGTTGATCTTTTTTACACGGAAAAACAACAAAATGCCCTGGAACAGAAAAATTCATCAATTCTTTCTAGGAAAAAAAAAAAACGGATATTTTCTACACTACAGTTTCTAGGAAAGGTGTGAAAAATATGTCTCCAATCCTTCGTTTTAGAGGGAGAAATTTTCCTGCCTGCAAATTATTGATAATGACATTTTCCCCTAATAAGCTTTTTCTCTAACAGGCATTATGCTCTGTTATGCAGAAATATTTATTCAATTTACATGATCTCTTTCAACAAATCACATACTTACATTGAAATAAACTAGCTTAATCAAGGAACAATATTGAGAAATTTGGGTAATCATCACTTCTTTCTTAGAATCATAGAACTCTGGACTCAAAAAGTAGGCGAGCTCATCATTTAATATTCAGCTACATTCAGACATTTCTTAAAGTCTATCCTGTATGATTATATTGTTTTTGAAGAAAAACTAAAGAAAGCTATAGCTATTTTCTGTATTTCTTTTGATTCTCTTTAAAAATCTAAAGGCAGCAATAAATGATAGAATATCATTTCATGGAAACTATTTTCTGAAATGTTTAGAAATTATCTAATTGAGAGTCTGCATTTCCAAAAATGCAAATAGTCTCAGAAGTATTTGAAGTAGAAATAAGTGCTATAACATGCTTCTCAGAATATTTTATTTAAAATAACAGGGAGGTGAAAGAAAAAAAACTCTGCAATGTGTTTATAAATTGATAGGCCCCAAACTAACTTTAATGAGGAAAACTAATACTACAGAAATATTTAGGATAATTTTATTTATTCTTCTGATACATAACTCTATCACTGTTAATGTTTTTGATGTGTTAGATTATTTTCCAGGAAAATTAGTTTTCAACTATATTAATTAATAGAAAATGCAGACTGTCATGTATTGTAGCACATGTAGTTTTTACCTCTTTATATTGAAGAAGGAAAGTCAGTATTTCACTTGGGTTACATGAGTAAACTACTTTTATCACACACTAGTTCGGAGTTTTTAGTTATAATAACTAGTTTTTAGTTATTGAAAGCTAAATGCTTTTGGCCACCAGTTCTGAACTGTTAGAATTAATTATCATTTCCTAATTATTATTCTCTCAACTGTTTTCCTACATTTCTTTGATCTACACACTCACACTCACATCAACCACACACACAAATATGCACATTCAGAAATGTTTTTGTCTCCAACAAGCCTGAGGATTCCCAATGGATACTCACACCCACATCAACCACACACACAAACACCACACACATACCAAAAATGTTTTTGTCTCCAACAAGCTTGGGGATGCCTAATGGGTGGAATATGACTCCCTTGTTAGGTCCCAATGGAAACACACAAACATAACTTCAGAGATTTGCAGTAACCTCTTTTTAAATTGAATTGTGCTTTTAGTTCCCTCTAAATTCACCAACTGAATGTCTACTTTATTCTGGTTACTGAGAGGACTCAGATAAACAAGATAGAAGTACTGTCCCTACGAAGCTCAAAAACTGGTATCAAAACTTATACATCAAAATTATTATGCAGTGCCATAAGTCCAGAATTACAATTAACCAGGACACAGGACCAGACGAGGAGAAAGAAAGCCACCAAGACACTGTTGATCTGTAAGTTGTCCTATTACTAGCCACCCTTTTACACACACACACACACAGACACACACACACACACACACACACACACATATTGAACGCTTTCTGTTTTCAAAGCTTTTATACTACCTTCATTCTTCCAACTCTTTCTGCAGGCACCAGATCTGTTTTTTTGGTCTAGACAGTGTACCCACCATACTATAAGTGTGAGCTCAGGGCTGACGACAGGGAGGGGATAGCAGAGCAATGGGGTCTCTGAAGTGTGCTTTCTATTTGGACAGGAACCAAGGGAAAATCAGTTTCAGTTGTTTACTTCAATTTATCATTTCACCGTTCACATAACTAGATAATTTGGAAGTGAAATTGTTGACATTCCTACATCCTGTTCATTGTTTTATCTTTAAACATTTTGTTTTCTAAATTTTATTAATCTCATTTCCTCCAATTTCATTTTAGCAGATTTTTTTTTATCTGCCCAAAGAGTAGAAAATAAAACACATTGTTCTTTACTGAAGATGTGACACTAGTAATGAGAAATGTGTGTCCAACTGGCTTTATATTCTTAATTTTAATTTCAGCCCCAAATATACCATGTGCAGAAAAGGAATATATGTAGAGAAAAGAAGCATAAAATAATGACAGCTACCGTCTATTGAAGGTCTACATTGTGCCTGGAGTGTGTGAGCATGTGTGTGTATAAGTGTGTGTGTGTGTGTGTGTGTGACATGGACACAATCCCTCCTGTTTTATTACTAAAACAGGACAAGTTAACTTCTCCCATGTCTTACACCTGTACAAAGGTGGCACATTCGTTTTCACCCTAGCTTTCTTCCCATTCCCTTTCATGATTTGGGGAAACAAAGGAGTTGTAGAAAGTTTCACTGGATGAGCAATCAACAGCTGTCAATCAGTAATAATGGCTAAAAGCAACATTACCTCAGGGAAGAATCAGCTCACATGACTTAATCTGTAATAAAACTGGAGATAAAATACTGTGTTCAAACTAACTCTTGCTATGATTAACAGGATGCTCTGGTCTGTTCTGATGTTTCACATTCTGGGAGAGAGAAAGTTGAGAGTTATATAGAGCCAGAAGAGTCTCAAGCCATCCCACTACTTAACTCTGTTGCTGCTTAGACCAATCAACAACAACAACAAAAACTGTATGCGATGTTTCATGTGTTTTTATATTTTAAAATTAAGTTCATTACTACTTGTATAAAATGCTTGATTCACATGATTCTATTGTCTGAGAATTATTTTGATCTGAAATAGCACAGATTATCCTAAAGCATAAAATAAACTTGAATTTGTTTTTTTTCTCCTGGATTTATGCAGCAGAATTCCATAGGAAACTTGGGGATCTGAAGTAAGATATTTTATGTTGCCAAGGACTGCTAGAAATTTATAAATAGATTTGGCTTTCATAAGCATAATGAGCAAGAGGAATTCAAAATTGGAATTAAAGCTTTTTTATAATATCAGTTACATTTTTGCTTTTCTCATTTTAATTTTAGCATTTGAATAGCAAAATAATTATCAGAATTCTGTTTTTGGGGTCCTAAATTTTTGAAATGGAAATATGTTTAAAGATGGAGGAAATGAGTGAGTTTTCTTGATTTTTTCAAGTAAAATTATCTTTGTGTGATTCTTACTCATTACACTGAAGCAGGCCCAGAGAATCTTGCTGCTTATCTATTTAAATTGAACATTTTTGTGAACACAAGAATGATAGCTGTGAGTGGATAGGGTATTAAGAAATGACCTCAGTTGTGTGTGTATATAGAGGCAATCACAGGACAATCGTTACTTTGTCCTAAGACTTCTCAAAGGTGGTACAAATAATTTGCTTGCTGATATTCATGCCGAATTTCTAGTGAAGAATGTATATTTAAGAATCAAATTCTGGTAATATGAACATAATTATTTTAATTGCACAAGACAAAAACATATCTGGAGAACTTAATTTGAGTGTTTGTATGATTAAACATGAATCAATCGGTATATTATGATTTTTTTTGCACTGAAGAGACACAATCTTGGGAGGTTGAGACAGGAGAATCGCGAGTTCAAAGCCAGCCTCAGCAACGGCAAAGTGCTAAACAATTCAGTGAGACCCTGTCTCTAAATAAAACACAAAATAGGGCTGGGGATGTGGCTCAGTGGTCGAGTACCCCTGAGTTCAATCCCTGGTACCAAAAAAAAAAACCCCACAGTCACAAAAGAGCTACAATTTTAATTTTTTGATATATGTTCACTTCATTCCAATAAAAAGAACAATGAAATTTGTATGTGTAATGTATATTATATTATTTGTAAATATCTATTATGTACTACTTGTATGTACGTATTATATATACAAATTTCATCATCCTTTTACTGGAATTAAGTAAATTTATTGGAGACATTTTGCATTTTATGACCATTCAGAATTTCCATAATAAACCACACTGTTTTAGTAGAGCTCATTAGACCCGCTGAGTTTGTCCAGTGCAGCCCTTTGGAGGAGAGTGCGCAGAGCCGATGTCATTTGCTCAGGAGTGGGAACCATGTGGACCCAGCCCTGTTGCCGGGCTCTTCTTCCCTCACGGTGTCTGAGAAGTCCTCACTCCTTAGTACTCTCCCTTCGGCCACCAAGCAGAGGCTCAGTGCTGCCCTGTGGTCGGTCTGCACTTGCACAGGAACCCTCCTTACCATGCGCGGCTCTGCTCTTCCCTCCATCTCTCCTGCCCCACCCGGAAGCACCCTGACAGCTGGGATCTGCAGGGATGTAGCGATTGTAAAGACGTTTTCTTGGTTGATTTCTGATAATCCCAATGTTGAGATTCAGTGTTGGTGGATTCATTGAAGTTACTTAGTCAAAACACGTAAAGCTCATGGATTTTTGAAAGAGCAGTCATGAAGCCACCCTCCAGCTCAGGTGGCAGGGCCTTGTTAGAAGTCTCCTACATGCCACCTCCTCACCAGTACCACCGTGCAGTGGAAAACGCTACTCTCACCTCCATCCTGCCCACGTGGGCCTCCTTTGGGGCTCATTATCAACTTGAATATGCAGAATGCATTGTTTTGTGCCCGCTTTTTAAACTTAACATTGTGTTTGTGAAATTCATAGCTGTGGCAACAGTGCATTGATTTGTGTTATGTAATAGTCCATCACATGACTATGGCAAAATTTATGAGACTGTTTTTAGTTCACAGACAATGGATACATTCAATTTTGAGCTATTAGGAATAATGCAGCCAGGGTAGCTCTTGTGGGTATGGTTTTCCATTGTGGTTTTAATTTGCATTTCCTTACTTACAGATGGCATAAGAATATTCCATATGCTCATTGACTACAGGAATGTCATCTTTCACAAAATGCATTTTCAAGTCAGTAGCATATTGTTCAAAAATCATGTCCTTAACTTTTTCTTGTCAATTCGTGACTTTGTGAGTTCCAAGTAGTTCCATGAATGGCTAATACCTTCTCCAGTGAGATTGTTTGCATTTTCGTTCTCTTGATAATCTCTTCTTATAAACAGAAAATCTTAGGTTAAACATAGTTTAACAAATTTACAAATATTTTACTTTGTGGTTAATGTTTGGTATCCTGTTTAGAGAATCTGCTTACTGTAATGTCATGAGTGATTTTTCTTAGTTAACTTATAGAAGCTTTATTGTGTTGTCTTATGCATTTAGGTGAGCATTTTATTTATTTTTGTTGTTTTGTGGTACTGGGGATTAAACCAGGGGAGCTCTAACACAGAGTGATATTCCCTATGATAAAATTTTTATTTATTTTTCATTGTGAGACTGGAGCTTGTTAAGCTGCTGAGACTGGCCTCAAGCTTAAGATCCTCCTGCCTCAGCCTCCACTCGTAGGAATACAGGAGTGTCCAGTGTTCCTGGCTGAGCATTCTATTTGGACTGGTTATTTTCACAGTATGATGCAATGGTTAATTCTATATGAATGTATTGTTGAGCTAGCACTTTTTTTGTTAAGTGCGAAAAATTCTTTCCCATATTGAATGGTCATAAATTGATTCAAAAAGATGTGCATCTGTATTTAGGTCTTGTGTTCTCTTCCATTAGTGTATTCATTGCTTTTTTTTTTTTTGCCGAGTATTCTAATTCTGCTCTTTTGTAAAGATTTTCTTGGCTTTCTTTGATTGTTGGCATTGCCAAGTGGAAAGTAGATTCCGGTAGTCAACAGTCAATTCCTCACCTGGATTCCTGGACGCTGCAGGAGGTGGCGCATCCACAAGGATGTGTGAAACCAACCTTCCAGTATGAACTACAAGCCTGGCAAAACTGTGCTTCAGGAACAGAAAGCAAAGACATCAGATGAAAGGAACTGAAAGAGGCTACCATTAGCAGACCTACCCCTCAGGAGGAAATACTTTAGGTAAAAAGCAAAAGAGTGAAGATTTCCTGGAGCATCGGAACACAGGGAAGAACAACTATGCAGTGGAAATGTGATGTATGAAAAAACATCTTTCTTCTCATTGGTTTTATGAATCTTATCTGATTATTTAAATAAGAATCAAGACCATTGGATACTCAAGAAAGTGGTATTTAAGGAGGTGAAAGGGCCTAAACAGAGTAGGTTTTCCACTCTGTGCTGCATGTCACATTTGCACAATTTAATTTCTAAACAACCATCATGAAACCTGGACAAAGTGATATACTCCAAACATCAGGAAAGCGGATTTGAAAAAAAAGTTCAAGTAACAAACAGCAGAAAATAAGGCAATGATGATGACAATGATGATGAAGAAGAAGAGGAGGAGGAGGAAGAAATATAGGAATAAAAACCAAATAAACGATAAAAAGGCAGACTTCAGTTCCAAAGTGTCAATTAATGCCTTGATATCCTTAACATACTCATTAAAAGTCAGGTGTTGGCAAGTGACTAAAACAAGACAAAATAAACAAAAACATGAACAAGCTATAAGAAGCTCAACAAGTAACTAACTTCCTTCAGCTGTCAACTAGCATTGTCAGCCACCACCCATAAAATGATGGGAAAAATACACTGGACAAAGATTTGTTTAAAAAACTCACACAGAAAAAGTTCGGCTTGGTAGCTGGGAGTCCACACACCCTGAGGACGTGCGGGAGCTTTCCTGTGGATGTGGAACTGCACCAGGACACAGCACCTCACACCCAGTGTCTTGTACTGACCACAGAGTGGTCTTCCAGTGGAATATTCTAATCTGAGAGAGATTTCAGAATTCCATTACCCATTCTGTGGCACGGCCATGCGTTACCATCATGGAGACCTCTGACACATCGTTGCTTTGTAATATCCAGAATGCAGTCTCACTATCATGTATCATCCTTCTTAATGATTCTCACAGTACGTCTAAACCCCACCATTTGCTCACTGCTTACAGATATATTTCAACTTAAATTCTATTAAAATCTTTTAAAAAATATTTTACCTTTTATTAGTTCTAATTAGTTATACATGATAGTGGAATGCATTTCAATTCATTGTACACAAACAGAGCACAACTTTTCATTTCTCTGGTTGTACATGATGTAGAGCTGCACCACATGTGCAGTCATACATGTACCTAGGGTAATGGTGTTCATCTCACCACCATCTTCCCTGCCCCCATGTTGCCTCCCCTACCTCCTTCCCTCCCTCTCTCCCCTTTGCTCAAAGTTCCTCCATTCTCCCTATGCTCCCCATTATGCATCAGCATCCACTTATCAGAGAGAACATTCAGCTTTTGTTTTTTTGGGATTGGCTTACTTTACTTATCATGATATTCTCCAGCTCCATCCATTTACCTGCAAATTCCATGATTTTATTCTCATTTAATATTCTCAGTAATATTCCATTGTATATATATACCACAGTTTCTTTATCCATTCATCTCTATTCATCTCATTGCATCTAGGTTGGTTCCACAGATTAGCTATTGTTAATTGAGATGCTACGAACCTTGATGTTGCTGTGTCACTATGGTATGCTGATTTTAAGGCCTTTGGATATAGACCGAGGAGTGAGATAGCTGGGGCAAATGGTGCTTCCATTCCAAGTTTTCTAAGGAATCTCCATATTGCTTTCCAGAGTGGTTGCACCAATGTGCAGTGCCACCAGCAATGTATCCCCCACATCCTCGGCAACACTTACTATTGCTTGTATTCTTGATAACTGCCATTCCGACTGGAGTGAGATAAAGTCTTAGAGTAGTTTTGATTTGCATTTCTCTAATTATTAGAGAAGTTGAACATTTTTTCATACATTTGTTGATCAATTATATATCTTCTGAGAAGATTATTGGTTATTTATTTATTTTTTTAGTGTTAAGTTTTTTGAGTTCTTTATATATCCTGGAGATTAGTGTTCTATCTGACATGTATGTGGTAAAAATGTTCTCCCACTCTGTGGGCACTCTCTTCACATTATTGATTGTTTCCTTTCCTGAGAAGCTTTCTAGTTTGAATCAATCCCACTTATTAATCCTTGATTTTATTTCTTGCACTTTAGGAGTATGGTTAAGGAAGTCAGGACCTAATCCAACATGATGATTTGGACATACTTTTTTTCCTTTTAGGTGCAGGGTCTCTGGGTCTTTGATCCACTTTGACTTAAGCTTTGTGAATGGTGAGAGATAGTCGTTTAATTTCATTTTGCTGCATATGGATTTCCAGTTTTCCCAGCACCGTTTGTTGAATAGGATATCTTTTCACCAAGGTATGTTTTTGGCATCTTTGTCTAGTATAAGATAACTGTATTTATGTGGGTTTGTCTCTGTGTCTTCTATTCTGTACCATTGGTCTACATGTATATTTTGGATCCAATACCATGCCATTTTTGTTACTATAGCTTTGTAGTATAGTTTAAGGTCTGGTGTTGTTATGCCTCCTGTTTCATTCTTCTTGCTAAGGATTGCTTTGGCAATTCTGGGTCTCTTATTTTTCCAAATGAATTTCATGATTGCTTTTTCTATTTCCATAAGAAATGACATTGGAATCTTAACTGGAATTATGTTGAATCTGTATAGCTCTTTTGGTAGTATGGCCATTTTTAAAATATTAATTCTTCCTATCCAAGAGCATGGGAGATCTTTCCATCTTCTAAGGTATTTTTCAATGTCTTTCTTTATTGATCTGTGGTTTTCATTGTATAGGTCTTCACCTCTTTTGTGAGATTGATGCCAAGTTGGGTTTTTTTTTTTTTGAGGCTATTGCAAATAGGGTAGTTTTCCTAATTTCTCTTTCTGAGGGTTCATCATTGATGTATAGAAATTCATTTGATTTATGGGTGTTGATTTTATATCCTGCTACTTTGATGATTCATTTATTAATTCTAGAAATTTTCTGGTGGAGTTTTTTTGATCCTCTAAGTATAAAATCATGTCATTGCAAGTAATGATAGTTTGTGTTCTTCTTTTTCTATTCATATCCCTTTAATTTATTTCATATGTCTAATTGTTCTGGCTTGAATTTCAAGGACTATGTTGAATAGCCATGGTGAGAGAGGGCATCCCTATTTTGTTCCAGTTTTTAGAGGGAATGTTTCCAATTTTTCTCCATTTAGGATGATGTTGGGCTTGGGTTCAGCATAGATAGCTTTTGTAATGTTGAGGTATGTTCCTACTATCCCTTGTTTTTATGGTGTTCTGAATATGAAAGGGTGTTGTATTTTATCAAATGCTTTTTCTGCATATATAGAGATGATCATATGAGTTTTAACTTTCAGTCTATTGATGTGATGAATTATGTTATTGATTTCTGTATGTTGAACCAACCTTGCATTATTGTTTTTGATTTCCTCCTCATGGAATATTTTATCAAGAATGTTCTGTAGTGCTGGCTTTCTTGCTGTGAATTCTTTTAATTTTTGTTTATCTTGGAAGGTTTTTATTTCATCTTCAAACCTAAAATTTAATTTTGCTGGATATAAGATTCTTGGTTGGCATCCACTGTCTTTTAGCACCTGGTATATATTTTGCCATAATCTTCTTGCTCTCAGGGTCTGGGTTGAGTAGTCTGCAGTGATCCTAATTGGCTTCCCCCTATATGTAATCTGATTCCTTTCTCTTGTGGCTTTTAAGATTCTCTCCTTGTTCTGAAGGTTAGGCATTTTCATTATGATGTGCCTTGGTGTAGGTCTGTTGTGATTTTGTACATTTGGTGTCCTGTAAGCCTCTTGAATTTGATTATCCAATTCATCCTTCATATTCAAAAAGTTTTCTGATATTATTTCATTGAAAAGATTGCTCATTCCTTTGGTTTGGAATTCTATGCCTTCTTCTATCCCAATAATTCTCAAATTTGGTCTTTTAATGTTATCCCAAAGCTCTTGGATGTTCTGTTCATGGCTTCTTACCATCTTCACTGTGCGGTCAACTCTATTCTCAAGGTTAAATATTTTGTCTTCAGTATCTGAGGTCCTGTCTTCCAAGTGGTCTAATCTGTTGGTGATGCTTTCCCTAGAGTTTTTAATTTGGTTTATTGTTTCTTTCATTTCAAGGATTTCTGTCTGGTTCCTTTTCAGGTTCTCTATCTCCTTACTGAAGTGATCTTTTACTTTCTGTATTTGCCTCTGTATCTCTTTATTGAAGTGATCTTTTACTTCCTGTATTTGCCTATGTATCTCTTTATCAAAATGGCCTTTTGCTGACTGTGCTTGCTCTCTTATATCATTTTTTATGTCACAGAGCATTTTAGTTATGTACATCCTGAATTCCTTTTCTGTCATTTCTTCTGTTTTATTGACCATGGATTCAAGTAGCATGTTATCTTGGTTTGTTTGAGTCTCTTTCTTCCCTTGTTTTTTCATGGTGCTTGCGTGTCTTTCCTTCTAGCTCTGCTGATCCAAGGTGTTACAGTTTTTACTCCTATATGGGTATAGTTTCCCTGCAGGGTTTCAAAACCTCTCTTTTAAAGGGGAGACCAATAATGATTGATCTCAATACAAGCACTATATATTTTCAAACCAAGTAGTTCCTAATAGCTCCCAAATACATTTACAGTTTAGTCACGATATACACCAATTATGGGTTCCTTTACAATCTATTATGTAAATGATAAGTTTGCACAGGGATCTATAGTTTCTGTTGGTGGGCTAGGGAAACTTGAGGGTGGGGTGTAGGATAGATTGTTGGGGTAATAGGAAGTGAGGATATGGTTATTAGATCTTAGAAAGCATAAAAAAGGAATCCAAGAGAAGTTGGTTATTAGTAGAAAGAGCGACCAAGAGTTGTGGAAGACCCGTAAGGAGGAAGAAAAGGGAATACAGCGAGGAGAGAAGATATCAAGAAGAATAAAACATATGCAAGTGTGAGTTATAAAACTATATCATACCACTCTAGTATACAGTTCAGAAATACCAATCTACCATGACCCACTGTATAACAAATACTTGGTTTCACAACTGTTGGGGATTAGAGGGCAGGAAAAAAGCGAGAGAGAAAAGAGGGAAGGAAAAAGAAAGAAGGGAGAAAAAAAAGAGCCGTGAGATAAAACAAAAAGATCAAACAATAGAAATATTAGGAGAAGAAGATAAAGGATAAAATAAAAAATAAGAATAAAAAAAGTAAAAAAAAAGTCTCCATGTAAATAAACAGGAATGGCTCCTTTCACCTCCAGTAGGTGGCATTGTCCGTTGCTTGCTGGGCTTTCCCCGGTGGTGTCCTTGGGTGTGGGTTTCACAGCCGGGTGCAACTCTGGGTCAGGCCGCTGGTGAAATCGCTGTCTTTTCACGGTGTTCTGTGTTGAGTTCAGTTTGTTCCCATGAGCTGTCCCATGGCCCTTCGTGTAGAAGCAGGCCCTACCCAGGGCGGGGCCCTGGGCTGGGGCTCTGAACCGCCCTCAGCGGAGCTGCCGGCCTCAGCGCTGCTGGCCGTGGCGCGTAAATTCCTGCTGAAGTCACACTGTTTGTGGCAAATGTTGCTGCCTGGTGGGCCTGCGTACACGCACAAGTGGAATTCCTGTGGGGACAGCTGTCTGATGATGTCCAGAAGCTGGCTGGGAGATGGAAATTGCACAACTTCTGTCGCCAGTTCTGGAGTGAGTGACCGCGGCGTCTGTCTAGGTCGCCATCTTGGAACCATCCTCCTTATCTAGCGTTTTCTGATTTCCGTTTTTCTTGCTCCAGAATAAAAAAAACAAACTAAAAGTATTTCAACTATTGAATATTTAGTTTCATGGCTGTTTATGACAAAAGAACATATTAGCTACGACATTTTAATTGTATGTACAAATATTTCAGTAATGGGAGGCAAGCTTAGTATATTCAAGGTCAGTGTAGATTCTCTTCTGTCTTTGGGTGATCCATTCCCTGAATAACTTTTCAGATATATGGTGTTGCAGAAACCTCAAAGTGTTAAGTTCTTTACCCTTAAGGTTTAAACTCACTAGTAATTTAAAGGGAATTGTATCTATATGCTTATAATTTAAAAAAGTTTTTCACTTGTTCTTATATTTGATGTCCAAAACTCTCTTTTATAAACTATATATAAAATATATATCTATATAGTTTATAAAAGAGAGTATATATTTATTTATATATATATATTTTTAGTTGTAGATGGACACAATGTCTTTATTTTATTGCTTTGTAGGTGGTGCTGAGGATCGAACCGAGGGCCTGATGCATGCGAGGCAAGCGCTCTACCGCTGAGCTACAATCCCAGCCCCCCAAAACTCTCTTGAGCCACTTCTTTCAGTGGTCTTCTGGCTAGATTTTACTAATTCGCAAACCAAGACCTTCAGTTTGGAGTTCAACATACACAGTACTATATAGATTCTGAACTATACTAAGAACTCTTCTCATTCTGAATCTAAACATCCCTCATAAATTAATTGTTACTTTGAAGGTTATTCAATGGCATTAAAAGATAACAAAAATTATTCTGATTAATGTTAACCCAAAGTCAATATATTTTCCTATTAAATTGTATGAATATTTTTAGAGAAAAATGTTAGTATTATCAGCAATCTATTAAATTTTTTATTATTTATTATATAATGAGTGAATATTTAATGAATTATTTAAACAGCATATATGCATCTACTTGATCAGATTTGTCCAAGAAGTTATAGTTGTCTGATTTTTAGAAATAGGTTCTAAAGTGGTTGTGGTGACATATGCCTCTAATCCCAGTGGACGGGAGGCTAGGAAAGAGTATTGTCAAATTGAGGCCAGATTTGACACTTTAGTGAGACTCTGTCTCAAAAAAAAAAAAAAAAAAGTCTAGAAAGATAGCTTTGTAGTAGAGTGCCTTGGGTTCAATCTCCAGTAAGGCAAAAACAAAATAAAAACTTACTGGGTTTGAGGGATGTAGCTCTGTGGTCTAGTGCTTGCCTCCTGTATGAGAGGTATTGTGTTCATTTCCCAGTACTGCAAAGGAAAAATAGATAGGCTTTGTTTTTTCTATCATAGCATAACCCATGCTTATTAAGCATGCATGATTTGAAGGTAAAAAATAATTGTAAGTTATCTTAATGATGATTTAATTTATGCTCTATAATGAAATGAAAATTAATCGATAACTTGATTATCTATAGTTACTACAAACTTTTTTGAATAAGAGTCTTAACAAGCATAATATTAACCTGAGAAATGATAAAATACAGGAATGTATAATCAAAATATATTGGAAATAGCTATGCCTTTTCTTTAAGTCTTTGCTCCTGTATAATTGTAGTGCATAGAGACTAAACAGAAAAATAATTTGATATAGAAGTATTATTTTCTCCAAGCACTGAAGACATTCATAAAAATTCACAAACATGTATTTTAATCTACTTAAAATATTAAAATTATATACAATCCAGTTATACATATATACGTATATGTAGAATGTGTGTATGTGTGTATAAATATATTTAAATACATGAGTGCACACATGGTGTATATTGTTTGATGTGGCCTGGGAAGGCACTTTCATGGTAGTGACTTTAATTCCTCTGCTTTTCTGTTTTGAAAAGTGATTTAATGTTATGCTCATGGAGGAAATCTGAGCTTCAGGATTACCTTGTTCTGAAGCCAAGAATGTCATACTAGTGCATGGAGTGTGTGTGCCGCTGCTTTCTTCTTTATCCAATCCATCTGGTCTTTACACAAGAAATAAAAAAAAGTGCCGTTGGCTGCTAAACTCTGTAGCCTTACTGGGTTGAAGTTAAACTGTTTCCTTTGGTCTTTACTCCAAGTTAAGTACTCATGAGACTTCACACTGTGTGTGGTATTGGGTCAGGCTAGTCAGTTTGAATATTTAGTGAATAAACAACTTGGTACAGTGGCAATAGCTCTAAACTTTCAAAAATCGGAAGCAATCTATGTTGCTGCCAGTTATGATATTTCTGATATTGGTCCAGGCACCTATACTCGCCTACCATAAAATATTTTGCATCATGCAAAATAAACTTTTAAACTCATTGAGAAAACATACAAATTTTAAGAGTTAATACATTTCTTGATTGATGCTTGAAATTCTATTGTTCACATTTTATACTTTTGTCAATTTTTTATTGGTGCATTTTCACTATACATAGTAGTGGGATTTGCTGTGCCATATTTGTATATACACATAATATAATTCGAGCACTCTCTGTATGTTTATATATGGACATAACATTTTTTCATTGTATTCTTTTTATTGGTTCATTATAGTTATACATAATATTGGGGTTCATTTTGACATAATCATACATGCATAGAATATCATTTGCTCTGAGTCAGTCTCCAGCACTTTGCCTTCCCACCTTCCTGTTTCTTTTCTCTACTATACTGGTCTCTCTTCTATTTATTATTTTTTTAATTAGCGTATTATGGATATACATAAAGATGAAATTCACTGTGGTGTTTCATGTATGTACATAGGGAATTTGGTCAGATTAATTCTACCATTCCTCCCTTTTCTTGTCCCTTCTCCCTTTTCCTCAATCCCCTTTCTTTGCTTCACTGATCTCCCTTCTACTTTCATGGGATTTCCCTTTCTCAAGTCCTCCCCACCTTATTTTGATTTAGCTTCCTCATAAGAGAGAAAACATTTGACCCTTGACTTTCTGGGTATGGCTTATTTTACTTAGCATATCCTCTAGTTATATGCATTTACAAGCAAATGCCATAATTTCATTCTTCTGTATTATTGAGTAAAACTCCTTTGTGTATATCTACCACATTTTCTTTGTTGACAAGCACTTAGGTTAGTTTCATAGCTTGGCTAATGTGAATTGCACTGCTATCAACATTGATGTGGCTGCATCCCTATGGTTTGCTAATTTTAGATCTTTTGAATATGTATCAAGGAGAGGGATAGCTGGATCATATGGTGGTTCATTTCTAGTTTTTTGAGAAGTATCTATACTATTTTACGAGTGGTTGTACTAATGGTTGTACTAATGGTGGGTTTACAGTCCCACCAACAATATAAGACATTACCTCTTTCTGCACATCATCACCAATATCTATTATTATTTGTATTCTTGATAATTTCCATCCTGATTGGAGTGAGATAAAATCTCGATGTAGTTTTGATTTGCATTTCTCTGATTGCTAGAGAAGTTGCAAAATTTTTTTTCATATATTTATTGACAATTTGTATTTCTTCTTTTGAGAAGTATCTCTTTAGTTCATTTGCCCATTTATTAATTGGGCTATTTGTTTTTTTAATATTTTTTTAGTTGTAGACAGATACAGTATCTTTATTTATTTTTATATGGCGCTGAGGATGGAACCCAGTGCCTCACGCATGCGAGGCAAGTGCTCTACCACTGAGCTACAATCCCAGCCCAGGCTATTTGTTTTTATGGTGTTAAGTTGTTTGAGTTCTTCACATGTTTTGGATATTAATCCACTGAGGAACAGGTGTCAAAGGCTTTCCCCCAGTTCTGTAGATTCTCTCTTCATGCTCTAAATTGTTTATTTTGCTGTGAAGAAGTTTTTTAGTTTGAAGCCATTCCAGTTATTGATTCTTGGTTTTATTTCTTGAGCTATAGAAATCCTATAGCTATAGGATATTAGTGCCTGCACCAATATATTGGCATGTTGACCCTACGTTTTCTTTGAATACTTGCACTGTTTCTGGTCTAGTTCCTAGAGTTTTGATTCACTTTGATTTGACTTTTGTGCCAGGTGAGAGAAAGGGATCTAGTTTTATTCCTCTATCTATGGATATCTAGTTTTCCTGGCACTGTTCGTCAAAAAAGTTAGGTTTTTCCAACATATGCTTTTGACACCTTTGCCCATGTTGATGACTATATTTATGTGGGTTTGCCTCTGTGTCTTCTAGTCTATTCCATTGGTCTTCATGTCTATCTTTATGCCAATGCTTCTGAACTTTCAAATACTCTGGGACTGCTATTTTACCTGCTCTGCAATTCCTTCATTCTTCCTTTCTAACCTGGGCCTGGAAAAATAAATACAGCAAAGAAGAGTAGCTGGAAGGGAGCTGTTCACCATGAGCAAAGAAAACACCATCTCCATTCACAAAGATATCCATGCAGTGGGCTTCAAGAAGTGTGCCCCTCAAGCACTCCAAGAAATTAACCACAGAAACAATGGGACCTCCACATGTGCACACTGATAACCAAGCTCCACAGAGCTTTCTAGGCCACCGAAGTAAGAAATATTCTTTGTATATCCATAAGCAGTTGTCCAGAATATGTAATAATGACGTTGGTTAACAAACAAGTTCTGGACTTTGGTAACCTGAGTCCTTGTTTCCATTTTCAACACTACAGACAATGAATGTAGATGACAACTAACAACTGATTGTCAAATAAAGTTATAAAACCACAAAAAGAATCATTTAACTACTCAGGACAGGGAAAGAGTGAATTCTTGGATTATCTTGGGGGTTCCACGATAACCACAA
This sequence comes from Xerus rutilus, assembly GCA_028644305.1. NCBI lineage: Eukaryota > Metazoa > Chordata > Mammalia > Rodentia > Sciuridae > Xerus > Xerus rutilus. The sequence goes on along the minus strand of CM053412.1, from coordinate 7,693,019 downwards.
AGGTCCTTACAGGGGACATAAGAGAGGAGAGAGGATTGTACACCACAGACAAGAAGGATGGAGGAAGGGGCCATGCTCTGAGGAATGCTGAAAGCTTCTGGAAGTGGGGAAAGGCAAGAAAACTAATTCTCCCCTGGAGACTCCAGACTCAGCGCTGCCCTGTGACCCCACTGTCGACTTTGGATATCCCAAATTCTGAATAATCTGTGCTATTTGAAGACACCAAGCTTGTGGGCATTTGTTAAAACAGCAGTAGGAACTCATACAGAAAGGCAGGTATCGTTGTATTCCTACCCCAGCCAAACTGCACCAGGTCTGCCCTCAGAAGTGAAAATTAGTGGGAACATTATCATTATTACATTCTGAGCACTCCATAAAATTTGATCCCTTTGAGCCTTTATTTCCATGGCTACACATTGACTTACTGAAATCCAAGAAGGCATTATGACCACTATTCCCCACCCAGTGGATTGAACAATTATTTATTTCCTTTTGCTTCCACCCTAGGATAGCTGAACTCTTATTTAGCACTTAATAAATGATGTCATTTCTCACATTCTAGATTTGGAAAAAGCACAGCAATTATGACATTGTGGGTCGACAAGCTTTATTTCAATCTTTCTTCATCATTAACTAGCTGAGACTTGAATAAGAAGTCAAATTTCCTGAGTCTGAATTTTTTCCTTTGTTCAATGTAATAAAAACACCTCAAAACATTTTTGTGAATGTTAACATGAATAACGAGTTAAAGTAATCAATACTCAATAGTATTGAATTAATACTAATAAATATTTAGTAAAAGACAGTTTATCAGCAGGCATTTATATCATTTGTATTATCCTTAAGACTCCCTTAGTTGCTTCATTAATATTAATTTATGAATTTAACAGATATGTGCTGAGATCCTAATATATTCCATACAACCAATGGAGGCATGGAAATTGCAATGTTAAAATATGAGACAAGTTCTGTGTTCTCACAGCGTAGTCGGGCAACAGATAAAAGTAAACCATTAACCATTAAACTATTATCACCATTGTGATATTGTATAATAATAATAGTGGCTAGTAAAAAAAGATAAGTAAGAGAATCGTTAGGGAAGTCTTTTGAGATAGACAGATGGACTGAGACCAGAGAGAGTAGAAAGAAACAAAGATCCAAGGATCTGAAGGATGAGTATTCCAGCCACAAGTTTCTGAGGCAGGAATGAAAAATGTGGGTTTGAACCCCAAAAAGCCAGCATATCTGGAGCCAGGTGAGGAAGGGATGGAGTGGTAGCTACTGCAGTCAGGAGGGGAGGCTGGTGCCATTCATGCGGTACTGAGGCTGTGGTTAAACATTTCTATCTTTCTCTCAATGCAGCAGGAAGACATTGATGTTTTAAATAGGGAGTTAATTAATTTTTAAAAAATGTCCACTTCTTTATTTACATTTTAAAAACAGGTCCATACATCATGGTGCATGCTTACACACATATATATTTAAGATATGCAACTTGATATTTTGATATACATGACACAATGTGTATGTAAATACATATATACACACATATTGTGAAATGATCAGCACATTTGCCATATTTATTAACTCTACATGGTTATCACTGGTCTATAAGAAATCTTATTAAAATTTAAGGAAGGATTCTTTGGGTGCCATGAGAACAGAGAGAGCAGCATCAGTAGCCATTTCTATAGTTTTTGTGGATTTCTCCACTGGATAGAAGCAGTAATGCAAAAAGTAATATGTGGACCTAGCAAGTAATTTGGAGGAATGGAGTAACAGAAAGTGCTGACTGAATGTGATAAGAGAGAAACTGGCTTTTGACTTGAGCTGTTGCGTAGATGAGGTGCCATTTCTATAGTGTTTACAATAGAAAAACAAACTTGTAGAGGGTTTGGAGCAAGAGTGCACTTGGCCCTACCTTAAGCCGAACATAGTGATCCTTACTAGGCTTCATCTGAGAGAATGTCAAGAAAATACCACAATATGTGAGTCGCAAGGGCTGAAGACATGGATGGGCAATGAGTGGCAAAGGCAGTAGACTGAGGCGTGGGCTTTGGACTCTCCCACGTCTAGGGAGGAGAAGTGGAAGAAACAGATGAGGTCCCAAAGAGGGAGACGGTACCATCAGGGGAGAGCGGTAAAAGGGAAAGCAAGAGACAAGGGTGTTTGAAGACAAAAGGA
>CM053412.1:7674607-7690335 GCA_028644305.1 Xerus rutilus | reverse complement strand
GTGCCTTTTCCCCCCACATCCTTGCCAACATTAATTGTTGTTTGTATTCTTGATAACTGCCATTCTGACTGGTGTGAGATGAAATCTTAGAGTAGTTTTGATTTGCATTTCTCTAATTGCTAGAGATGTTGAACATTTTTTCATATATTTGTTGATCGATTGTGTATCTTCTTCTGAAAAGTGTCTGTTCAGCTCCTTAGCCCATTTATTGATTTATTTAATTTTTTTTAGTGTTAAGTTTTTTGAGTTCTTTATACATCCTGGAGATTAGTGCTCTATCTGATATGTGTGTGGCAAAAATTTGTTCCCAAAATGTAGGCTTTCTCTTCATCTCATTGATTGTTCTGAGTGAGCATTTTTTAAATGCAGAAATTAGTACAAGAAACCAAAGTCAATAGCATTAAGAAGTTTTCTCTTACATCAAAGATATTGTGCTACAACCCCTGGAAAATACTTTTGCAGCCATCTTAAACCACAGGGGATGTACACATAGATATAGGGAAATGTTACTTAATGAATCCACAGAGGTATTAATATACCTCAAGCAAGTCATCTTTGCATGAGAAAACTCTTTGGAACAGGAAATACTATTTAAGTTCAAGGACAGAAGGATTAAACCAAACTCATTTTTATTTAGTCAGATATGAAAAAATACAGAGTTAATTAGTAGGAAATATCTGACTGTACCAGAATCCAATTATGGAGTCTTCAAAATACTAGCAAAATAAAAGTTAATGAGACATTTTAAAGACATTAGAATTTTATGATACTGATTTATTTTGAAAAATGGCAAGCATAAACTTAAGTTTAATATGCTGAATTGAATTCTCTGTGTTCAATTTGGAAGTTCAACTAAAAGAAAATGTAATTAAATGTGTGTGTGTGTGTGTGTGTGTTTGTGTGTGTGTTTCCAATTAAGAATTTCTTTTGTTCTTTTCTTTTTTTCTATTGATCTTGATTTAGTAATTTTCAGAAAAGTGTGGTCAGTTGTATTATTATTGCCCTCTGAATGATAGTAAATGTAGGGAACAATTACTCTAATCAGCCCTAATTCAAACATGATGGACAAATGCCATCATGTAATTACAACCACAAATCTATATTATTATAATAAGTACTATAATAAGGAGTGCATTGGTTTGGCATCACTTTAGAATACTTATTAAAATGTGCTTTTCTTCTCCTACAAATAAAAATTAATATAAATTAATGTTAATATTATAATAATTAACTTGAGTGTTATAAAGTTACTTAATTGTACAGTCTATTAAAATACTATGTAGTCTTTTTAATGAATAAAGGCTTATGGTATAAGTGAATTGGTATAGATCAGTTAGTAAATTATTTAGTTATTAAATAGATGGATCATAAGGAGGTGGTGTATGATTGGCAACTACATAAAAGCAAATAAAAAAGAATTAATATTATGCACATAAAATATCATTGAAGATTGTTTACACCAGAAAATCATATCTGAGAATAAAAGCAAGAAAAATTGGTAATCTTATGAAACTTTATTACTTTGAATATCCATGTATTAAGCAATTATTTTAAAAAAGATGTCATTTACTGTATTTTAAATATAGCTATATTAGACAAAGTAATAGGTATACATGTTGTTAAAATGAAATGCTTTTACAAATTATCACTTGGTATTTATATAGAAGGTTTATTTTTATTCCTTTACAAAGCTTTGAAATGTCTTTTTAGTGTTATCTATTCTGCGAAGCATCTTTGTAGGGGATAATCACCACTAGCAATACACCTTGAACATAGCCCCTACATCTAGCACTGAATTGACAAATATATACCTAAAAGCAATTGAAAAAATACATTTTCACAGTATGAAGTATGTATTTTAAATGTTTATGTATTTGTGTCATCCACTAGACCGCAGAAGTTTCAGGACAAGGGCCACATCTTACAATCCTTTATTCTTAAAGCTTATCACAATGTTTACCATAGTAGGAAATTAAGTTTTGTATCAGGTAGATATGCTTCTGACTGTACGCAACAGGAGACTCAAACTTCAGAGCCCAGATCACTATGGGTAATCCTTCTCATCTGGCAAAGAAACTAGAGATACGCATTCTAGGCTTCAAGCAGCATCTCAGTCATTCAATGTCTCTCTTCCACTGTCTTGTCCTCAATTTAAACGTTATGAGAGGGCCTTCAACCTTGCTTTTCCATGTCCTACTTCAGTCAGGAAGAAAGCAGAGCCATGAGAGCTTCTCATTCTGATGCTCTCTTCTGAGTAGATGTTACCTGCCTGTCTTGAGACTAGTGAAGAGTCCTAAAGGTGGAGATCATCAGAGAAGAAGGAGACTAACCATAATTTGTCCTCTGGGGTTGAGCTAAGGACTTTTCCATGCAGAAAATAGAGTCTTCATTCAACTTCAACAAATTGGGGTTTAGTTAGCAGGGGCAAAGAGGACTATTGTGTAGTTTAGTAGATAACAAATATTACATTTTTTATTTTGTGATGGACAATGTTGCAATTACAAATGCACGAATTCTATGATTTCAGTTATGCTGGAAGAGAAAATATGCAATATTGAACAGATGCTTTGTTTTTCAATTTACTTTCTCTGTATAAGGCTTGATCTAACCATGACAAAGAAAATTCAAATGTGCAATTCTGTCCTCTGTTCTTTCTTAGGCCTTGAAAGACAAACATGAACTTAGATTCCATTCATCGATTAATTGAGGAAACGCAAATCTTCCAGATGCAACAGTCATCAATCAAACCACGCTGTGACAAGGAAGCTCCGACCCTCTCCCCAAGGGACACCTGTGGTTCCTGCTTGCCACCTTGTGGGCTACCTTCTCACGCAGCCGACGGTTTCAGCACACATCCATTCAACACCGACAAATGGGATATTTGTGAAGAACTTCGCCTGCGGGAGCTTGAAGAAGTCAAGGCCAGAGCCGCTCAGATGGAAAAGACCATGCGCTGGTGGTCAGATTGCACTGCCAACTGGAGAGAAAAATGGAGCAAAGTTCGAGCAGAAAGGAACAGTGCTAGAGAGGAAGGAAGACAACTCAGAATAAAGCTAGAGATGACCGTAAAGGAACTGAGCGCACTGAAAAAGAAGCAAAATCTGTCACTTCAAAAGGAGGCAACAGAAACCACAGTCACCCAGGACCTGGAGCTTCCTGGTGTTGAAGGGTCCTACCACCACAGAGACCAGTTTCAAAGTAGTTCACCAAAGTGTAACTCTATCAGAGAGTGTTTGGGGAAAAAAAACTTGCTGTGGAGGACACAAACAGTAAGGTAAGGAAAAATCCATTCAGGAATCCAGACATCGCTGCACTTTGAGCATTGTCCATAGCCATGGAGCGAAGGGAAAGGAACAAACTCAGTAGTGCCTGGCTCCCTCCACCAGGACAGCCACAATCTGGGGCCTATGCAACACCAGTTCATTCTTCCACAGTTTTAGAGGCAAGAAGTCCAAGACTAAGGTGTCTGCAAGATTCCTTTCTCTTGACGTCTGTCTCCTGAACTTATGGGATCTTCTCCCTGTGTCCTCATGTGATCTTTTCTCTCTACTCCTGTGGGTCCAGATATCCTCTTCCTACATGGAATTCCTCTCTAATGCCCCCTTTTAACTCAATCACTGCTTGAAAGACCCAATCACCAAATATAGTCCTGTTCTGAGCTACCAGTGATTGGTATGGATTTTTGAGGAATATGATGCATCATATTGTGACTTTACTAACATTTATAGCAAAAAGTAGTGCACCATTTAAAAAATGTGAACAGAAAATATTTGGAGAGATTTCTCTCCATTCACCCTAAGTGTGTCAATAATCATAAATTATTAGAAGAGATTGTTGCCTAAGGCTTTAGACTGACCTTACCACTTGGAAAAAGATACATTGGGCAAATATAGAAAATGCACCCCATGATTCATGCTTGGAATTTTCTTGATATTGTTTGAGATTTATGGTAATTCTGCTAAAATAAAGTTTCTAAAAACTTACTTGAGCTAGTAGTTATACATTTATTTATCAATAACCCTCTTCTCCTTTTTATAACCTGGTAAATGCTCTTAATAACCTACAGAACATACTTAGGGAAACTTTAGGAACTCATGAAAGCTTTGTCCATAGTATCATTATACTGTTACCCTTTCTATGGAATTCCATCTCTAAAAACCTGTTGGTTAACGTCTTGCAGCTTTATAATTTATCTAAAATTTTAAGTCTTTTATACTGTATGCAATTTATAGTAGATATAGCTTAGATCTCATTGCAAAAGAGGAATTTTAACAGACTACAATAATATGATTACTTCTGCTGGTTGGGTTTTTTAATTGCTTTTGCTTACTTTGACAATGCTGGCTGCTACTACTTTTATGTATATCTTCATAGGAATGGGAATTGTTCTCCAAATTCAGTCATGATAATATATAAGTTTGGAAATAGAGATTGGCCACAGGAATATAGTCAATATAGCGTGCCATAAATCCACAAAATATTTCTTTGTTATTAGAAGTCATTAGACTGTATTTGAGAAACCAAAAGATTTTCTGCACATGAATTATGTTGGAAAATTCTTAAAATTCATTTGGAATATCTTTGTATCATTAGTGTCAATAACAAATTATACATAGTAAGGTATTTATTCAAAGTTTTGTTTTGGAAAAAAATACATAAAATTCCTTGTGATTGCAAGGAAATAAATATTGTTTGTTGATGAAATTTCAATTGGTTGCTTTACTTTAGACAGTTTCACTGCCAGCTCTGGATGTATGAGAAGGATACTTGGTCCATAGAACTTATGTGGACATCATACTTTCCAATGGCCTTTTCTTAGACCTTAAAAATGGAGTACATGACTCTATTTATTTAAAGTATTATAAATAATTAAAATATTAATTCTGAAAAGAATTAAGACATGGATAATACTAGGTAACTTGGTGTTCACATAGTATTTTAAAAAGAAAATACTAAAAATCAAGTATCATGGAGATTTTAATTGCACTTGGCTTTCTTCTATTTACATCTTGTAAGTCAGGGAAAATTTAAGTAACAAACAAATATCCACATCATGAATTCAATGTAGTTTTGGAATTATGACATAGGGTTTTTGGTTCAGTGTGCTGTCCTGGTAATTGATGCCCATATTTATTAAAAATGTCTTAAATTCTATGTGAGATCTGACTAGTGAACTCAAATTAAACAAATATGCCTATTAAAACATTCATGGACTTTCTGAAAATTCTTTCTATCCTGTCCTTCAAAAAATGTTTTAAAAAAATCAGTTATTTTTACTTTGCAACTCTCAAGGACTTTTGACAAAACAAACTTTAAAAAAGAATTCATCAGCTTATTGAAAACTTTTTTACATCTATTCAGATTTACTCAGATTTATTTTTAGTTGTGATTGGGAAAAGAAGACAAACTCCATGTTAAAGCAGACCCCTGGAGAAATTATTTTATAATGATGTTAGAATACAGAAAGAAATAAGTTTGAAGAAGAATGTGATTTTGTCGGGGCACACAATGTGACCCTTAGAGAATGATACTGGAATGCAAATGTGGATTTCATGTTTATCACAACATTTATTTCCCTTTGAGAATGTTTTGCTTATGAGTTTTCTCCTGAGTCTAAAATATTCAACAACAATAGTTGGATTATGTTTCCTTTCTCAGGAAGAAGATGTGGTTCATGATTCATTAAGATTAAATGAGGAGATGAAACCCAATCCAGATTGCACTGATTTGTTCAGGAACAATGGTTTTGGAAGCTGTGCCATGAAACCTGGGCTGAGACTGCCAGCAGGGCACTTCCCCTCAGAGAATGCAGTGACTAAAGTCTCAGCCTGGCAGCTGCCTTTGGATGACTTCCAAGAAATCCTGTGGAAGGAAAGAGAGTAAGTGCTCATCATTGTCTCCCTGAACAGAGTCTCTTAAGTCTGATGAACTGGTCATTTGACCCACATGTAGACACAAGTTGTAAGATCTATGCCTAGCATGTGTGAGGCCCTGGGTTCAGTCCCCAGAGATTGAAAAACAAAGAGTGCAAGGTTTGAAAAGATAAGCTTCACAAACACACACACACACACTCACATATACTTTGAATTTTGAAAAGTAACTCATAACTTGTTAATAACTTGTTAATCTTTGCTATTATTTTAACTTGACTTTTACCATTAACATGTTTTCATCTCTATTAGGCTAATGGTAATTGTATTCAGATTCTTAATGTATACTTTCAAAATATTGTGTATACCCTATGTTTTATAGCTTTATTAGATTTAGTGAGTCAACAAAGATGAATAAATGTTAATACTACTAATGGAGAAATCACAGTTTTGTACTCATTAATCACAGAAAGGAATCCTTACATGTTGTCCATGGTTAAATAGGGGAAGCACACTGGACTTGCTACTAGGTGAGCTGGATTTAAACCTTGGTTCTGATGTGTTCTAGCTAGATGATATTGGGCTGCTGTTTCCCTTGAGGACACAAGGGGGCGCTGTGATGCTTCCGCTATCGTTTAGTAACAGACTTTCCTAAATCCTGGTTCTTACAGCAGTGACTCCATGTACTCTATTCATGCATCATAAGCATGGTTGGGCGTGGACAGCATCTCTCACACATAGCTTTGGCTGAGATGGCTCAAATTTACAGGTTCCTGGAAGACTGGGAGCGGGATGTCTGAAGTCTTGATTACTCACAGTCCTGGAGGCTGGCATTGGTTCTCCTGAGAGGTCTCTGCCCGGGCCCTCACCACGTGACTGCTTGGTTTCCTCCCAGCCCCAGTGATAAGATTGCATGAGAGCAACTTAAGGTCACCCAGACAATATGTAGCATTTTAATGACCTGAAGTCACAAGGCGTCCTTTCTGACACTTCTGGTGGAGACAGTCTCACTGGCTGGCTGACTCAGGCTCCAGGGTGACGTAAACTGGTAATGGGAGCCATGTAGGATTATTTCATGATCAGAGCAGGCAGTCGTGTGGCAGACACCTTTGTCCCAGCTTCTTCATGACACTCTTGTAAGGATTACACATAAATGATGTCTGGCCAGTAATGTGAATTACTTGATATGTGTGTGGGTGTGTGTATGTGTGTGTGTCTCCTTCATGATTAGCTTAAAAGTATTAGTATAGTGTTGATAGAATTTTTAAATATGCCTCCCAGATCTGAAAGTGATTATTTCTCCATCTCCTTAGTTCAAAGACTCTAAATGGGTAGAGCCAGAAAAAGAATAGGGATGCACACCCCCAATATCTGATATAAGTATATCTTATATACTACTTTATATGTCATATATATAAATACTTACATAATATCAATTTTATAGATGATATAAGTATATCATATATATTTAATATCTGTTTTATATTGACTCAAATAGTGATAAGTATGTGCACAAGCTTTTCAAATACACTCTAATCTGCTCATCTACCATTCCTTCTCCATTAGCCAGAAGTTTCTCTCTAATCCCTCTTCAATTTTCTAGCAATACTAATTCTTTTTATTTCAGATTTCTTATCTATGCTTCACAACATTTATAGTTTGTGATAAATGTGCAACTGTATACTAATGTATACTTATTGTATCATCAAGGATAAATTCCTAATACAGGAAATAAACACTAGTAGGAAAAACAACACAATTGAGTGAGATTTATGCTTGTATACATGTTGAAAATCTCATCTGGCCCTTGAAGTCTCAGTGGAATTCAAAGCTGTGTGTTTTTATTTCTTGGAGGATTTAGCTCTCAGTAGTCACACACTTTTCTCAAAATCTGCCACAGTGTAATAGGAACAGTGTGTTGTATTTCTCTAGATAGAACTTTTTCTATTCTAGGATGCCATGTTTAATGGTGTTCATATGTTACCTTTGTGCATCCAGTCATACACATATGCACAAAACACACTTCCGACTTCCTTGTAATGAATTGTCAATCCCCAGAGGAAGTAAACTCTCAATTCTCGCTACTTTAGCATGTAAACCATAGACCAAAGAATGAGGCAGAATGGGGGTCTGACTCTGTCTTGTCTTCCAGCTGCCTCTTAGAAACAATCCCACGGGTGTCATGTGTCCTGGTGTGTGTGTCTGTCAATCAGCATTTGCAGGGAACCCACAGAAGGCAACTGCAGTCTTTATATCACAAGAGAATGTTCCCAGGGATACAGTATTGCTACCATATCGTCTAATCTTATAACCCTTTCCTCCTGGAATCGTGGTGAGTGGGTGGTTTCAATAAAGAAGATATGAATGCAATTTTTTCTGTGTTCCCATCTAGTCTCTTGACTAAAACACTGGAACCAGCTGCAGGAATGCAGGGAATCATTTCCAGCCATGTTCCTCTCTAGAGCCTCTCAGCAAGTCCACTAAAATTATTATGTTGTTCATACTCAGAATTGTTTAGTTTTATGAGTAACTTCCCAACATATGGAAACTCCTCATACTATGAAACTTTTATATATATTTCGGGTGACTTAAAGATATCACAGGTACAAAATTTGTAGTGAGGGTAGGAAACCTGGTGTTTTTACAGATCTAGGTGGACCTACACACTAAGAGAGCAGAGTTTTGGCACTATAATTCCTGTGTAAAGAGACCATGAGGCAAACTACCTTGATGAAATGTTTAAGCATATAGGTCAGTCTTCCAATTCAACTATACAGAGCACCCTGTCCCTTGTCAAATGCTTGCTTTGTGTCATTTAAGCTGAGCTTCAGTCCATCTATTTTATTTCCTTAATTCATTTTCTATATAAAAGTAGCATGCTTATATTTTGCTTTGCTTCATTAAGTGTTGAAAATTCCTGGTAATAAAATGAGATTTAAAATACCATTGAGAAGGTGTAGCAAGTTAAAAAGCTTCAAAGATTAATATCTATCTATCTATAATCGTGTATGTGTAGAAAGAGAAATATAAAATATTTCTATTTCGTACCTATATGTATATGTACTACTCAACACAATGCAAAAAGTAATATGCAAATTTGCTTGATATTATTTAATGTTATAGAAGTTAGAAAGTCAGGCCTAGTTTACTTACTTTTTCACTGTTACTAGTGGGATATTAACAAATCTCTGCCAGTTTTGACTCTCTAGTACCCTTCTGTGTTTGGGCCATCCTCCAGCTAGTGTTTGAACCATTCTAACCGAATCAGATAGAGTCCACTTCTCCACCTACATTATGAAAATGCTAGTGTGTCTCCACCACAGCTTTCCTTGCCTGAGGCACCTGCACTTGACCAGGGGACACCTATTCACAGGCTGCTGACTCTAAGGAGCCAATGCTCCCCTGAGGAAGAGGACATGACCCAGTCAAGCCTGTGCAGTGAGCTAGGTAGCAGCTGTAGCTACCTCTTGCATCCAGAGGCAGCAGTGGCTTCTGCTTCTTCATGAACCACCTGGGGTCTGAAATTGGTGGTATTGAGTCATACGCGTTGTCTGTACCTTAATGGTGGCTGTGGTCCTGCCCTCCTAGGAAGATTTCCACAGCTTCATTATGACGCTTCTTGCTGCCTGGATTCCACATTAGCTTCTCTGGCTCTGCTGGAGATTCTTTGAGCTATTCTTTTCCACTGGAATAAACTGATTTGAATATATAGGCTTGCCAGATATAAAACTGGGATCAGGAGAGTGTTCAGGCAGCAGCCAGGGAAGGCTGCAGGCAGTGGGGTCTTGGACCATTTCTGTGGCATGACAGTGGACTTGTCCCTGGCTGCCTCACCTCCAAGCCTTGTCTGGTCTTTCTGGACCTGTCTGAGTTAACGTATTTACATACATCTCTTATCTAATTAAATAAATGACACATGGCTTTTACTTGGCAACTTAAGAACACCTATTGATAAAAATGTAATTACAAATAGTTGGGAATGCAATCACAAAATGACATCTATGTTGCTTGTGAAAGCATATTTGTGCTAACGTTTATTGTTTGTTAAATACTAACTCTAGATTTTAGACTGTCATAAAAATGGATACCTATATGTTTTTATTACTCAATTATTTTGAGTTGGCAAAAACATTTTGATATTGATGATTTCTTAGAAAATACTGATTAGACATTTTTCAATTCAATTTTACACGGTGCAAAATTATTAGTATTTATTTCTAGATATTAATGTTTCAAGACTGTTCACTGCCAAGAAATGTTTTGAATATTCTTCCTGTATAAATATCTAAATTTAATCTTCAAGTACTATGAGATCATAATAGAAAATAATGTACCAAAAATTGGACAGAAATATAATCACATCTTCCCATAAAAGTAATTTTAGTTAACATTTTACCTTTTAGAGCCTATATATTTCATATATATCAATCTGATTTTTAAAAGTTTATAACATCAAATGAAGGATGATCTATTTTTGTTGAGTTTTATGTTTTTAATTTTGTTCTTTGAAAGAATGTATGCATGAAATTTGTGGTATTTTAAAAATAAATATGACATTTTTTTCTTTGCTTTCAAATAGTTCCAATAGTATCACCCCAGTATTCATTTCAATTTTACATTTAACTATAGAATTAATCATTTTTGAAAATCCCTCTGCAATGATAAATCAATTAGGATAGAAAATTAAGGACTTGTAGGGTGCCCTCTGCTGCATAAACTTGAATATGCAGTATCCTCAAAGCACAAAAACACACATTTTTTTTTAAATGGGGCTATACTAAAAAAACTTAAGCACATTTTCTTTTAATAATTTTTTGTGAATTACTTGCCTTCTCATGTACATAATGAAGCTGTAACATTTTAAATATTACACATATTTGCCTTTTTAAGGAAACTAATATATTGGATATTTACTTAAGATGTTTACTTGAAGAGAAAAATAGTACTATACTTGAAATGTTACTAATTTGCCTTAAATAGAAAAACAAGTCATTATTAATTTCAATTCTCTTTGGCCAGATTATATTCTGTTTATTTCATGAATTGGCTTTGGACATTTAATCTAGGCCTAGATATAATCTAGATATAGTCTAGATATAGTTATATCTTTATATTTTATGTGACTGAAAATATATGTAAAATATATATATAGTAATATATACATAGTAATCATATATATAGTAATCATATATATGTAGTAATATATATATAGTAATCATATTACATTTTGTTAATGCATATTATTTTGCCTAAAAAGTTTGACTTAATTTGAATTATTAAATTATCATTTGATTTAAGTGTAATGTCAAAAGTTGACACTTGATTACTAAATATATAAGAATTTGAATTTGTGATTTAAATATTTAGAATTTATCAAATTTTCAAGTATAATTTTTCTATCATTCTATTTTCATATAAAATAGCAAAATTAATTCTAGGGAATATATCAAAGCATTTTCTATTACACAAATGTAGTTAACTAAAACTTTTGATTAATTTTTTTAGTAATTTTACATTTTGTTTGCCTTTTAAGTTTTTTGAATAATAACAAAATATTCCAAATTTCTAATCATGTAAATCTAATAAATCAAAATTATAAATGTGATAATGATTATCTGGAATATTCCAACAAAGTTTCAAGCATACAACTACAATTTTTAGACTATTCAACTTAAATTAGTTCTAGTCAATACTCAACTGCTTTTAAATATTCTAATATGCATTGCCATTCCAAACTTGAAAACTTTCCATGTGTCAAATAGGTAATGGATTTCCATGTGCAGTGATTTGCAGACATACCTTCTAACTCAACACAAAATAATATATTTGGTGATCTGATAATTATTTCTGTACTTTTTTCTTTTCAATATCCCAAACACAGTCACTAATTTGAACAGAAATAAATCATGGTAAGAAGCTTGGTTGCTGACTGCCTAGGTTCGTTCATCAGAAACTGAAGCTGAGGCTGTTAATTGGAACCATAGACATTCATTCATAGGCACTGCTCTGAAACCTAGACTTCTAAACTGAACCTTTTCATTTGGTAATTTTGTTTAATGTATTTGCTGTGATAATAAGGGATTGCAAATCAAAGTCCTTATAAAAATTATGGTGAATTTTTCAACCTGAGTCCTTTGTAGTTAAGCTAAGCTGTAAATAAATTTTTTATGTCCTTTTATGGCTTGATTCATGCAAATATAAGTACATAACTTTTTAATAGGCTCCTTATCCATTTGATTGGATTGAACTAATATATTCACACCCTAACACTATTTTGAATTATTCTCATAGCATTGGTACCAGGAAGAGTCATATTTCTTACAGATAGGTAAAGAATGCTCAGTTTTGATTCTGCATGCATTTTCTAGTTTTGTAAATACACTTCAAGATCTTCCTAATAGCCCTTAACATTACTAAAATAAATCTATGTGTGCTCATTCATTATAATTATAATAAGGCTTTTTAAAAAAAAACTATCAAACACAAAAATCTCAGTGTTGTACTACATTCAGAATCCCTTTAGCTGGAGCTGAGCACATGACTTCTTCACTAGCTTCTGCTGCTTCACATCTAATATCCCCTGTCCAAGCTTGGAGGTGAGGAATGAGGAAGTCAGCTCCATCCATGAAAGGAGGAAAAAGAATAGCAATATCTGAACAGTAATCTAATCTATCACACAGGTGAGAACAGGCCAGTCGTAAAGGTCAATCTATGCTAATGACAAGCACACATAAAATGATTATGTCCAGTGACTCACTCTAATGGACCTTGTGGGCAAGAGAAAAAAAAAATCAAAGGTTTAGGTGTTAAAAGACCAGATTTTATCCTAGTTCTGTTTCTATTTCTACATATAGAGAATTAATTTATTTCCAGTAGTTTAGAGATCACAATGAAATTGCTTTATTAAAACTAAATTGCAAATAATAAAAATATTTTCTATCCCCAATAAGTGACTAATTTTTAAACTTAGATGAGCTTCTTGGTGTTCTGTGTTCTCTCGGAGGATTCTTCCTTCATATACAGTTCTAATAAAAGGATGTGTAGAAACCATGTTAAAATTAGAAACATACATGTCCTTCTGTGAGTGGAAGTAACAGACACGTGAGGAGCTGAGAGAAATGCCTGCAAGCGAGCAGAAAAGCAGTGCTGGCGAAGCCAATTTTATTTATTTAACCTACTGTAAAGCTAATTGCCAGAATAACAAATTCAACCAAGTTTTAGTCAATATTTATACATTTTATAAATTGAAAACACATTTTCTCTCATAATGATCATTAACGAGTAGCAAAGATGAGGAAAAAAGAAAATACAAAATCCGATACATTCCTAAAATGATTTTCAAATGATGTCTATTTTGCTTCCTTTTAATTCTGAAATTGTCTAGGATGCGTGTGGCTTTGGAAAAGGAGATAGAACGACTGCAGTCAGCTCTGTCCCTGTGGAAATGGAAGTATGAGGCCCTGAAGGACTCCAAGGCAGCCCACGTGCAGGAGGTAGGCTGAGGGTGCAGAGGAGGAGGCGAAGTGGCTGTCTCTCCTGCACTAGGTGACCTGGGGAACAAGGGGCAGAAAGCAGGGCTGGAGAGGGAAGGGTGGACAAAAGATTGAAACTCCTCTAAAAGAAACTATCTGAAACCACATGTCAGTAGCAGACTTAGTCAAATCCTGGCCCTAAGAGTCTTATTCTGAAGGTCACCCTGTTCTGCAGTTTTATGTTAGTTTTTGTTTTGTTTTGTTTTTTAAAACCTCTGCTGTATATATTTGAGGTGTACATGTAGATAGTGAAATGGTTCTTAATCACCATGACAGTCAGCACCCATATAGACTCCTGGGAAGGGAAACATCAATTTATCCCAAGTGTATTTAGGTTTTGCTCGTGATGGCATTATCATTATTCACGATCACTCAGTTGCCTTTTTACATTTCTTTTGAATTATCGCCTATAAAGTACTGTCATCAACCCTCTCATTTCAATGGTTTATTAATATTTCCTGTGCAAACAACATGAAAAGAATGAAATCCTGTCATTTGCAATAGTGTGGGTGGACATCATTATGTTAAGTGGAAATAAGCCAGGCACAGAAAACGTCTTCTGCATGACGTCACTCCACAGTGAACATAAAAATGCCAATGTCATAGAAGTTGGGTGCACAAAGGTGGTGACCAGAGGCTGGGACCAGGGGAAAGAGGAGGCCTGGGGGAGGTCGGGCAGTGTGGGGTAACTGACATGAGACTTGAAGAAGTTGGGGCTTGGTATCTCACAGTAGGGTAACTATAGCAAGTGTGACATACTCTATGTTTCAAAAATCTGGAAGAAAATATACTGAATGTTTTGCCACCAAAAACTGATAAATATTTGAGGAGACAGATATGTTCAAAAGGATGTACACACTACACAATATATTCATGTATTGAAACACCACATGGTACCTCATAAACATATACAAGCTTTAAGTTTTATGCATCAGATAAAAATAAATTTAATGAAAACAGAAAGCTGGGCACAATGGTGCACACCTGTAACTCCAGCAGCCCAGGAGGCTGAGTCAGGAGGATCGCAAGTTCAAAGAACTTAGTGAAGTCCTGAGGAACTTAGCAAGACCCTGTCTCAAAATAAAAAACAAAAAGAGCTGGAAATGCGGCTCAGTGGTAAGGTGTTTCTGGGTTCAATTTTGGTACCGAAAAAAAAAAAAACCAAGTAATTCTACATATTCTATTTTCATTGTATCAGGTTTAGTGTTTGGGAAAGAAAAATGAGCAAATCAAAGGAAAGAAAATAATCAGCAAAAATACTGACAATTAAATCCTTTCAATTGGGTTAACATTTAACGGGTACATGTGATATATGCAGATATTGTGTACATGCACACATACTTACATGGATAGATGAACTGGTGATATTTATATATGCACAAGTACCTAGCTGAATATTAAGACTGGGTACAAACATTTGCAATTAATTTACTTTTACTGGAAGGATAGTTCAGAACCTGAAAATCATGCTATGCTTGGAATATATGTATATGTTATATATGCTAATGGATTCTAAATTTTCCCAGAAAAGTAATATGTAAGATGGGATTGGTCTGAAATTCAATTTTCAAAAAGGCCACATGCATGAACTATCTCTTGCCACTAGTGTGCAGTGCAGACTTGATAATGTCACTCAGTTTCATAAGCATTTTTATTCAAGTAATTTACCACTTATGTTGCAACTGGGAAGAAGTCATGGTTTTGATTTGGTTTATAAAGCAATACATGTATTTTTAAAAGTTTAATATTTTATATTCAAAGATGACTTTTGGTAGCAGATCTGAAAATGTCCACTCTAGACTGATCAACAAACGTGTTTAGGTAAAAGAAAAAATAAAATGAATATAGAATCATAAAATATAAATTTCTTCTCTGTTTGATGTCCATACAGAATTACATATTTATACGTATGTGACGCCTTTACAATATATAATAGTGGTAGAGTTTTCAGAACAGAAGAAATCTCAACAAATGAACAAAGAATTTTTCATATAATGAAGAAAATTTATAAACATAAAGATAAATGATTTTTGCTATTTATATAGGATTTTAAAAAATCTCTTTTCACTTCTAAACAAATAACTTGTTATTCTTAGAATCTGTATGAATGTTGTATGCACATTTAATTTTTATAAAATATGATAAAATGTTTAAAAATATTCAAAACTGAACTAATAATACCTAATCACATGTAATTATTCATGTCTTTTGTTTAATTCTTTTTAATAATGAATTATAACAGAACAAGGATTTTACAGTATATTTAAAAATGGCATTGTCGATTAAGTGTTAGGACAAAATATTCAAAGTCCACATAGAAGTTTAT
>CM053412.1:7623010-7674107 GCA_028644305.1 Xerus rutilus | reverse complement strand
GAGAAATAAAATAGATTAGATAAGCATTAAACTAGTTTCCCATTTGGGGTCAACATGTTATCTAATATAGTGATACTTATTAATATAGTATCTTGTTAATAACCCTTGGCTAAAATATTGCTTTCATTGGAATTGATAAATGGTAAAGAATTCAACATATGTTTAAGAGAATGTGGGCCTCCTAGTTCTGAACCCTCATATTAAGAGCTTGACTTATATCCATGCAGCTGGGCAGGACTGGTGGAAGCTGTTTTTGCCCCAGGGGACCCTGCTACTTCATGTCCTCTGTTCTGGAGAAAGATGGCAGGGTGTGTGCTCCCCACATATACCTCTTTCCCAGAGAAATGAGTGGGAGAGGAGGAGGAACAGAGCTGCACCTCTCCAGTCTCCCCTTTGAACTCACCATCCAGATGATCCCCCACCCTTCAGGAAGGGAGGTATCCTGCAGAGACAAATGGAGTCTTGGGGAGCAGCTGGCCGTCTACAGAGATGGATGGCCTGTGGGGTTGCAGGTCAGCAATACCTTTCCTGCTTTTCTTCGCCTTCTCCCTGGCCCTGAGAACCTCTGGCTACACTGGTCTTCATTCCTTTCAACAGAAAAACAGAGGATTTGCTCAGTACCTGAGTGGCTAGGTCTACCCTGCCTTTTGTGTCCAGAACATCACAGAAGCTTTCCCTGCTCCTACCTGCCAGTCACACCTTGCCGTGCACCTCCTTTTACACATCCCGTCGTTAGAGTCATTTCTACCCAACATCTGCTGCTTTTTCTATTTAGCTTCAACACAATGCGTGAAATTTTGAAAGGCCTCATCAAAATGAGTAGTTCTTTGTGTTTGTTTACCGCAGTCCTTTCCATCTACAATCAGCTCCACACAAGCACAGTTCAGTCTGCTTTATTCCTGTACCTCAACCCAGTGCTGAGCAGAAGGGCTCCAGTTTGTGGGGGACATGAAATGAGCCAGGCACTGTCCTGGTGTCTTCCTTGCTGGCTCTGCGTGCGTCTGTTCTGCGCAGCGGCTGTATCTATGGTGTGAGGAGACTAGTTGAAATCCTAGACTTCTCTTCTATTAGCCTGATGATTCCACTTCTCTGCATCCCTAAGGATTTTAGATTTTCCAGGGCACTGGAATGAGTCTTTATCCCTGAAGTCCTATCCATCATGAAAATTTGTTCAGCTCGTTCATTGCATGACATAAATTAGCTTATCAGGAAAAGAGTAAGGCAGATAAAACACCAAATTAGAATTCCACATATACATAAGAAAAATGAAGCATATGGGACCCACTTTGCTGACATAAGTACCTTCAAGACCTTTTTAAACAAATGTAATTAAGAATGATACAAGCACTAAATTACATGAGTCAGAATTAATTAAACTACTAGTGGATAATTTATAGGCATTTCAAGGTAACTCTCCGAACACTGAGATGACCGACTATATACTCTGAGATTATTATGAGAATCATCAAAGAAATTTAGGCTATTCCTAAACCATTTTACTTGTAAAAACATAAATTAGATTTAAATCAGCTATTTTAACATTTATTTAACTTAAGCAATACTATTTTAAAATTTAAAACACAACAGAAGGGAACAAAATTAGCTAATATTGAACTGAGCTATACAAATTAGTAGTTTTGAGAATAATGGTAGTATTGGGCTAAAAGAAATAAAGAATAGGTCTCTAAGAAAGTTACAAAGCAAGTTAATTTACCCCAGGAGCCATTTGCAGTGGTTCTTGCCTCATAAATGCAAAGTCTCTCTCTCTCTCTCTCTTTTTTTCCTATAAGAAATCTCTATACAGGAACACTCTGTTTAGCCTATTCCATACAGAAAGATCCACCTCAGTACATAGCATTAGTTTTTTTTAACTGGAGGGACAGCTGTCATGTTAAGGAGATTGAACAAGGTCACCTGCCTTCATCCCTTTTCCTTGAAGGTTTGCTCACATCCTCACCTCTTCCTCCACGACCTGACAATCAAACATTTTGATTGTATATAGCTGAGTGAAAAATCAGACTGAAGCAAAAATATATCATCTCATTTTAAAATTCTCTGACATACAAACATCTGAAATGATAAATTTAAAATTGTTCATTCTTTTCGCATATATTGTATAACCTTTATTATTTTACAAACATTCCCTTTTAGTTTTTTTCAAATACATAATTTAAGGTCAAGAAACCAAGGTGGGAGTTTATGATTTGTTGGAGTTTTCAATATACTGAGATACAATTGTTTGCATGGGGAATATAATTGAAAAATGGGCAGTGCTTGTCCCTTTTAGAATTTCTGAGCCAAATGCAGCACAAATTATAATGCTTTTCTGTTATTCTACCCAGGTTGTGTACCTCAATGTAGAGGCTGAATTTTTTTTGTTGTTGTTAATAGAAGTTAACTTTATCACTCCATAGCCACACACAGTCTTTGAAAAAATACTAGTATTTTCAAAAGATATAAGCTCACCCAAAATTAAAATGTTGCATAGATGAAAATGAACATGTAAAATAAATCCTATGAGGATATTTCACTAGTGTATCCTGAAATAATGTGGTTTAGGCACTAAAGTGCATGAGAACAGCAAAGGAAATGAACTATGCAGAAACTAACAGAGAAGGCTGGATTCCTTTGGGTGAGAGGAGATAATAGTAAAAACACTTAGGGAATTGAAATAAAACAAATAAACAATAACCAAATGAAAATAAAAGAGGAAAAGAAACCACTTTTGCACAGAGCCTGTGCTCCTGGGCTAGGGGTATCTTGCCATCTCAACACTCCCGACAGTAGACTGTCTCGAGACACAAATCCCATTTCTGGGTTTTGATTACTTTTTAATGACTCATTATCCCCAAATGGGCTAGTTCTTGCTTCAGACTACTTCCTATGTCACTGGTCCTTCCTGGAGAGCACAATCTGATGTGGTGCAATCAGGATTGCACTGGAGATAGCAGGACAAAATACCGCAACTTACACGGGAGGAGCACAGAGTAGCTGCCTCGATATGGGGCTGTGGAATCTGGAGATCCGTGGCATCCCCAACACTTGTCCTGGGTGGGCTGCATCTTGTAATTTACAAGAGTTAAGAAATCACAGGTAGGAGGCTAAGAGAGTACTTTAGCTAGCATTTCCCCACGGATCACACAGGAGGTTTGACGATGCATAGCCCACATCCTAGAAGAGAGGGGACTCTTTGAAATACACTTTAGAATGTGTAATTGCCACTTGAGGCAATTTTCCTTTGCAATATATTACTGATGTTATGATCAAAGCCAATTGAGATATAATTTTATATTTATATTAAAACGTTGTCTAATGTGTATAAAATGAGGTGCTGCCAGAATCTTGTATGGCAGTTCTCAGATGTATAATCTGAATATCATACAAATATTTAAAATATTTTGATGCAGTCATTGTGAATTAGCAAAATTCGTTATATTCAACTAGGAAGAATTTAAATATTATAGATAGACTGGTAGATATATCTTTATCTCCAGGTCCGTCTTTTAGAGATTTTTGATTTAATTGATTATAGGGCTTCTCAGGTATCTGTATTCTGAGACGTTCATTATTCTACTGTGTATCCTCCATTGATACCTGATGCTTTAAGTCACCACATTACAAAGCTGGAAGAGAACATGGAGATCCCAAAGACCAACCTTGATGTTTAATTTTATGTGGCTGCTTGAGTGAGCCACAGGTTGCTCGGTGTGGTTGTGGATGTATTTTGAATAAGATTAACATTTGCATCTTGAGACTAGCTATAGCAAATCACGCTGACCAGAGGAGGCATGTCTCATCTAATAAATTAAAGGCCTAACTACAACAAAGTTCTGACCTTCCCAATAGTGACTGGGAGCACTCCTGACCTGCCTGCCTTCTAGCCGGATGCTGGGTTTTTCCTGACTTCATGGGTCTACAGCTGCCAGCTGCAGATCTTGGGATTTAGCCTACATAATTCTCTCAGTGCATGTGTATACTTATAATAAACAAATGTACATATACATCCTCACACAAAAAGGCAACACACATACACAAACATCTAATTGGTTTTATTTCTCTGAAGAGCCTGGCTAATCTATCAGCCTTCTCAAAAGAGTCATAATTTGACCTAATCTATTCCCCGCAAGTTTCAGCTTCTTTCCATTCAACAATTTTTCTTCTTCTATCAATTGTGTCATGGGGCCCCAAAGAGGTACATGTGTTTCTAGTTAGTAACTTCAACTCTGAAATGAAATATGTAATTTATTTAACTTACTGTTCATTTTAATTTATAAGTTGACTTAAAATAATTTTATATGTAGTGTAGAGAAAAGGATATGTTAAAGTAGAGATATTTCATATTTTGTTTATTTAATTATTTAAATTAAACTACATACCATTCTACAAAGAAGGGACATGATTTCTCATGACAAAGGAAGACTTAGGAGATGCTAACAATATTTAAGATCAGGGTCCCTCTCCTTCATGGGCCTCTTCCAGGACCTTGACAGAGGTCCTAGAAGAATCTAAATATGGCCACATGCTTTAGTGCAGTTTTCAAAAGTAGGACAATTGAGATATATTTATTTTAACTCCTTTCCTTTCCAGCCTGATTTTTCCTCTGCACCTTTGCTCTCTCTGTGGAAATATTTGGGATCTTGCCAAGTCAGAGTTAGTATAAGCTACATGCAGTTTGTAGGTACTGGAATATAGTTTTGGAATTGTTTCTCCTGTGTGTGTAGACAATATGAAAGTTGTCTTGACAATGCAACATACTTTTAAATGAAAATTACCCAGAAAATGTTTTCAAAGGTATCTATGATGGTGATGGACAAAATTCCAAAAGTGAATATTCTAAATAGCAAATAGACCTACATGGTTAACACTGTGATCTTATTTATTCCAATGTAATTCACAAAAAAATTACCAACTGTTCTGGGAAAAATGCTAAGCTTTCTCTATGAAAAAAATGTACTAGAAAGTCACTGCCATACTAAAAGTTTATCAAAGTATTTATTTGGTACGGGGGAGGGTGTTGAACCCAGAGATGCTTAACCAATGAGCTACATCTCCAACCCTTCTTATTTTTTTATTTTGAGACAGGGTCTCTCTCAGTTGTTTAGAGGCTTGCTAAATTTCTGTGGCTGACCTGGAACTTGCAATCCTCCTGCCTCAGCCTCCCAAGTCTCTGGGATTAAGGCATGAATTACCAGGACCAGCTCATCAAAGTATTTACAATTAAAAATCTAGGAAAAATATTATATTGTTGTTACTTCGTGATTTTTATTTATCAGCTTTCAAAATTTGTGAATTGTGTTTATAGCTCTGTATAAATATTTACTTTCATTTCTAGTTCTTCTTTGTCCCCAAATTGTGAAGAAATCAGGATCCATAAAACCCGAGTTCACGGTGCTCCTCTCTCCCTTTCTGCATGTCCCGTGCGTCCGCTAGGTGGCGCTCCTCCTCATGGCGCTGGTGCTCTGCGTGCGGGCACGCAGGGGGCACAGGTTGCTAGCATCTGCACCCTGGCGCGTAATCTCGCCTGTTTGTCCCCTGCAATCGCCTTAAGGGTCAAAACATTCTTTCATCCTTCCGGACTTCTTGCTACCTCAGTGTCCGACTCTCACAAATGGACTTAGTGGGGGTAGATGAATGCTGTAAGACGGGGGCGGAAAGTTGCTGAGAATTAGGACTGCTTGTTTTTGTCCTATTTACCATTGCTCGTCGTCGTCGTCTTTTTTTTTAACTTTCTATATCATAGGAGGTTTTTGCTGATTCTAGATATCTGCACTCTTTACACAAAAGGCACAAAGCCCCAAATAAGAAAAGTGATTTTGTCAGCTATTTGGTTGTGAGAAATAAGCACAAAGGTCAGACTCCTCTCCCAGTCAGAGATTCCAAGAACGCCATATGTTGAGGGAGAGGTAGGGGATGCATTAGCAAACTGCAAGTCACAAAATTAGCGAGAAATTATCCAAGATGGATTGTTTCCTAGAGTAGCTTACTTGCATAAAATGTAAGCAGAATCATGTGTGCGAGTTCAAACACCACTTCAGTACTGAGTTTGAGAAGCACGAATTCCTCTGCTGAGCCCCATTGTCAATGTTAGACTATGACACACACAGAGGAGAGTGGAGTTCGGATTCTTCCTAAAATAGGGGCTCCAATCTGACAAAAAGAAGCCTGAGTCCCTGCCATGCTCAGTCTGTTGGATTAAGAGAGCTCCAAAAGGAAGCTCTCTGCAATTTCCAGTTAAATTGGAAGGCATAACTGCTGTAATCCTTTTGATTAAAGCAATCTTTGCTCTTTATATATTTTAGCAGATGTATTGAAATGCAATTCACATACCATATAATTCATGCATTTAAAGTATACAATTCAGTAGTTTTAATATATTCACATTGTTGTATAAGCTCCACCCAAATCAGCTTCAGAGCATTTATATTAGCCTCAGAGGGACCTGGTGTCCACCTGCAGTCAGAACTCATTTTCCCAATCCCTGTGACCCCTGTGGCTTCTGTTGCCACCAGCTCATTTTATGCTACAGATCTGCGCATTCTAGGCATATCATATAATAAAATTATGGACTGGCTTCTTTCACTTTATGTGACTTCAAATAGTTTCTGTAATCTGCTACATTAGCACTTCTTTCTGGTATAACCCAATAAAGAACATAAACATGCTGATTTTTAAAGTGAAAACCTGATTTAGAAAAAAATATACATAAGAGGGTTTAATATTCTCTTTCCCAAAAGAAAAATACTAACATTTAGGTGTTTGAGGCATGTCTGGGCTAAAGCCATGTAAGAATTGTAAAATGTTTTCATTATGACTAAAGTTAGCACTAATTTTTACCTGATGAAGTTAAATTCTATGCTTTAGCTTCAGTAAATTATATTCAAACATGATTATTTGATTTGATTTAGTTTCACACTATAGTAATTATGTGCATCTTCAGGCAATATTTAATTAAGAATTAAATAATGCTCATTCTTTTAAAAGTCTGTTTATCTGCAAGCAAAGATCTAAAATGTGTTTTTTCTACAAATAACTTTGATATGAATAATTTCAACAACTTTGTGAGGTAAAACAATCAGGGCTGTGGAGGAGAGAGAGATCTTAGATAATAATCTACAAAGTTTTAAAAGCTTAAAAGCAGTACATTACAAGAGAATTACTTTCAAGAAAATCTTGAAGATGCTTCCACATAGTATTTTCCTAAAACCACCATGATTTGTTTTTATAGGTGTAATTTATAAAAACATTTATAATAGTTGACATAAAGAATTCCTGCATGGAAAAAATATGTATGTATATGTACATATATTTGTATATATACATATACACACATCACTTATTTAAATATGCCATATATGTCAAAAGATATATATATCAAAACTAATAGTTTTTATGTAGAATAGTTTTTTATGTCAAAATATGTTTTAAGTTATAATAAATTTCTGAACTATTTTTAATTAAAACATTTTTTTCTGAATTAAGGAACAAAATGCATTATCCTCTTTTGTGTAAAACTTTGAATTTTACAAAATTGGTTTGTAAATGGTTTCAAGGTTTGGTCATCCTTCCTACTACTAATTTATTGATAGACATCATTTCAATCACTTTTGTAGCACATTGGAAAGTTACTTAAACTGAAATCTAGTCTCCCTTTCTCCTCTGGTGGAAAGTAAAGTAACGGGAGGTCTAAAGAGTGTAACATGCCCAGTGTGTATGAGAGCGTTGTCAAAGCCACACCTACAACACAAGGTTCCTGATTCTTTTTTTTTTTTTTTTAATAATAGTATCCTTTGAACTACTCTGCTGTTATTCTTTGATCAGAATGCTAGAAATTTTATTTGGAGCCTGTGACTAAGAAATTAAATTTATTTTATTGTGATTTAATGTATGAAGTTCTT
The DNA here is from genome assembly GCA_028644305.1 of Xerus rutilus. NCBI lineage: Eukaryota > Metazoa > Chordata > Mammalia > Rodentia > Sciuridae > Xerus > Xerus rutilus. The sequence goes on along the minus strand of CM053412.1, from coordinate 7,666,212 downwards.
AGAAATGAGTAACTCAAAAATTAAGTAAAAAAATCATGTTTCACATTAAAAATAGGATAAAGAATAGTAATTGACTTCTACAAAAATTATATTTCTCAGCTATTTCACAGATTTTTTTATACTGATCACATTTTTATAGTCATTTCTTTCTGCATGTATATTATGTAGGTTAGCAAACAATTTCATAAAGAACTATAACATTTCGTCTGAAATAAATTCTAAACAACTTCTTGATAAGATATAAATTAAACTTCTCAAATCTTTGTTCTCTGTAAGTCATGACCAATCCTATGTTGGCCATGTGATGTCCTCTATAACTTTGGACAAATCTCTTAAGAATCATAAATAATTCTTTGGGACGCACATTGGCTTTTCCCTGGCCTTTGAGTGACTGTGAACAAAACTCAGCTATCAGCTAAAATGCATAACCTTGGATTATTGAAACAAATACTGGACCCTTACTTCATTGTAAGTGAGAGTCAAGTAGCATACAAAACGGTAGTACTTATCCTCAATGACCGTTTGAATAATTCTCCATAGACATAACGGATGTCTGTTATTTTTCATACTGTTGATTTATGATTTTATAAGTTGGTAGTTCAGCTCTTGGATGCACACCCACAACAATATATAAAAGAAAAAAGTAAGCCTCTTATTACACATACATTATATAGTTTGTGTCAAAAAAATAATAATGTCTTTTATAGTTGACAGGTTCTTTTAGTGAATTATAAACATGAAAAAGTATATGTTAATAGATCTTACACTTTCAGATAAACAGAAACGTTGACACTGGCTCTTCTTCAGGTATGCTCATTCACAGAGACAGGATATAGAGTTCATAAGCAGGGAAATTGTTATTTTTAAATTTTTTCTTACTATGGAAAATTTCAAACACAAACAAAAATTTTAAAAAATACCATAACAAACCACAGTGTGTATGTTAGCCCTCAATAATAATTATAATTTCATAGCCAATCTTGTTATTCTATATGATGCCCATTCACATTTTTACCTTGTACTGTTCTGTCTGGATTTCTGCATTTGTCTCAGAGCATAAGGGCTTTTTAAATTTTTTTGTAAAAATAACAATACCGGTTTAAAACTAAAATTTTAAAAAAAGATTTTCTAATATCAGATATTCTGTGTTCAAATTTTTATTTTTCTAGTATTATACTGCTTCTTTTCAAAGTTTTCTTATTTGAATCAGAAATTTCAGACATTGAAGGGATATATCTGTTTTTAAACGTGTATCATCTATTTGTAGGGAGTTCCCCCCCATATGTCATTGTCCTTTCTTGTCTTCTTTAAATTTATTTTTCTAAGAGACCAGGTTATGTAGCCTGTAGAGCTGTAGCTTGGGTTACACAGCTTGTACGCTGTAGTGCGGTTTGGTGTCTTTGGTCTCCTGTATCTCCTGTGAGTAACAGCTGGGCTTGAGGGATTAGGTGGGACAGGGTTTCAGGACTAAAGTCAGAGTTTTCCCCTAGGAAGACCACATCGGGTTGTCTCCGTGGTAGCAACAGACTGATACTCATTGACTAGAACCATAGATTTAGGAATTGCAAGATCTTAACATTCCAACCAGTTATTTCTGCTTTTAGTTGTGGAAGGGAGAAGGTGGCCAGGTTAGAGGAACCGCGCACCCGCAGCCGCGCCTCCGCTCAGGATTTAAACAGGGGGAAGATGCTCCTCAGCCAGGCTGGTGACTATGGGAACTCCCTGAATTCCACATTGGACAGCCAAATAAGCACACAGACACAGAAACGTGGAAACTTTGAACATAATATAAAAACAAAATGTTAGAGAGGGGCTGGGATTATGGCGCAGTGGTAGCGCGCTCGCCTAGCACGCGGGAGGCACTGGGTTCGATCCTCAGCACCACATAAAAATAAAATAAAGATATTCTGTCCACCTACAACTAAAAAATAAATATTTAAAAAAAAAATGTTAGAGACGCCTCAGCCCACTGCAGAGGGGAGGGGAGCACAGGTCCGGGAGAGGAAAGCTGTCCTGGGGACCCTGCGCCAGGGAGGGGCCTGAGCTCAACCCACCCAGAGACAGTAGAGGAATCCTGGAGTTCAGAGCGGTGGAGATTGAAATCTCAAACAGACGTTGATACCCTGCGCTTCTCAAATTGTCAGTGTATGGGTCAGCCAACGTGCACATTAGGACTCAGAGAAGACCTGTCCCTGGTTTTAATCGAGTTCTGACTTTGCTAACTTGGTTGCTTTGCCTGTTTTTGTAGAGAGTTTTGCAGGCATTTTTTCTCTCCTTTTTGCAGCGCTGTAGGTGGAACCCTTGACCTCATGCATGCTGGGCTCCTGCTCCACATCCCAGCCTGAAGACCTTTAAAACAGTTGTCAACCCTGCACCCAGCCACCTTCCCACCATTCACCACAGGGGTAGTTACATGGTTTTCAGTTCCAGATTCCCAAGTATGGTCTTTCCGAAATTAATCTGCCTAAGGACAGAACTTTGCCAGCAAGTTCTTCTCGCCCATATGACCTTCCAGCAACTTCTGGAAGGCTTATCTTCAATCTTCAGTGATAGTTTGAAGCATGTGACCAGGGTGGGGAGAATGTCTAGAAATATTGGTGTTGAGAGAAAATCTAATGATGGATCACAGAATCTGTGGCATTTCAGATGGTTCCTAGTTTTTCTTTTCATGAAAATATTGGAATAGGAGCAACTGGATTGGTCAGCTTACAGGTACTAAAAAGTAAAATTTTAATATCAAGTCAAAATGTGGCTTTGTCATATATTTAGAAGGATAGTAAAAACACAATGACTGCTATTACAAAACGTTTTCTATTGCTACCTAACATGTGAGATCAACTTTTTCAGTGCCTACACTAACAAAACAAAACAAAAAAAAACAGAATATAAATTATTATCTAATTTTATCAATAAGTAATTTCACCTATATATACAAATTAATTGAAAAAATCTATTCATCCATCTCATTAAGAGATGTATTTCTGGTAAATGACTAGTTTATATTAAATAATTACCTATTCAAATATATAATTCCTTGCTTTTTAAAAGCATCTATATGCTCATAATAAATTTTTATTTGTTCTTCTTAGATATACATGACAGTACAGTGTATTTTGACACTTCATACACACATGGAGTATAACTTAGTCTAATTAGGATCCTATTCTTTGTTTTTGGTACCAGAGATTGAACTCAGGGGCACTAGACCACTGAGCCACATCCCCAGCCCTATTTTGTGTTTTTTATGTAGAGACAGGGTCTCACTGAGTTGCCTAGCACCTTGCCGTTGCCGAGGCTGGCTTTGAACTCGTGATTCTCCTGCCTCAGTCTAACAAAGTACTGAGATTACAGGCATGCACCACAGTGCCCAGCTTAGGATCCCATTCTGGAGATTGTATGTGATGTGGAGTTACACAGGTTGTATATTCATATATGCACATAGGAAAGTTATGTCCAATTCATTCTACCATCTTTCCTATTTCCATTCCCCCTCCCTTCCCTTCATTATCCTTTGTGTAATCCAGTGGACTTCTATTCTCCTTCCCACCCATTTATTTGGTGTTAGCATCTGCATATCAGAGAAAACATATGGCCTCTGTTTGGGGGAGTTGGCTTATTTCACTTAGCAAGATTTCTCCAGTTTCATACATTTACCAGCAAATGCCATAGTTTTATTCTTTTATACAGCTGAGTAATATTCCATTATGTAAATACACCACACTTTCCTTATCCATTCATCTGTTGAAAGGCACCTAAGTTGGTTCCAAGCTTAACTATTGTGAATTGAGCTGCTATAAACATTAACATGGCTGCATCACTGTAGTATGCTGATTTTAATCCTTTGGGTTATATGCTGAGGAGTGGGATAACTGGGTCAAACTGTGGTTCCATTCCAAGTTTTCTGAGGAATCACATACTGCTTTCCAGAGTGGTTGCACCAAATAGCAGTCCCACCAGCAAAGTATGAGTGAGTGTACCCTTTTCCCCACATCCTTGCTAACATTTATTGTTACTTGTATTCTTGATAACTGCTATTCTGACTGGATTGAGATGAAATCTCAGTGTAGTTTTAATTTGCATTTCTCTAAATTGTTAGTGGTATTGAACATTTTTCATATATTTGTTGACAGATCATAATTCTTCTTCTGTGAAGTGCCTGTTCAATTCCTTTTGCCCACTTATTTTATTTGTTTATTTTGATGTGTTGCTAAGGATTGAAGCCAGTGACTCACTGGTGCTAAGCGAGTGCTCTGCCACTGATCTATAGCTTAGCCCTCCTTTGCCAATTTATTGATTGGGTTACTTGGTTTTTTGATGTTCTGTTTTTTGTGTGTTTGTTATATGTCTGGGAGATTCGTGCTCTATCTGAAGTGCAGAAGGCAAAGATTTTCTCCACTTCTGGAAGCTCTTTCTTCACATTCTTGATTATTTTCTTTGCTGTGAAGATTTTTAGTTTGAGACCATCCATTCATTCTTAATTTTACTTCTTGCACTATAGGAGTTTTGTTGAAGAATTCAGTTCCTAAGACAACTTGATGGAGAGTCAGGCCTACTCTTTCTTCTAGTAGGCACAGGATCTCTGTTCTAATGTCTATGTTCTTGATCCACTTTGAGTTGAGATTTGTGCAGGGCAAGAAATAGGGGTTTGATTTCATTTTGCTACTTATGGATTCCAGTTTTCCCAGCACCATTTGTTGAAGAGGCTATCTTTTCTCCAATGTACATTTATGGTGCTTTTTTCTAGTAATGAGATAACTGTGTTTATGTGAGTATGGCTCTGTGTATTCTATTTTGTTCCATTGGTCTTCTTGTCTGTTTTGGTGCCAATACCATGCTGTTTCTGTTACTGTGATTCTGTAGTATAGTTTAAGGTCTGGTATTGTGACATCTCCTGTGTCATTTTCTTGCTAAAGATTGCTTTGTATATTCTGGGCCTCGTTTTTATTTCCAAGTGAATTTCATGACTTCTTTTTTTATTTCTATGAAGAACATCATCAGATTTTAGTAAGAATTGCATTAAATCTGTATAGCACTTTTGATAGCATGGCGTTTTGACAATATTACTTCTGCCTATCCAAGAACATGGGGCATATTTCCATCTCCTAAGGTCTTTTTCAATTTCTTTCTTTAGTGTTCTGTAGTTTTCATTGTAAAGGTGTCTCAAGTCTTCTGTTAGAATGATCCTCAAATATTCTTTTCTTTTCTTTTGAGGCTATTGTCAATGGGATAGGATTTTTTTTTATTTCTCTTACAGTTGATTCATCACTAATGTATAGGAATGCAATTGATATATGGATGTTAATTTTAGATCCTTCTACTTTGCTGAAGTCGTTTATGAGTTGTAGTTTTCTGGTGGAGTTTTTTGGTTTTTCTAAATATAGAAATAGGGATAATTTGAGTCTATCGTTTCCTATTCATACCATTTTAATTTTTTTCTTCTACCTAATTGCTCTGACTAGAGTTTCAAGGAGTACATTAAATAGAAGTGGTAAAAGAGGGCATCCTGGTCTTGTTCCAGTTTTTAGAAGAAATGCTTTTAAATTTTCAACATTTAGAATGATGTTGACCTTGGATTAAATATATATAGCTTTCAGAATGTTAAGGTATGTTCCTATGATCCCTAGTGTTTCTAGTGTTTTAAACATGAATGAATGCTGTATTTTGTCAAGTGATTTTTCAGCATCTATTGAGATAATCATGTGATTCTTGTCTTTAGTGTCTATATATATGATGAATTATGAATTTTGATTTCTGTATATTGAACCAAATTTGCATCTCTGGGATGAACCCCACTTTCTCGGTACACTTTCTCTTTAATATATTTTTGTATGTGATTTGCCAGTATTTTTAAAGAACTTTTGCATCTATGTTTATTGGGGCTATTGGTATGAAGTTTTTTTTTCTTTGATGTGTTTTTGTCTGGTTTTGATATCAGGGTGATACTAGCTAGCTTCATAGAATTTAACTTGAAAGGGTTCCCTCCTTTTCCTTTTCATGCAATAATTTGAGGAGGATTGGTGTTAGTTCTACTTTGAAGGTCTTGTAGAACTTGGCTGAGAATCCATCTGGTCCTGGGCTTTCCTTTGTTGGTAGACTTCTGAGGTGGCTTCGATTTCATTGTTTAAAATTGATCTGTTTAAATTTTCTTTGTCCTCCTGATTGAATTTGTGTAGATCATATATCTTGAGAAATTTGTCAATGACTTCAAGATTTTCTACTTTATGGGAGTATAAATTTTCAAAATAGTTTCTGATTATGTTCTCTATTTCAGTATTATCCATTGTGTTATTTCCTTTTTCATCACAAATTTTAGTAATTTGAGTTTTCTCTCTCTTCATTAGTTGGTTAAGTGTTTATCAATTTTATTTATTTTATCAAAGAATGAACTTTTTGTTTTGTTGATTTTTTTGAAAATTTTTTTGTTTCAATTTCATTGATTTCAGCTGTGATTTTAATTGTTTCCTGTCTGCTACTACTTTTGATTTTGTTTTTTTTCTTTTTCTAGGGCTTAAAGATGTAATGTTAGGTTATTAACTTGGTGACTTTCTATACTTTGAATGAATGAGCTCAGTGCAATGAGCTTTCCTCTTAGAACTGCTGTCATAGTGTCCCAGGGATTTTGATATGTTGTGTTGCTATTCTCATTTACTTCTAAGCATTTTTTTTAGTACATACCTGATTTCTTGTACAACCAATTGGTCGTTCCATAGCATATTATTTAGTCTCCAAGTGTTAGAGTAGTTTCTACTTTTTTTTAATCCTTGATTTCTAATTTTATTCCATTATGATATGATGTGATATAATATGATATGACATGATATCTTTTTGTATTTGCTAAGAGGTGCTTTGTGGCTTGAGATATGGTCTATTTTAGAGAAGGATCAATGTGCTGCTGAGAAAAAGTGTATTCAGTCCTTGATGGATGAAATATTCTATATATGTCTGTTAAGTCTAAATTATTAACTGTATATTTTTTTAGTTCTATAGCTTCTTTTTTAAAAATATCTTTATTTTATTTTTATGTGGTGCTGAGGATTGAACCCAGTGCCTCATTCATGCGAGGCAAGTGCTCTACTGCTGAGCCACCATCACAGCCCCAGTTCTATAGCTTCTTTATTTAGTTTTTGTTTGGAGGATTTATCCAGTACTGTGAAAGGTATGTTAAAGTTACCCAATATTATTGTGCTGTGACCTATTTGATTCTTGAAATTAAGATGGATTTACTTGGTGTATGTAGAAGCTCCATTGTTTGAGGCATAAATGTTTACAATTGTTATGTCTTATTGATGTACACTTCCCTTAAATAGTATGAAATGTCCTTCTTTGTCCCTTCTGATTAACTTTGGCTTGAAGTCCACTTTATCTGATATGAGGATAGAAATCCCTACTTGTTTACAAGATCCACTTGAGGATCCATCCTTTTACCTTTGGTCAGTGGATGTCTTTGCCTATGAAGTGCATCTCTTGGAGACAGCATATTGTTGGGCCTTGTTTGTTAATTCAGTCTGCCAGTCTATGTTTTTTGATTCAGATGTTTAGGCCATTAATGTTCAAAGTTATTATTAAGATATGAATTATGCCCCTAGGCATTTTGATGAATAAATCATCAAAATGATTTTAATCATTTCTATATTTTGAATGAATAAGCTCAGTGCAATGAGCTTTCCTCTTAGAACTACCATTGGTCATTTTTAATTTTAATTAGTTCCTCCTTTGATTGAGTATTCTAGTGCAGTTTCTCTTTGCTGTTTTCACTTCTTTTATTTTTTGTTTCTTCATCATGAAATATTTTATTGAGTATGTTTTGTAATACAGGCTTTCTAGTTGTGATTCTTTTTAACTTCTATTTATCATGGAAAGTTTTTATTTCTTTGTCAATTCTGAAGCTTAATTTTGCTGGGTATAATATTCTTGGCTGGTATCCATTTTCTTTTAGAGTTGGTATATATTATTCCAAGGTCTAGCTTTGAAGGTCTAGTTTGAGAAATCAGCTGAGATCTAGATTGGTTTCCCTCTAAATGTGACCTGTTGTTTTCTCTGGCAGCCTTTAAAATTGTATTCTTATTCTGTATGTTTGACATTTTCATAAGGTACCTTGGTGTGGGTCTGTTGTGATTTTGTGTACTTGGGGTCCTGTAAGCCTCCTGTATTTGATTTTTCATTTCATTCTTTAGTTTTGTAATGTTTTCTCATATTATTTTACCAAAAAATTGTTCATTTCATTGTTTTGTATCTGTGAGCCCTCATCTATCCCAATATATCTTAAATTTGGTCTTTGCATGTTATCTCACATTTCTTGGAAGTTCTGTTCATGGTCTCTTAACATCTTTTTTCTATGGTCAACTTTATTTTCAAAATTATATGTATTATTTATTGCCTGAAACTCTGTCTTCCAAGTGGTTTAGTCTTTTGGTAATGTTTTCTATTGAATTTTTAATTTGGGTTTATGCTTCCTTCATTTTGAGGATTTATGTTTAAGTTTTTCAGACTCTTTATACCTTTAGAAAGCTATCTTTCATTTACCTGTATTTTCTCTCTGATTTCACTCCTTACATTGTCCTTTATCTCACAGATCAATTTACTATATACATTCTAAACTCCTTCTCTGGCATTTCTTCCACTGTGGTGTCAATATATTTTCTTATTAGAGTATCTTGCTTTGCTTGGGGCATATGTTCCCTTGATTTTTTCATATTGTTTCTGCGTCTAACTATCTAACAGTATGAACCTGAGGCAGCAGAGTTTCTACCCTGTGGAGTTAGGGTGTCCCTGAAGGTTTCCAGTAACTCAAAGTTTAGAGGAAGACAAATAATGACAACAACCAATGCAAACAATATACAGTAGTAAACCAAATAGTTCCTGCTATAACATCTGCAATGTTAATTGTCAAAATAAACACAAATGATATGATAAGTTATTGCCTACAGTAAAAACAGTAAGTTTGCAAAAGGTTTTACAATTTTGAATGATGGAGAGGGAGAGAACAGAAGTCATGTAGGATGTGATGATTACTAGGAAGGAGGAGAGAAGATAGAAGTAAGAAATTAAAAGAGTGAAAGAAAAAGCAATATATATAGGGTTTTAGCAGAAGAAAAGAGAAAGAATCAAGTGAAACAGGTAAGTGAGAGAAAAAAATATATAAAGTAAAAATTTAAAAATGAAATACAAAAATAAAAGAATACACAACAGAACTGAAATATACTAATAAAACATCCTAGTCTTCAAAATATTGATCCTTGAAAAATTACTGGCTTCAAAAATGCTAGAAATGAGAAATAAATATGAATATGTATAAGTGTCTATGAACTATTAAGGTAACAAAGAGAGAAAATAATTTAAAAAAATCTTAATGAAAAGGTCAAAAGATTCTCAGCTTCCTTTCTCAGCAGTGGGGTGCTCGAGTGTGATGCTTGCTCCACCCTGAAGGTGGGGTTGCTGGAGTGAGAGGGGAAAGCCTGTAGGTGCAACTCCTGGAGGTAGGATTTAGGCTTAGATGGACTCCAGGTTCTTCTCTGTATGCCCGTTGGTCTGAGATTTTTAACTCAGCACACCTCCATGGCACAGCAATTACTGCTCCAGGCTGGAAGACTATACCACAGAAATCTCCTCTGGGTTCTACTCGTGCAGTGGAGAAACCAATTCTTAGTACACTATGTCACCTGCAGACCCCACGTTTCCTGGTCTTGGATTCAGTGTCCAATCTCAATCTCTCTCACTACTGCCCTTTTGAATTCCTTGTCAGGCTCATCTCTCCCAGCAGGTCCTGCAGGCAGCTGATTGGAGAGGGGGAGAGCTGGGGCAGAGGGTTTCCATGACCAGTTGTCCCCTATTTAAACCTCTGTCCATGTTGGTTTGATTTTCTTCTGGTCGCTTAGGTACACTCTATGTCATGCAGTGTGTGAATTAATTGATATTCAAAGGTCAAATTAAAAATGTGTGCATCACAACAAAGGCAATGAGAAGAGTCTTGGAAAAGCACTGGCCAGGGTCAATTTGATTATGATTTCAAAAATGAACTCAGCTTCAAAGTGAAAAGATATTTGGGGGCAAGGATGATAAAGACACTGTCAGATCTGTCTTGAAAATCCAGAAAAATAGTGTGGTTGCCTACCATTGTGGAGGGAAGAGAAATATGGAAAGTTGAGAAATACACAGGATGAAAAAATGGCAAAGCTTGGTGATTAATTAAATGTGAATGTGTTGCGATGCAGGGGACATGCAGAAGAAGTTAATGGATTCCTGACATTGTCAATCAAGTGGCCATTCATCAAGAGAAAAACTGGCAGGAAGAAAAATGTAGGAAGAAAGGCTATGAAACTATTGAATTTGATATGGAAATGTTTGGTAGCATCTTTCGTTTATGACAATAAAAAGAAACTTGAACAATGAGCAGAGAGATGGTGGCTGAAGCCAAGGCCGAGATGGGGTGACTCTGGGTGGGTCATCCAATAAAGAACAGAGAGTTTGGCAGATTGACACCAGGCAGGACAGAAAGAAAAGGGGGAGATTTCACAGAAATCTCAGAAGGAAGGGAGCAGGACAAGCTTTTTGTTTTGTTTTGTTTTACCTGAGTCGGAGACAGGACATCGTCAAAACCATGTTTAATTCTGTCAAGGATTCAAGTAAGAAAGGGTGGAGACGTGGGTGCAGGACAGCCTGGGAAAGGCTGAGGCCAGTGGAGAATTGAGGAAGAGGAAACCTGGGAAGAAGTAAGTGGTCATGACGCTTCCACGGCATTGACAAAGGGAACAAAGAGCTGGAGCCAAAGCGCAAGCCGGGCAATGAGGAGGATCCTCTCCCCTTGACCTCCCCCATCCTCAATGAGAAGTATTGAGGACTTAAATGCATATGAGAAACCTTGAGGAAAGATATCAAATCCTGAGGGCAAGTGGAATAATCAGCCTTCAATCCTAGGAGCTGTTTAAATTCCTTAACAAGAGAAAAGAAGGAAAGACTGTAGATGCATGCACGTCGGTAGATGTTTTCATAGATACTGGAGAAGCTTGGCTCTGCACGGCCTCTTCTCCATGAAAGGAAGCTGCAAGGCCAGTGATTGACAGCAATGGGGGAAATGGAGAGTCTGGTGTTCAGAGGAAATTAAAATAGGCTGCGTTGTTAATGATATTGACATAAATATTCCACACATTATTTCACAAAGAACAAAAGTTTGCAATCTGCTCTAATTACATAATCCTTGCAGGCCACCCCGACAGATAACATGACAGGCAAAATGAAAATAAGCGGATGGGTTAGATTATATTTTTTATGTCCCTTTGATATGAATTTTCTTTTCCTACCATATTTGGATAAGTATAAAATTTTTTCTTGATAAGATATGCAATATTTTCAATTTTTAGACATCATTTCGAGATTTTTTTCACTCCAGACTTATCTCCGTTTACAATAGACATTTACATATAATGTTGATAATTTTCCAAAAACAAATCATGGTAGGTATTTCTGAAGTCACAGGCATGGCACATTGCCTGGCTTAATTTTCTGTAAACACTGCAGTATGAAAAGTTGATTTTTAAAAGAATAATTTTGGAAATGCATTTCAGTGCAAACTTAGGGGAGAAAAGGTCTTACAACAGAATAAACTAAATAGATATTAAATAAAAGGATATAAACTTGGAAAATGCTTTCTGATGCTGACTCACTCACTTTATCTGGTACCTCCTATTTCTGTCACTTGCAATTTAACTAATGTGACATGTCATTTGTGGATGACATTTGTGATGTTGCTAAATTAATCATCTCTAGCATCCACAAACCCACTGCTTTCAAATTTCAGCTTCTAAATAGATTGTTATAACTCCATTAATCTAAACCTAAAGTTGGAGAGGTAAGTGGCAAAATTAAGGTTAGTTTGAGTCTAAATCATAATTTCAAAGTAATCAAATTTAACTCAGTTTTAAAAGTAGAAAGTAGCTGTTTCAATAATGTATCGATTTTCTCTGCCATATTGCTTTAGTAGCTCCAGATGCACACTATGTCATTTATTATATTTAGTCATTTTGCTCTTATGTGCTTGAAAGGAGCACTGAGAAGGACAGTGTGGCTCGAGTGAAATGAGGGCCCAGAGTAGGGGGTGAGGGTGGGGGATGATACAGCCAAGTGGATGAAATAACTTTGAAGTGCATCTTTTGCTGATTGGGAAGCTGCCAAAAGGATTTGAGCAGAGAGCAATCACAGGATCTGAATTACCTTCAATAGCTTTCTTTGGCTGCTGTTTTGAGAAAGGGAACATGGGGCCACGTGTGGAAACAGAAGGATGGAGGATACTCTAGCAGCTGCAGTGAGGGATCCTGGCAGCTTTTATTCAGAATAGCAGTGGTGGAGTTGGAGAGAGGTAACTGGATTGATAATTGTTGTGAAGGCTCAGCTGATAAGCCAAATTGATTGGCTTTTAATTTGGATGGTGCATGAGAGATGGAGTTAACATATCCAATATTGTTGACTTGATCTGCGGAGAAGACACAATTGACATTTGCTGAGTTGGTGAAGAATGATGGATGAACAGATTTGAGGGAGAAATTCTGACTTAGGCTCTCCAGTGTGTTGAGTTTGAGATGTCTGCAGAGGTGATAAATTGGAACCTAGACATATATCCCAAGTTCAGTAGAAAATATAGGCTGGAAATAGACATTTGAAGATGGTCAGCTTTTTGATTGGTGCACAATGCCACCAGTACCTGTGAGCTGAACCACGGAGCAGATGTGTAAAGCTCACAGGGGCAAAGACAAATCCTGGGACACTCCAACATTCTATTCCGTACTCCAGCCTGTCCAGTAAATTTTTCTAAAGATACATCGTGAAATTTCTTAGGGGACTATCCTTTATTATCTTTAAAATTTGTATTTGCTCTGTCATAAACTTATGAAATTTGTAAATGCAATGTACTAACTGGGCACAGTGTCACATGCCTGTAATCCTAGCAACTCGGGAGGATGAGGCAGGAGGATCACAAGTTCAAAGCCAGCCTCAGTAATTTAGCAAGGCCCTAAGCAGCTTAGCATGATCCTGTCTCTAAATAAATTAATTAATAAATTCATTACTTATATAAAAGGCCTGAAGGTGTGGCTCAGTGGTTAAGTGTCCCTGAGATCAAACCTCAGTACAAAAAAAAAAGTTAAATTTATGAAATTAATACAATATACTCTCACCTTTTCCTGAATATACTAGTTATTTTTAAAATTAGTGTATTATTTTATTCCCTAGTTTGTGTCCTCTTTTTAGTGTTTTCCCTACAACCTGGCATTCTGTTTCTTAATTTTGATGTTAGCCATTTTTTTTTCCTTTTTTCTTGCTCCTGAGGTCTTTGAATGTTCACAGATCTTTGATTTTGCCATTGACAATGATAAGTGAAAGTAGAATTTTCTAAGTGTTTGGCATGGATTTCCTTTACTGTTGTTTAGGAAAATTTGCATTCTGATTCCTTTGGACCATGAGAGGATTTATTGATTGACATAGTTTCTTGTGGCTTAAAAGCTAAGATTTCAGAAAGTAAGCCCGGGCTATCAAATTTCCAGAATAAGTTGAATTTTATTTTGGTGACCCCAACTCAAAACAGTTTTACTCTTGCAGCTCACTATTTTCTCTATCAAAGTGACTTTCCTTTTATTTGCCTAGGATAAACATCACACTACTTACCTCGTATGGTAGTGGGTTGATGTGTGGAGACAGATGGTGGTGAATTCTGTAGTATCCCTTGCTCTGACTCTCAACGCCTCTGAGCTCTCTCTAGGGCACCGACCATGATCTCTGCAGTGTTTTGGAAATCATCTCCTGCCCCTGTCACATTCCATTGCCACTACGTTGGGGCACTCGCCTCTTCTGCTGTATGCTTCCTCTACTATTTCTGTCAGTTTATTGCTTTGCAGAAAATTATTTCAATGGATTTTATCTTTAAAACTACAGAAGCAGTGTTGGCTAAGCACTCAGGAAATGAATTCAGTAAAAAGCTTTTTGGGTTTTCTCTCTCTAGTTAATGACTTTGCAGACTAGAAAGTCGCTTATGCTTCTTTAAAATATGGTTCACTTTTCTGTAGAGTAAGGCTAATAATAATAGTGTATAACACATAGGATCACTACCAGCATGAACTAAGACAATGTATCAAGTTCAGTTCCTGGAGACTTGAACATACTAGTAATATTATCAGCATTTCTATCTATGTACAATGAATCAACTTGCACTGTTAACGTGTAAGCCTAAATAAAAAATTTAAAAAAATAAAAATAAAAAAAATAAAAAAAATAAAAAAAAACAATGTCATGAGTAATCCTATTTTTAAATATTTGAATAGGCTGTATTATATTGTCTTCTCTCTTCTAATTTATTATAAGATTATATACAAATTATATATGATTAATGAGGGAAAAATTTACCTATACGATTTAGGGAAGGTATACATTAATAAAACAAAGCAGCATGTGTGTATAAGTACATATCTTTTATATTTATCACATTTCATATTTCTGCTGAAAACTTCTAATTATAAGAACAGGTATGGAGAAATATCACCATTTATGTTAATATAATTTTCAACTTCTTAGGTTTTTACCCATTCTTAGGTTTATTGGTAATTTTAGATATTTTTAGATGTTCTACATGTGTTTTACCAACCTAAGCACTATATATATATAATATAACATATATAAATATATATATTTCCAAAATTTTCCAAACTTGCTTCTGTTGCAATGAATTTAATATTTATACTTTATGTAAAATAGATATAACTATAAAAAGCACTGAAGTATTAATATTCAGGACTGAAAGATCAGAATAAATTCATTAATTTGGAAGTCAATTGACCCTTTGTTAGGAGTCTATGGAGGTAACTGAGTTTTGTCCATTCTTCATTTGAAGAATGAAATTGATGGAGACTTGCTGATTTTTTTCCTAACAAATTAATATTTTTCAACTATAAGCATTGTAATAAATGATTCAACTATAACAGTTACAATAGCAACAACATGGCCTGTCAGAATCCACATGCAAAGTAAAAAAATGATTTAAAGAAAAACGAAAGATTAATGTGCATTATTCTGGAATTAAATTTTGTAGCATGTTGTGATTTAGTTCAAACTTTTCTTTTCAGTCTGACATTCTTCATAGTCAACATGAAAGTGAAATGGGAGGAATATCAGGAGATATAAAGGAAGAATCTACATTTCAAAACACCAAGGATAGAGTCATCTGTGAGTTAAGAGCAGAGGTAAGATATTGGATAAAGGATGCAATATTATTAAACCATATTTGAAAATTACTATATTTATATTATTTTAAATAGCACAATTGAGGTTCTTTTGGTTACTTGATGAAGGTGAGTGCTGCTTGTATAATAATAAACTTATATATAATTTAAGATGCTTTGGAATGATACTGCTAACTAGATGTGAGCTACCTGAATATTACAAAGGTAAAACATTTGAAAATAAAGCCATCCAATAGACCATACAAGTCTTATTTTGAATAAATATGTATTGAAATTCAATCATCTGCTGGATCATAGTGTTAACTTATTTTCAGAAGCAATGACGTGCAAGATATGTGGGACGCAGATTCTCGTGGAATTAGCAATGCTATTAGAAGCTAACAACACTGAGAGATAGGATAAATTCACATTGGTTATAGTTAATTGATTTATTTTCCATTCTGACTAGCAACTGCAGCAGACAAATTTTCATGGATTTGTAAACTCAGAGTGTTTTCCTTGTCTTAGATACAAAGCAGGAATTACTGTTCTTGGAGCTAGGAGGAGGGATTGAATTATTTATACTTCATTGAAAATTGTGTTGCATTAAAAATAGAAAATAACAAATTATTTATTTTATAACAGATGATTCTGAACAAATGCCTTGGATACAAATGTGTAGGAACAAGTTAGGAAATGGAATGAAGTTGGTGAAAATATAGGCTGGGAGGAAAGTGATTTGTATGAGGTACTTTGTTTCCTATAAAACTCTTCAAAGACAGAGCTCATGCTGAAGTGTATTTTATGTTAGACGAACAAAGTGCATTGGGAAGTATATAGATTTTGCAGTCAGAAGCAGCGGTATCATCTCCTGATTACTTTATTTTGGTCAACCCTGTAAGCCCTTCTGTGTCTGAGTTTACAAACAGAGATTGGAGTGGTAATGGTCACAGTCATTACATAGGAGTTTTAAAAACAAAAGTATGCTCAGGGAAAACTTGGTGGAGACAGTGTTTACGTGCTTTGGGATTCAGCTCAGCTGTTCTGGAGAGTCAGGGCTTCAGGTCTTGCCTGCACTGCTGCCTCGCTGTCCTAGATCTCTCTTCCTCAAGTCGTGCAGCAGGTGTTGGGACCTTGAGTGTGCACCAGGAGATCCAGATGTGAAAGGTGACTGTTGAAAACAACCGCTCCTCAATCAAAGGGAAAACGATGGCTCTCCTGCCTTTTATTTTCTAAGAGGCATCAAACCCTCAGGACAGCTGCCACTTTCCCTTGGCCCTGAGCTCTGAAGAGCACCCTTGATAACACACTGCAGGACATGCAGCTAACACCAGAAACAGGAGGGAGACATCAGACTGCTTACTGTAACTCTCCTCAAAACCAAGGTGCTGTGTGTGTGTGTGTGTGTGTGTGTGTGTGTGTGTGAGATGTTTTTAAAGAGCAGTTTTAGGTTTACTGCAAAATTAGGTAGGAAATAGAGTTTACATATTCACCTGTCTCTGTGCAGACTTCTCTTCAACCAACATGTCTCAGGATTATGGTGCTTATTAAAATTGATGAACCAATGTTGAGTCCAGTCAACTGAGTCCAGCGTTTCCATTAGGTTTCACTGGGTATTGTACATTCTGTAGGTTTTGGCAAATGTCTAATCACAAGCATCTACCACTGCAGTAGCATGCAGCATAGTTCACTGGCCTGAAACTCCCCTATGCTCCACCGAATTATCCTTCCCTCCCTTGAAACCCTAATAACCACTGATCTTTCCATTTTCTCCATACTCGCCTTTTCAAGATTGTCGTACAGTTAGAATCATACAGTATGTTGTCTTTTCAGATGGACTCCTTTGAGCAATATGCATTTAAGTTTCTTTCACATTCTTTTTTGGTGGCTTGATAGCTCATTTCTTTTTAGTGGTGAATATTATCACATTGCCTATATATAGCACATTTTGTTCATTCGTCATTTGAAACTAATCTCTATTGCTTTCCTATTTTTTCTATTGATGTTTGTTTGTTCCTCTGCCTATTTGTCATCTATGATCTTTGGCTAGTTTTGTGTTCATATCTTTTGTCAACTCTCAAATCAGATTGTTTATTTTCTTGTGATTGAGCTTTAAGAGTTCTTTGTGTATTTTGTTTAACAGTGATCTCCAGATCTGTGTTTTGCTAATATTTTCTCCTAAACACATAAAATTTCAAGTGTATGTATTAAAGAGGATAAAGTGTAAATAAAGTTTGCAATATTTTTAAAAAGTTAACAGCTTTAGCCCAAAGAAGTTAATTATGATAACTTTTGAAAAATGATGTGATTATTTTTGGACGATCCTATCCAATTATTTTTATTTTAAACACTTCCATATCTAAGCATGTTTATTATAGAAATAGTTAGAAGGCATAGCAAAGTAAAAAAAAATAAACATACTTTTGCAGTGTATTTATTTACTTAAAGTTATACATTTTCATGTTCACATAAAGTTGTGTAATTATATCAATTTTATTAAAATATAAGCCATTTTCTTGTTTTTAAATATACAATCAACACTGTAATAAGCAACCTCTTGCAAATACATACATTTAAAAATGGCTTAAATTCCTAGAAGCAGAATGGCTGGGTCAAGAGGATGTTTATTTTTGAAATCTTTTATACACACTGCCAAGTGCTCCATTAGAAACATTGTATCAATTTACATTCTCACTAAGTATATCTAAAAACTCTATTATCCACAAAGCAAATATTAAAGACTCAGTTACAGAGCAGAGGCATACACCTGGGCAACTTGGGAAACAACTGGCAGTCTGGTGTTTTTCTAGGGTTTTCTTTGGGATGTATACACCCCACGAAGATGCCAGCAGTCTTGGGAGCATCAACAGGCAGAGACAGACAAAGAAACAAAAGCTGTAATGAAAATGTAACCTAAGCCTGTTTGCTCTTGTCAAGGGACCTGGGAAGGGTCAAGACAAACACTTGAGCAGAGTAATGCTTGAGTCCAACCAAACTCACAGAGAAAAATAAAAGAGCCCTACCTCCACTCCTGCTGCAGAGGCTGAGAGGGGAGGACATGATCTCACCTTGGTCAGAGGGAGGGAAGTTTCCCAGTCCTCCTGGGGAGGATGACAGAGAAGACTGACTTGGAGCTAGGACTCTGTTATGGTTTAGATGAGGTGTCCTCCAAAAGCTCATATGGGAGACAATGCTAGAATTTTCAGAGGTGAAATGATTAGATTACGAGAGCCTTAACCTAATCCTTGGATTAATCCACTGAAATAGGTTAACTGGATAGTTACTGTAGGCAGGCAGGGTGTGTGTGGAGAGAGCAGGTCATTGGGGGTGTGCCTTTGGGATGTATATCCTGTCCTTGATGAGAGGAGCCCTCGCCCTGCTTCCTGACTGTCATGTTCTGAGTGTATTTTTTCTGCCTCCCTTCTGCCATGAGTCCAGCCTCACCTCAGACCCACAGCTTTGCTGTCAGCCCACCACGGATTGAACCTTTGAAACCGTGAGCTAAAATAAACCTTTCCTCCTCTATGTTGTTCTTGTCAGGTAATCTGGTCACAGCAATAAAAAAGCTGACTAAAGTGGGCTTTCATTGCTGATTGGCAGTAATGAGGCCCCCAAGCTCTGGTGGTGTCAGAGGGTAAGGTCCACCCGGCAGCAAATACAGCTGTCACTTCCCAGCATTGAAAGGAGACCCTCAGTAGGGCATCAGAAAGGCCAAGTGGGGAGCCAGCCCTTCATCTTCCAGTGGTCTCAGTAGGACCCATCCAAAATACAGCCTATAGGGTCCAGTTTTATGACATAATATCTCACATATCCAGAGCACAATTGGATGTTACTCATCATATCTCAAAGCAATCAATCAATAGATGTATCCTCTGAAATGGCTGCAATATTTTAATTATTTTGCAAGAATTTTAGATAACCCTCAGTGAGCAAATGGGAGTGAAATACATTTCTTAAAAAAAAAAGGAATTCTTTTAGTAAAAAAATTGAAAGTTTCAGCACATAGATGGAAGATGCAATGAAGGAACCAATGGAAAACTTAAGAGCAAAGAGCACATTGAAAATTTAAAGATTATGAATGGAGGAGACAAAAAAGACTCAATGAACTTGAAGATAGACTAGTAGAAATGATCTTATCTGAACAACAGAATAAAACTGGCTACAGAAAATAGATCCTCAGGGACATGTGAAATATATAACCAAAAGTCTATGTTTGTGTATCAGCAACAATTATGAGAGAAGTAGAACTGGGCTACCTAGTAATAAAAGGTGGGTGAAAGCGTCCCCAATTTAGGAAAAGGTCAAAATTACAGTCAAGAAGCTCAGCAAATTCCATGGAGCATAAATCCAAAGACACTCACATCAAGCCACATTGCAGTCCAACTCATGGAAAGCTAAGGGGACACCTTGATGGCATTGAGGTGGAGGTCTCCACCAACTGCAGAGACAAGTGTTCAGCAGACGGTGCACATCTGATCAGAAACCCTGGAGGCCAAGACAGAAGCGGCATGCAAGTGTTCAAGTGTAAAAGAACAGCCAATTGAACATTCAGTGCCTGGTGAAAACATTCTTGAGGACACCCCAGAGGAAGGAATGTGCTTCTAGCAAATCAGCACATGAAAATGTGTCAGACATTTTTAGTCATCAAGGATATTCAAACAGAACTACAATGAGATGTAACTACGTGTGTATCAGAGTGGCTAAAAAAAAAAAGAAAAAAAAAAGCACAGTACTAAATGCCAGTGACAATGTAAAAACCACAGGCCACTCCTCTATTGTTAGAGGAATGTGAACCTATGCAAGCCAGGACAGTGGAGACCAGTTTGGTCATTTCCAACATGGCAACTATCCTATGATGAAGCAGATGAACTCCTGGGCACTTATGTTCTTAGGAAAGAAACTTACATGCTCAAGAAACTCTAGGTAAATCTGTATAGTACTTTCATTTGTAAATTCCAAAACCTGAAAACAACACTTTGGACTTTCAATGAGTGAAAAATCAAACAAGCCATAGCTGAATATTCTCCAGCAATAGAACAGAGTGAACTCTTGATACGCAAACCATCTGGAGGAGTCTCCAGAGAAGAACATTGAGTGAGGATTATCAATCCCAAAGACTGCATAGTCTGTGACTCTATTTACAGAACATTTTTTGAAGCAACAAATTTAGAAGCAGAGACAGATTTGTGGTTACCAGGGAGGCAGGTGTGTAGGAGTGACTGATGTGACACTTTTTGTGGTGATGGAAACTCTCTGCCTTTTGACTGCCTAGTCCATGTTGGATTGTGCTCGGGGAAAACAGGGAAAGAGGCCCATGGCTTTACCTGTATACCTTGCACATGTGTGTGAATTGGCAATTATCTCAGAACAAAAATTCAGTTCAAACACCCTATTCCTCTTCCAAATGTGTACCAAGTTCCACATTTTTCATGTACTTTTCTGAAAATATGCATCTCATATTTTCTTACCATTCTGGGATCCAAGAGAGCCAGTTCTAAGATTTTATCTTAACAGTTTCTAGTGTTTGGGTTCTTAGTCATTACACATGTTTTCTGAGTTTGTTTGCTCTTCTGCAAAACAATGTTACTAGCTTATGTAAAAGATTAATTGATTCATATATATAAAATAGTACAAATTGCACACTACATGTAGTAGGTACCCAATAAATATGTTGTCCCTCTTTCCATTCAAATTTCATTTAGTATATTTTACATTGGCCAGATTATCCAGATTCTAGATGTTAGTAACATCCTACACTATCTTGTCAGAATGCTTCCACCTCCCTGTGTTTACTCTCTGCTCAACTGCAAGCTATTCTGAGTTTAAGGACACTGTGTTACAGCAAGTGCACTTCCTGCAGTTTCTGATGTTAAATACATTCCCCAGTATTGTATTTTTTTCCCAAGCCAGATTTATGTACAGTGCTCCATGTATAGATTGTTGATGCTTAGGTTAATCTTTGAGAATTTTTTGGACAAAGACTCTGAATGTCTTGAACCAAAAAGAACATGAAGATATAGTCTAGTTCCTTGTTTCAGATGCCTGTTCTGATGTTAATGAATCACCCACAGTGGCCTCTCCTTGAGTAATCTCTCAGTGATACACTTTGTCTGATACTTTGTATTTAAATCTTTTCACATAGTACAATAAAATGTTCTTAAAATGGTTTGCTTTTTTCCCAGTCCTAAATGAATGCAATGTGATATAAATTGAAGGTACCGAATGCATCACTTTTTTTCCTGACTTTCAAAATGTCTACAGTTATCCACTTTTAAAATGCTGCTTCCAAATTGGAAACACAAGACTCAAATAGGTAAAATGTTAAATTTAACTTGTGATTATAAAAGTAGTCCTCTTTATTTTGCTTATGCAAGAGAAAACATAAACCTTTTGCTACACCTTTTTTTTTTTTCATACCCAGAAATAGTGTATTACTGATAGGGTCTCATAAAAGGGATTTTCTCCACATGAGTGCCAATAGGTAAGATTCTGTGTGCATAGACAAAATGCTGCAATAGAGGTGTAAGAAATCCAAACCAGAGAACAGCATCAAAAATAACTAGGTGCATTCTCATTCATCTATGTAATTTTCAGTCATTTATTCAACAGTGATTCATCCAACATCTCCCATGCACTTAGTTTTGGGATCAAGCACTAAGGATTCCCTAGGGTGGTTTGGTATGGGGTCAAGCACTGAGGTCTCTGGGATGCAAGGTGGCCACAGGTGGATACACAAACAAGCCAGACCGTAAAGCAGTGTGTCATGTCTGATAGGTAAGATGGAGAGATCTGTGCAAATACAAAGAGATGTCCAGGGTAAGCTGTGAAAGCTGAGCGGCCATCACCCAGGTGAGGTGCAAAGGCAGGCATGTGAGAGGGTAGCAATTGGACAGCAGGACTGCAGTGTTAGCAGAAATCAGCATCACAAAGGGCGGCCACGTTCAGTACTGAAGGGGAAACAAAAAGTCCTTCCTTGTCCTCTTTTACTGCTGTGGATGTCAGGAAATGCAGATGTGGGAATATTTTGAAAATCAGAAGAGCAACATGATGTTTTTAGGTTAAGCTGAAGGAAAATGTAGAGGGAAGAAAAATATTTGTATTTTGTGTTAAAAATGAAAAAAATATTTATTTTAATATGTTTTCTTAAATTGTGAACTCTATCTTTAATACTTCAAATATTGTATAGTATCTAATGTGCTAGGACCTGGTAACTCAAGATTGTGGTAGAAATGGACCTGCCCTCAGAGAAGTGCCTTCATGAAGGGACATAGTATTCATCAAAATCATAGTGCACCTTTCCCACTATCTTGAAGCTACATAGCAGATGTACAGGAGAGTAGGAAGATTGACCTATTCAGAAATCTTAGATGATATACTGGCAATTTTATTTACTGATATGGTTAAATAATATCATCTTTGACTAAAAAAGTATTGTATGATTAGAAGTCTGGTATAATTATAATTTAATTTTCTGAGATAGTCACAGTAATTGTTGATCTGAATTGATTTACATCTCTCTTACCTCAATTCCTCTTACTGACATTACCCATTTTAGCAAAGACATTTAGATTGCTGAGAACACTATGAATGTATCAGAAATGACTATCCAGTTTTGACACATGATTCTGTCATTTGCAAACAGATTAATTCAGATGCCTGTTAGTAATATGGATTTAAATATTCTGAGTTCATATTGACAAAACTCGGGGAACAAAATCTACTAAAGGGTATTTGATATGAGTAAACCTTTAGAGCAAAACAACAGCCTGGGGAAACTGAAAGTCACACTGT
Organism: Xerus rutilus; assembly: GCA_028644305.1. Lineage (NCBI taxonomy): Eukaryota > Metazoa > Chordata > Mammalia > Rodentia > Sciuridae > Xerus > Xerus rutilus. Next base: position 7,643,221 of record CM053412.1, on the reverse strand, counting down.
CACAGATGGATACACTTTCTGGGCACTAGATACACTGCAGATGTCTAAGGATGAGACTATTATTTATCCTGTGTTTAAGCAAAATCTGATAGGTACTAACTTGAATAGTGGGTGAAACTCTGTGTAATAATTTATCCAGGAAATATCAGGTGTCTTGAATGATGTATTTCAAGAAAAGTTGTGAACTATGTGGGGTGGATAAAAGTCCTTTGTTCAGATATTCCATCAGAAGTAGTCATTCTTGGTCAGTTGTGGTGGCGCCTGCCTGTAATCCCAGAGGCTCAGGAGGCTGAGGTAGGAGGATCACAAGTTCAAAGCCAGCATCAGAAGAAGCAAGGCACTAAGCAACTCCATGAGACCCTGTCTCTAAATAAAATACAAAATAGGGCTGGAGATGTGGCTCAGTGGTTGAGTGCCCCTGAGTTCAATCCCTGGTGCCAAAAAAAAAAAAAAAAAAAAATGTAGTCATTTTTTGATAGCCAGGTCTGTGGGAAACCTTTCTGGCTAAGTTGCCTTATTTAATTACAATCTGAGGTTTATTTCCATTAGCAGTTAAGTTTCTTACTGGCTTTTGTGGGATGGAGAACCTTCCAATGAAGACGATGTGTATGGGAACCCAAGGGACTACATTAGTTTAAACTGTTAAATGATAGGTTTCTTAGATTAGTCTACTTCTCTTCAAAGTCTCACACATTGCGGTGCCCACCCCAGGACATCTAGTGTTTCTCAATGCTTTCTAGCTACACAAAACCTTCCCTGTGATGTCCTCCAGGTCTTATTCACTCTTTGAGTGTTTCTGGTCTTCTGTAGTATGTGTGGCACAATTCCTCCATGATGCTTTTCCTGCCTGCCGTGGGGCCACAATCAGACACAACACAAGATGCTGTTCACACTTCCCTATCATCACCATCAATCATTCCTCCCAAGGCTTTGAATTCAAAACCAATTTACTAAAACTGTTGTAGCTGTGTTTAACAAAGACACAAAGTCCTAGTAAAAGAAAGATTCTGCTATATTTTAGAGGAAATCGATTTAGAACTTTCCCATTACTATTCTCCAAAACGTTTTCCTTAGAAAACATATTTTTATACAAACAGATCTTCTGACAACGTATGCGTTACACCAAATGGGCAATTACCTTTCTCTTCTTTTGCCAAAATCTCAGGTTAATAAAAACAGGACAGAAAAAGGCCTGTGAGTTTAGATGGTAGAGTTCTTACCTTCATTCTGCAATAGTTACTGGATTATACTGGCTGAGTATTCTTTATCCAAAATGCTTTGGACCAGAAATGTTTTTAATTCCAGATTTTTCCCCCTGTTTTAAAATATATATATATAATATGTCTTGGGAATGGAATTTGAATCTAAGCATGATAATCATTTATGTTTCATATGTACTGTATACCCATAGCCTGAAAATAAGTTTGTAGAATTTTGAAAATAATTTTATGCATGAAAAAAATTTAGTGGTATGGAATTTTCCACTTGTCTGAAAAAATTTTAGATTATGGAGAATTTTGGACTTTGGATTTTCAAATTAGGTATGTTTTACCTGTAATAGGTGCTGAACAAATGGTCACTGAATGGATGAGGAAAAGATAGATAAAGAAGATATTAAAAAAGGAAACTTTCTATTTTTAACATTTATGACATTAGAAAAAAAATCAAAATGGAGGGAGGGTATGGCTTTTTATGTTCATTTGGAATTTCGAAGGTGATTTGATGTGTTCTGTAACTGATTACATTCAATGTTTTCAAAACAGATTGGTCATCATTATGAGTTGAATGTTCATGCTCCCTGCCAGGAATTCCCTAGGAATTCATTCACTGAATTCCTAGTCCCCAAGGCCATGCAATTAAGTGGTAGGGCCTTTTGCAGGTGATTAGCTCATTGGGGTGGGGTCCTCATGAAGGAGAATAGTGCCCTTATAAAGAACCCTCCAGAGAGCTAGCTCATCCCTCTACCATGTGAGCCTTCTGGGAGGAAGCACTATCCATAAAACAGAAACAGGCCCTCATTGGACACAACACACACTGCATCTCAATCTCACACTTCTCAGTCTTTAGTACTGTTAGAAATAAATTTCTGTTGCTTATAAACTGCCCAGTTTATGGTACTTCATTACAGCAGCCTGAAAGACTGAGGTTGTTATTCATACAGATAGATAAATGTAATGGTTTAAGGTATAAAAATATAAAAATAAACTAATAAGTAGTCAAGTAAGTAATAAAGATAAACCTCATTTTCATAGACTAAGTATACTTTCAGTGGTTAATTGGATAAATTCAGTGGCCTTCACATCTCATTGAATTTGGTACTTAGTTAATAGAGTAAGATTTTTCTTTCAAATACTACTGGAAATCCTTCCATATTTTAAATATTTAAAGCAGTGCAGAAAGCTATTAATTAGATAATTTTTATAAATTTATGAATCAGTAAAACCTTGCTTGATTTATTTTTTCATCCTAGTAGACAGGTGGCTTTTGGAACAATTATTTTTAACAGTGATACATCATATTGGTTTTCATTTTTAGCATTGATCTGTTCAAGTTCAAAACAGCTGTTATGGAATTGAGTATTATAGCCTGAGGGATTTTTATTTTCTGTGTGTTTAGCAATGATTCAAGTATCCTAGCAAAGGGAAAAACATTTGAGCCTCTGATTTTAGTCTTTCTAGAAATCTCTGCAACAGAAACTGCTAAACTATAGAAACAAATAAGAACAGTGATACATCAAGACAATTATTCTTCATTGGTTAAACTTCTATCAACCAATGAGTGAAGGATACCATTTGGACATGTACAGAGATAGAAGAAAAAACAAGACAAAAGGGAAAGGCAGAAAACCTACTTAATAGATACACTTCTATATTAAATGCTGAAAAGTAATAGGAGGTGCATAAATATCTACTAAAATCTGTTTTTCTTCAGATTAAATATCAGTAGGTATTTATAGTAAATTTCATGTATGATTTATAGGTTCTAGGTGTCTTCTAAGTACTTCACACATCTGATTTCATTTAACCAGCCCATCAATCTTAAGAGGGATGTGATGAGTAACTTCATGAGCCAACGGGTTTGGGCCATGAGGTTCCCAGACTTTTGAGGGAACATTTATCTGGGTGTGTGTGAGGGTGCTGTGGATGAGATGAACATCTGTACTGATGGACTGAATAGAGCAGATTACCCTCCCTAATGTGGGTGGTTCTTTTCCAATCCATTGGAGACCTAAAAAAACCCTAAAAAGGTTGAGAACATGGAAACTACTGCTGCCTAACTGCTTGAGCTGGGGCATCAATCTTTGAATCTTCAGACTTGGAGTGTGTTATGGTTTGGATATGAAATATCCCCCCAAAGCTTTTGTGTTCATGCAGGAAAGTTCATAGATGAAGTGATTAGGTTATAGGGCTATCACCTAATCAGTGGACTAATCCATTTAATAGGTTAATAATTTAAATGGATCAACTGGGTAGTAACTGTAGGCAGGTGGGGCATGGCTGGAGGAAGTAGGTGCTGGGAGGTGGGCCTTTAAGATTTGTTTTGTTTCCGAGGTCTCAATCCCTCATTCTGCTACCTGACTGACGGAGCCGATCAGTTTTCCTCCCTGCAACCTTTCTGCCACGATGTCTTCCCTCCTCTCAGTCTCAGAGCAATGGAGTAAGTCAACCATGGACTGAGCCAATGAAACTGTAAGCCCCAAATACACTGTTCCTCCTCCATGCTGTTCTTACTGGATATTTTGGTCACAGTAATGAAAGCTGACTAACATAATCTGAAACATCAAATATTATGAAATCTCCAGCTTGATGACTACAGAAATAACATCTTCATAGTCTCTAAATATTATAAGCCAATTTATTATTTCTTTCTCTCCTCTTTCTTCCTCCCCCTTCTTCTGCCTCCCTCCCTCCCACTGTCATATATATATATATGTATATGTATATGTATATATGTGCATATATATACATATTTATTTAGAGAATTGTAATGTAGAATGTATCATATACATTTTTTTTCTTTTTGAAAAATGTGACAGCTGGAAACAGGGTAATAAAGTAACATGCCCAAGGCAAATTACAGAGTTAGAATTAAACAACACTACTTTGACCACTGTGTGATGCTGCTTTGCACTACCAAAAATTAAGCAAATATTTTAAGCATTCATTCATCTTATGGTTTTGTAATTAATTTGCATATTCTTAGGAACATGATTTTCTATCCTAGAATGCTAAGCAAAGTACATATAAATCAAGGCAAGGGTGTTATGATGCCTTCTAATATGCTGTGAACAAATAAGGATGCAATGTATGATTATAGGAATGCTTCATTTTTTTCAAAATAAATTTTAAAAATCTTTTAACCACAATTATTATTTCATTAATAAAAATCATCAAGCCAGTCCTTAAAAAGCCAATCATAATTTGCACTGCAAGAGTAGATTTTGCATGGTTTACTTCAGAAAATTTGAATTTGAGACACTTGAATAAAAAATACAAATAAACAAGAAATTTGAGTCTCACAAAATACTGTAAATTCATGTGTTGTGGCCCAAAGAAAGTAGATGACAGGTTGCAGAACGTTCCAGCATTTCTTTGGACCATGACTTTAGTTATATGATCCTTCTCCTAAGAAAGTCTGATTCTTCTCATTTCCTTAATCATCAAGCTCCACATGCTAGTGGAGAAATGAGCCAAGTCAGTGGCAACTGATGGTGAAATATTCCTTTGTTGTTATCCTCACATCAAGCCCTGCATTTAAGCAGATTGATTCTTTCTGCTCTATTCTTTTTTTCTAGTCTGATTTATTTCTAGAATTGAAAGTGGTCTGTGGTAACATTTGATATAAATTGGGTAAATGAATGACACATTGAATCCATTTATTCAATTTAGTTCCTTAGTAAACCCAGAATATCACCATTATTTCAAGCATATATCTTATTTTAGGGTTTTTCTTTCTATCTAGTACAAAAAACTACTTGTTAATATTATAAGCCCAATAAAGAAATTGCTTCATTTTCAAGAGAAGCCAAAGAAGATTAATTCTTCCAGCAAATTGAGCATAGACATGTTCCTGTGTTCTCTCTTCAAACCTTCAGAGTAACAGAAGTAGGAAGTAGCCGGATTCCAAGTAGGACTGAGTAGCATTGGTTGAAATGTGTCCAAGAAGATTTCAACCACTGATCCCTTCCTTCCTCTTACGTAGCCAGCCAGCAATTATGCTTGACCCTCTGTGGAGGAAGCCTGGAAGTTTATTCTCTGGGAAAGGTGAAACAAAAACAGTCAAGACTGAAGAACAGCGTGTGCAACTGAGGGGTTGGAGCACTCCTCTCAAAACAGGGAGAGTTGATGAAATTGTGCAAAATGAACAGGAAAACCATGATGTTCAATCTCCTAATGCCACGAAAATGTATGTTACACAAGAGCAGAGCATTCCTCTCTGAGGACAGTGTCTTTAAAGGAACGTAAGTAGAGACAGCATCCTATAGGCGATGCTTTCAGCCATACTGACTGCCCTTCACTTATGAATCAGCACCCAAGATCCCCAATAATGGAAAGGCTTTAATGGGAAGACAGAACATGAAACCTAAAAAGAAGAAACAACAACAACAAAAATCAGTGCAAAAAGAAACAATGCTGGTGGTATGTGAAGGAAGGAGAACTCATGGGCACTGTGAGGAATGTAGACTGAAGCAGCCATTGTCGAAAATGGTATGTAGGTTGTTCTAAAAAGAATTGAAAGTAGGACTATTATATGACTCAGAAATCCTTCTAGACGCATAACCAAAGGTAATGAAATCAGCATTTTATAAGGAAATCTACACTCCTGTGTTCATTGTAGCATTATTCACAATAGTCAACGTATGGACACAACTCAAGTGCCTGCCAGTGAATAAATGAATTTTAAAAAACTGTGGTATATGTATATAGTGGAATATCATATAGCCCTAAAAACAGAAAAATCTTGCCATTTGCCAGAATGTGGATGAGCATGGAGGACATGATGTTATGTGACATAATCCAGACAAAGAAAGAAAAAAAATATTGCATGAACTCACTTACATGTGGGATTAAAAAAATTCATCAAAGGTACAGAGATTAAGAAAACAGTGGTGGCTGCCAGGGGCAGGGTTGGAAGGAGGAAATGGGGAAATGTAAACCCAGAAGATACAAGATAGCAGATATATAAGGTTAACAAACCTAGAGATCTAATGTATGACATGAGGATTTTAGGAAATCCATGCTAAATAAGCAGAGGCTAACTGCACTTGCCACAGGAAAAAAATGGATAACTATGTGAGATGAAGGATATGTTAACTGGCTTTACTTAGTGATCTTTGTGGTATCCTTATGCATCCTGTAGCATCAGGTTGCATAACTTCAGTATATACTATTAAACTTACTCATTATAAAACTAACACCACCAGTAGTAGAGGCAACTAACAGCAAAAAGTTATACTTATTATGTTAAAAAGAAAAGATATTATAATTCTAAAATGACGTATACTGTCCATTCCATGAAAGTCAGAAGCATAGATTAAAGGAAATTGCCTAAAAGCAACTCCGGGAGAAATAAGAGTCTTCAGATGGTTATAAATTAGAATACTGGACTTAACTGACAATTACAGAAACTGTAAAACAATGGAGTTAGATTTTCAAAATTATGAAGGAAAGTGATTTACATCTTAGAATTCTATTTGCATCTAATTGCCAATAAAATATAGAGCAAATAATTTTAATACATGCAAAATCTCAAAAAATATCATTTGTCATAATCTCTTTCTAGTTCACAAAATAACCTAAAAAACATAAGAGGGAATTGAACTAAATAAGAAGGACTAGAAGAGTGTTTCTAGGATTCGGGGGATAGTAGAAGTCAAGTGGATGTCATCTAGTAAGAGTGATACCCACAGGTAGTTTTCTGGGATCACTGGTATTTCTAGGAAATTTTTACTTCAATGGGGAACATTCCATATTAGTGAAGAACATATTGAAAATTATGCAAAATAAAATCTAAGGTACTGAATAGGTTCAATAAATTAAAAAAATACATACACTTTAGTATACTTCATAGAACATCTATAGATTTTTCTGCACAACATTAAGACAGACTGTGTACCATGCTCTCTGTTAAGCTGTTAAAGTTGCCATGTGTGGTGGTCATGGAAAGAGGAAAGTGGAAAGTAAAGTTTTCATTGAAAAATTTTCAGACTATATCAAAAATTAAAAGGTGTCACATTCATATGAATATAAATACCAGAAAGAGGAACTATGAAAATTTAAAGTGGTTGATTCTAGGGAACAGAAACCAATGATTTTGAAGGCTAAAGCCAAATTCTGCTTGCATTTAAATAATACATATTAGAATTAACTAAATTATAATCACTTCTTGACCTTTGACAGTATACACGTTGTAAGTTATTGCTTTATTTTTAAAATAAAAGCACATTATATGGAAGTTTAAGAGAACAAGTTAAAGCTAGAAGGACCCTGAAATCATCATCCATTCCAAGGTATCCAGCACTTGTTTCATAGATAGGAGGCTGGCATCCGGAGTACTCAGGGACACACATCAGATTTTTGTGCTTTAAGACTCCCTATTGTTTAAGCTGGTCACATGGGAAATCTCATTCCATAAACAGAAATTCACAAGTAAATGCTTAAAATTGCTTGGCTCATTGAGCCTAATTTGGAACCCCAACTACCTACTAGGAAATAAATGTTTGGAGGACAAATCAGAGTAGAAAAGGAAAGGGAATTTCCTTTTCTTTCTTTATATTGTCATTATTAACTTCTTTTCATTCCTTAGAGAGCAATTTTAATACAAACATTATCTCTATTGGTTGTATGTGAACTAAGCAAACAATGCATATCCTAAAGCTGATGATCTTTTAGCCTATTCTATTGGATATAGAATAGCAGCACAATAAACCATCAGTAATTCAGTCATGAATTACAGCCAAAATCTATTAGAGGAAAATGAAAATTGCACATACATGTTTTAACCAGGAAATTGATGCAAGAGATGCTTGCTAACTTACCAATGCAACAAAGCGAATATGTGGTGACCTGGGATGTTGCTAAAGCACTGATACAATTTTAATGTTCCATATAATTTTCTCAACTTTAATTTTTTAAATGCACTATATTTCATCAAACTTGACTGTTGTCTGACAACCAGGCTGGTTTCCTGTTATTCATTACTATAGCTGACCTTGAAAAGAACCTATCTTCTTTCTATATAATTCTTTAAATTAGGTCTCCTGAATAAATTTCTGAATGAATGAGGAAATGTATCTAAGACTATGGATATTTTTGTGATACTTGAAATGTATCATTAAACTAATTTCAAAAAAGTTATTCCCATTTATATATCATGGATCAGAGTGCTATATTGTGCATCCAGCCATTGTCAGGAGAAGACAGGTCCTTACTTTAGGAGAAGTGTGATATTCTACAAATTATACTCAAACACTAAATGTTCAGCTGCATCACGTTTTTATTTTGGAAACAAATTATATTTTTTATTTTTGTTATTATTACATTAACTGATAATCAAAGATAGGAAATTGCTTTCTTCATTCATACCAAATTTTGGAAATAAGACATAACTAATTTTTATCAAATAGTGAATAAATAAAGAATAAAATTCTGAAATCCTTAGGGGAGTATAAAAGAAAGGAAGTAGAAAACCCATAATAAGTGTACAAGTAGCTAGAAATATTTTTTCTTCATATAAAATAGAAATGTGAGACCTATCATTAGCATATATTCCTGTGAAGTGACTATAGAAAGCAGCATTCTAAAAACAACAAAAATGTAATCTGAACCTACTGTCAAAATTAATTTTAAAATACAAGAAAATATTCTGATGAATTTTTTAGGTAAAAGCAAATTCTTTTATAGGCTTAAAAATATCCTGAACATATTCTATAAGAAACTTGCATCATGGGCTGGGATTGTAGCTCAGCGGTAGAGCGCTTGCCTTGCATGCGTGAGGCCCTGGGTTCGATCCTCAGCACCACGTACAAAAGCAATAAAATAAAGACATTGTGTCCATCTACAACTAAAAAAATATTTTAAAAAAAAGAAACTTGCATCATTTTACATTCTCAATGCTTGTTTTTTCTAATAAAGTGAATATATTCATTTTTTCCTGGGTCCCTAGAAAATCTCATTCTGGTAAGAATTTCAGGTAGCTCATAAAGTATCTTGATGATATGACATTTAAATCCTGTCACTGACAATACTATAACCGTATTAATTGATCAGAAGGATCCATTGCTATATATTTTCTAATATCCTGCTTTTTGGGGGTGCAGGTGTTTATTCTTTTTATTTAGTCTGATATTCATTTCACATGGATCCCCACAAACTGGTTCTATTCTCTAATAATTCATGCATAGAAGGTCATTATTTTCCTGCTGTTCAGGGCCAAGCCATTATTGTTGCTGTTGTTGTTGTTGTTATGATACCATGACTTTCACAAGGTTATCTGATAGTCCTGGTCAATTTTCTGTGCTAGTCTTACACTTCCTCTTCACAGAGCCAAGCATCCTGGTCTCCTTATGTCGCTACATGTCATATATTCTGGTTTCCATCCAGCCCTTCCCTTTATTTGACATGGTGGCAAGCAGTGAAGGCAGGGAGGAAGGGGACAGTGGAGGCCCTTCCTTCTCCCATCCATTTCACACTAGAAGGTGATCGGGTGGGGATGGAGCAGTGAGGTGGAGACCCGAAATAAAATAGGTGTTCTGGGCAACTCCAAGGACACTAGTCTGTCTCCAGACAAGAGCCATTTAAACCTTCCTTACAAATGATTTTGAATTCTGGTCATATGTAATCACCAGAAACAAAATTTCAAATAGCATTCAAGTTTATCCTTTGACCTTTATCAAATCTTCTGGGGAATTCTTTCCTCTCCCATAAATGTCTAGAACTTTTCTGTAAAAGGTCAGGTGAGTGGAAGATTCTTACATAATCGATCCATAGACATTGACATTTGTTTTTGAATTTGGACAAATGTTCATGTTGGACTCTGGCTCACTGACATATTTGAGTAATCGATCTTTTTAACTGACTCACATTTGAGAAATATTCTTCTAGAAGGGAAAACTTCCACTACAGAGAGAAAGCCAAACTAAGTGCACCTTCAATGTTGTTATCAAAACTAAAATAATATTTTTGTAGAGCATCCTAAACTTTTTACCTTACCAAGTAAATAAAAACACATCAGTCATTATATATTTAAACAGTACAGTGGGAAAGCATGTTTTTATGGAGAATGCTGTCTAATTCCGCAAAAATGTAACTAAAATTCTGGGAACAGGACACTGGTACAGATGGTGAGAAGGGCCAATCCTACATCTGCTGGTTCCTCCAAACACCTAGTCAATGAACAAGGACACACCCTATTCAGGAGCTGTCAGCTTGATGCACACAGTGCAATTTGGAGCATGGGCCTGCACCCCTGCAGTGTCTCCCTAACGTTGGAAAACTTAGATGTTCGGTAACAAGCTATCCCTGTTCACCAGGCCAGCTGCTCATGTGTGATGTGATATTTAGATCTGATGCACCTCTTGGTGATGTGCCCAGGGTTTTACCTCCTTTGCTGTCAAATGTGTGTTAGATTTTAGGTGATGCTGCAGGAATCCATGATGGTAAGACACAGACTCCATGATACTCTGATTATGATGCTGGACAACAAGAGATCACAAACTTACATTCAGAATGCCTTTCAGTTCTAGTGAAAACGAAATGAAGAAAGGGTTGGATGATTCTACTGGTCACCAAGTGGCAACTGTTGTCTGGAAGTCACAGGTCAGGCATTCAGCAGAAGAGCATATCTGCTTTGCTTAGAGGAAACTCCCACCCCCGGACCCATTTACAGCCTCCAAACTCCAACCGCCAGCTCTATGACCCACTGCACAAGCTCTGGGCTGGCAAAGGAGCAACAACAGCTGATGGTACTGGATGCACTTTCCTGTCCGTCTGGTTTCTAAATGTTTCTTCTGTTGTGGAAACTCTCCAGAGAACACGGTGTGAGTCGGAGACCCACACTGCTTCCAGCCAAACGGGCAGCCTGTTGCCTGCCTGCATCTTTCTGACCTGAGTCTTTTGATCTTGCCATGTCAGGGCCCATGGAAGCAGCCAACAGACCAACTGTTTTACAGTGTTGTTTTGTTTTCCCCTGTCCTCATCCCAGGTCACTTGTCTCTTCATTCGACAAGTGGCCAGTGTACTCCAAGCACCGAGAGGATGTCTTTTCACCGTGGCCTTCCAGGGCCACTACTGGGTAGGTGTACGTTAAACCAAATCCATTTTCAGCTCATGCTAACCTATCAAGATGGTCCAATGGTCCATACCTGAGTTTTCTTCCTTTCATGTTAGCTCAATGGAGACAATGACTTACTTCACAGATGTGGGCTGAGAGAGGTGTATCTATGTGACAGAGCTGTGTAGCCTGGGGTTTGATCTGTCTGTGCAGCTTATTGGTGTTCTCTGGAGATCCAGAGATGGGCCTGATACCAAATATTTCATTCCCATTGTGAGATAAATTAATGTTAAGTCTTGCAGTTTTTATAATCTAGTGAGTATGACAATATTCAGATCATGATGGACAGTTCCAGATATAGTCAATGAATGGACCATAGTCAGGAACTTACTCTCTCCTGGGAGCTGATTTTACCATATGAGGGGTTGCTCTGCGAGGAAAAAATACTTAACTTTTGCAGATGTTTGTAGAAGAACCCTTGGGGGTCTTCCCAGTGAATCCTCTGTACCAGAGTCTCTACAATGGCTTCTTTTCTACCAATAGGCTAGTACTATTGGATTTGCTTGGTGAAGTAGTTTGAGGCACAGGGTGGCCTTTACTACAGCATGAGACTGCTGCAAGGGACTTCTCGTGCTCTACTTCTCAAGAACACCTGGCTTTCATGTCACCCCATAAATGGGTTAGAATGTATCATTAAATGGAGTGGTACATCCAGCCTCCAAAGAGAGGATCTTCAAGTGCTCTTCATCTTATGGCTATAGCTCATCTTTTACCACAGAGGTGATGAATGCACGCTCCAAAAACCCAAAACCTTACAAACTTCAGTGGGGTGGTAGTATTCTGAAAATGTACAGGGTGAATTTCCTGTCCTCTGACTTATCTATGGCTTCAGAGTGTCTGGAGCACTGGCCACTTCTTGTTCATCGGGTGTAAGTAACATGATATCTCCAATAAACCATGATGTTCTGAACACCATCAAATGATTTCAGGTCCTATGAAGATATTGCATTCAGAAAGAGAGCTGAGGTTGGGCTACCACTTGGATACATGTACAGCAGTGTCATTCACCTTTCATCTGGTTTTTAAGGTACCCTGCAGAATGTATTGATGAGATCTTTGAGAATGACCTGCCTTTCTGCCATCTGGGATGAACGATTGTTTCAAGGGTTTTAGGAGCAAGGGTTTCAGGACTGGAAGATAGGATCTAGTATGCCAAACCTCCCCCAGCCACAGTTAAACTATGACTCCTTGAGAGTACTGTTGTTTCAGGACCACGTCATACCCTCCCCTTGTGACCGAGTCATTAGGAGCTTCCCAAACTGACTCCAGCTTGTTCTTCCCAGTGCCCTTCTTCTGGGTTCCAACTTGGCACAGGACTCCCAGTCTCAACTGGGAGTTCACTCTGTTGTAGCTCTTTCCCAGGGATCAATTCCTGACCTTGATCCACATTCAGACTGACCTCTATTGAGAAAATAAAAGCTTCTTTAGCATTATTGGACACCACTTCTGTCTCTCATAACATTCCTTGACTTGAAAGTTGGCTGTCCAGAGCCTGTGGTTATTTTCTTTATGGCTTCTAATTTATTTAGTAAAAGTTGGTCATCTCCAAAATCCACATAAGTGCCGTTGCCTTTTGTTGACTTTAGTGCTGGAGCTACTGCACATGGCGGCTCCCCTTCAGCTCCAGGCTCCCCCTTCAACGTCATCCTAATCTGCCACGGCGAGATTCCTAGTTTCTACCCTGTTGTCACAGTAATGGGACTTTGTTGCCATCCTATCAGCAAGTATTTAAGTGCTGGAATCATGTCCAGAAGATCTGGTTTTAGGGCCCCTATTAGTACACTTTTCCTAGTTTGATTCTTTCAAAAAATAGACTCAATCTTATTTCCCCTTAAAGAGAAACCAATGGATTATCATTTTCTCTTTTTACAGTACAATCATATATTTAAATTAGGTCTTGTCACCCAGCGTATATTAATGTTTATAGTTGGTGTGTGGTATACTTTTTATGCATTCAGTGGTGAGGGGCAGAGAGCTCTGCTGCACAGTATGCCTCAGTTCCTGGCACACTGCTCCACTGTTCTCTGAAAAGTCCCTTTATCGATTGCACACATTCGTTTTTCTGTTCATCTGATCATCTGCTTTCTATTCCAAGTATATTCTCCCTGTAACCTCCCCTCCACAGGCAACTATTGCAATATTTCTTTGCCTTGTGTGTGTCCTTGAAAAATGTATTTTTTAAACTTTGTAAGCATTAAACTCACACTATCTTATGTCTTCAAGACTAATCCCTCTGGCATGTGTGCTACTTGATTGAGCTCAAGTTGCATCCACAGTCCTGTGGTGTGCACAGAATCACGATGATCAGACTACGTACGTGAACTGATCATCATCATCAACATCTAGGTCATATTCCAGTTCTTCTCATTGTTTCAACAAGGTATTGTTTTAAAGCAGCATCCAATTCAATCTTACCCCTGTGTCAGGGGTCATGTCTAATTAGTAACCTTTTAATCTAGAAGAGTTTCCTCCATTATTCTACTATAAATTAATGTTTAAAAAATCAAACCAATTCTCTGGCAGATACACCATTCTATGTTTCCCTAATTCATTGCTAATGGTATCAGGTAGAGAGTTTTGGCCATGAGCAGGTGGACAGAGGGAAGAAGGATGAAGGGTGATAATTTCCAGGAAGAAAATCAGGCATTTGCATCAAAAATATTCCATAGGTCCCTGGCCTGGGGAAAATAGAAAACTTTATGAAAGCAGACAAGTGACTGGAGAATGGGAACTAGTGTGCCAAACCTCCCCAGCCACGTTAAACTAAAGCTCCTTGAAAGTGCTGTTGTTTCAGGACCACGTCATACCCATTCCTTGTGACTAGGTCCTCATCACCCTTCCCTTGTGACCGAGTTATTAGGATCTTCACAAAGAAAAATTGCTGAGGGATAAAGAAATGGGTTAACAAACCACCTAAGGGGAATTAGAACATGAGCAGAACAAAAGAACCCCAAATCCTTAAAATACCCAACTTTGTAAGGGCCACACTATCCTCCCAGGAGGTGGCTGTTCAATGTCTGACCGGAGCATCTGTACTGTCTGTACTTTTACTCTTGTTTTTTTTATATATATAATCATATTTTTTATTTGTTCTAATTAGTTATACATGACAGTAGAATGCACTTTGACACATCATACATAAATGGAGTGTAACTTCTCATTCTTCTGGTCGTACATCATGTGGAATCACCCAGGGAGTGCATTCACATGCACATAGGGTAATACTCTCAGATACATACTATCCTCCCTACTGCCATACCCCCTCCCCTCCTTTAGTCCCCTCTGCCTAACCCAAAGTCACTGTATTCTTCCCAAACTCTCCCACCTCCTTATTGTGAATTAGCATCAGAATATCAGAGAGAATATTCTGCCTTTGGATTTTTGGAAGGATTGGCTTATTTTGCTTAGCATAATATTCTCCAGCTCCATCCATTTACTGGAAAGTGCTATCATTTCATTCTTCTTTAAGAGTGAGTAATATTTCATTGTGTACATATATCACATTTTATTAATATATTCATCTGATAAAGGGCACTTAGGCTGGTTCCATAGTTTAGATATTGTACTTTCACTCTTTACAGTAAACTCCTGCTTGCTACACGATTGAGATGCTTCCTACAAGATTGCAAGAACTGTTGGCTGTGGAGTCACTTTGGCTCCATAGTGTCCTCTGTGACTATATCTTTTCTTCCTCTATGCCCTGTGTTTTCTATAGATAAGAATGTTAAGTCTAGGGCAGAGGTCCTCAACTTTGCCCCACTGACATGTTTGGGGATCTGCCCTGTGAACACAGGGCAGTTAGCAGTACTCCTGGCCTCTACTTTTGGGATTCCAGAGCATCTCTTTCCCAAGACTTTGCTAAATATCTCCTTGGGGAAAAAATCATCCTGAGAGGTTTTGATGGAAAAACTAGATTACACTGAGGTTAAAATTTTATTGAAAATAATGAATGGATTACAAAATCCCTTTCTGCGTCCTCTCCAGAGAAACACAAAGATCCCTGTTAGTGAGGCTGAATGCAAATGCTCGGTTAAGATGTGGGCTTCAGCTTTCTCCAGTGTAATACTGTACTCAGTTATTTGAAATTAGTGAATGATTTGTGGGATAACTCTTTGACACCCTGTACGTTATTGTGTCCTTCAAAAGTAGTATCCAATGATTTTGACACCCATCAATAATCTTTATGTGAACTAATTAGCATTATCATAATTGGTAGTTGCAAAATTTCTAGTTCTACTATCACTTTACATTTATTAACTAGCATTCTCCCACCTTCTTAAAAGAGTTTTTCGTTATTTTTGTCTTTTTATGTTTGAGTAATATTATAGAATTATGAATGAATCTTTTCAATCTGTTATTAGTGAACATTATTTTCTGTGGTCTAATATTTGTGTCCCCCAAAGTTCATATGCTGAAATCCTAACTCCCAGGGGATGGTTCTGGGGTGGGGCTTTTGGTAGGTGATTAGTTCAAGAAGGCAAAGAAAGCCCTTATGACTAGGATTAGTATCCTTATGAGACCCCAATGTGCTAGCTGACCCCCTCTGCTCTAAGAGGCACAGAGAAAAGTTACCATCTACAAGGCAGAGAGCAGACATTCACCAGACGTGAAACCTTCCTTGATCTTGGACTTTCCCATCTCTAGAATTGTGTGAGAAATAATGTCCTCTTGTTTTATAAGCTACCCAGTTTGTGGTAGTTTGATATTCCTGCTTGAATAGATTAAGACACTGGCTTTTCTTGAATTCTCAAATTGTTCCAAGTATAGCCACTTGAAGCCCTTTTAAGTTGCAATTGGTTTTGTTATACTTACTAATTAGTGAGTGCTCGGTTGTTTTAGGCACGAGTATATTCTGGACTCATCCTGTACTTCTTGCTTCAGGTCTAGAATTAAGTGTTTCTCTGAAGACTGTTGATGTATCTTATTGGAAATATTTGGGTGCTATACACCTTCATTTTCCTGGCAGTATAATTGATTCTATATCATTTCAGTGGAAAAAGAGAACAAAACTTTTTCATATGTATATTGTATTTTCTCATTTAAATTTGACATTAAAAATTGCTTCTTCTTTTACTAAGATTCAGCTTATGCACAATTTTGTGCAGATATTGAATAATACTGGTTAATCCCTCCTCAAATATGGAAGTGTCTATTTAATGCTCTCTACATAAGGAACATTTCCAGCACCTGAAAAAGTGTCCAAGTTTGCTCATGTCCCTTTTGAAAAATTCCTTTTCTTCAAGGTAGCATGCTTTAATTTTGCCAGTTGTAGAATTTCATATAAATGGAAACCTACCCTAATATCATCTTGCTCTTTTTTTTTTTAATGGGCCAGGAATTAAACCCAGGGGTGCTTAACCACTGAGCTATATTCCTAGCCCTTTTTAGTTTTTATTTTGAGTCAGGGTCTCACTAAGTTGCTTAGGGCCTCACTAAGTTGCTGTGACTGGCTTTAAGCTTAGGATCCATCTGCCTTAGCCTCCAGAGCTGCTGAGATTTCAGGCATGGGCCACTGTGCCAGGCTTAGTCATATTGCTTTTTGATTCAGACCTGGTGTTTCATGTATCAGTAGTGTGCACCTTTTTAATTTTAGAACAACAAAATAGCATTTTGATGTATTAATATATTGGAATTTATTTATCCATGTTTTTGTACATGACCAATGCTATTTTTAATATGTTTTGACCATAACAAATGAAGCTGTTAGTATGTTTTCTTGTAATTGTTATGTGCATGTCTTTACTTATCTTGGCAGTGGAACTTTTTTTTCTGTGAAAGAGGAATTGTTAGTTCATACTGTAGGTGTAAATGTAATGTTTTTAGAAAATTATTGAGACATTTTATATTGTCACATTTTCTTAATAACGTTTTGTTTCTTTTAAAAAAAAATTTGTTTCCTAAAAGTGTTAGTGTACATAGTCGTTTGCTTCCTCCATCTCTTTCTCTCCATATATACATATATGTGTGTGTATATATATATATGTGCGCGTGCGCACACACACACACACACACACACACACATATATAATTGTTACATCCTGCCCTTGAGTGATGTTTGAAATTTCTGTGCAGGCATTTTGTTCTGAGAATCTATCCCATTGGATATTAAATCAAAGCCTGTGCTTTAAAGTCACTAAAAAGGAACATATTTCCTGATTATATAATGATTATATAATCAATTGATACATTGTTAGTTGATATGTATCCAATTATAAGATTGGTTTATGTTTTCCATTTTTCTGGTTTGATTTAATTCATGTTGGAGCATGTTAGTGTTTTTCTCTGTCATGTGTTGGTTTTATGAGAAGTATTTCCAGAAGCTGAAAGTTTTCTCATTTTTTTTTTGTTTTTAGTAGCTTCTTACAGTTGCTGCATTCCTTCTTCTGTCATGATAAAGTGGTCCATCAATTGGCATGGGTTGTCCTTACAAAATGCCACCAACCGGGTAGCTTAAACAACAGACATCTACTTTCTTGCAGCTCTGCAGGCTGGCGGTCCACGATCAAGAAGCCTGCAGAGGGCTCCTACACTTCCTAAGCTCCTTCACTGCATCCTGGCAGCAGCTGCTCTCATCCTCCAGGGCTCAGGCCTGATTCTCGTCTTCCTCCATGCATGGTATCACTTCTCCTGCAGGTACTCCTCCCTCTGGTTTCATCTTCGGTCCAGTTCCCGCTCACTGCTCCCATGTGGTGTCCAGAAAATGCTCTGCTGCTCTTGGGTATTATTTTCCCTCCTAGGTACAAGTCAAAGATCCTATTAAAATAAGTCTCTTCACTGGGTTTTCAGGTATGGGCTACCAGTAATTTATTTCTCCTCATTCTTTGTCTTCCAAGACTATGGTGAAAAGACTGAAATTTAAGCTATGGTCTGGTTTAAACTATGTAGCTTCAAAATAGTCATCTATTATTACGTTGATTACTAAATACAATTGAAGAAATGACTTATTTGGCTATTAGAAAACAGAATCTAAGTAATCCGTAGATAAATTAAGAAATTTAATGCAATTTAGGACTGAAAGAAAAACATTGAAATGTTCAGGGACGCTACAGAACTCAGGAGCGTTTATACCATTGATGTGTACATTAGTGAATAGCATGAGAACGTGCCTCTCATCTCTCACAGGGAGTATGATTAACCCAGAACCCAGGTTGCTGCACTCTGAAACCCAGCTGGAGACACTGCTTTCCACCGGCTACTTGCAGCCCAAGGAAGGCCTCTCTCTTCCTGGGAGGTGCCCAGCTTCTCTAACTGTGGACTCCAGAGCTTGATGGTGTCACTTAGCTTTGCCTGGACTGCACCAAGTCTCAGAAGCTTTCACCTTTCCTTTGTCTCCGCACTCCCGCCCTTCCATTTCTCCTCACTCAGGCCAGTCCTGAATTGGTTCCACTTCTCTACATACGTCCTGGCTATCTCCCCATTTTTAGTCACAGGCATCCCCTAATGGATGTATTGCCTTTTAAATCTCATTGTAATGTTGCTGCTTGGAATGTTCAGAATAATCAAATAACAAAGACAGAAATGTTAGTGAGCTAATAATCTATTTAAGAAGTCAGTGAAACAGTGTCTGAAAAAATATCTGGAGAATGCAGAAAGAGGAAAATAAAGACAATGTTAAGAATGAATAAAAATACCGAAGATGTTTCACCAAAATAACAAAGCCAGAAAAAGAGTCTTTGGAAAAAGTCTTATATAAAATTTATGCAATGTTAATTAAGAAGCTGTAATTAGAAAATACTAGTATCAAAAAAGAGACATCCTTTTATATAAAGTAGAGATTTAAAAGATAAGGAAACACTATGAAAAGATGATTTTAATAAAAATAAATTTATGTGGAATGAATTATTGACCAGAAAAATATAACTTATCCAATATAACTTACTTTTGCAAAAAGAGAAAGCCTGAATAGATTTATAATAGTAAGTTAATTAAATTAAAAAATGGTAAATTAAAACTTTCTCCCAATAAAATTCTAGGATTCCAATGCTTTATGGTTATGCTAAACAATTTATTGTAGATAATAACAATTGTATTTATATGAACATAGAACATCTTCTGGAGTAGGGAAAAGATGAAAAAAATTTTCCAACCCTTTTCATTGTGTTATTTCAAACATCCAAAGAAGGATAATGTAAGAAAGGAAAGTTACAGTTAATCTTACACAAAAACAGTGCAAAATATTAATCAAATGCAAGTTATATTAATATAAATCTAAGGAATTTTTAAAAATATTTTCTTTGTCACTAGAATTGAAGCTATAGTATAATATTCTATCATCTGTTATATGTATCACCACACTTAGCAGAGTAAAAGCAAAATCAATTTTGTACTTATCTTAAAAGCACTTGCTGAGACAATTCATGATTATAGAGAAAAACACTTCAGCACATTTGGGACCAAAGTGAACTTTTAAAACCTGATGTAGAGTAGCAAATTTTAGAGCAAATAGTTTTATTTAATGTTGAAGTATTAGAAGCATGCTATCACTTTAATTTAAGCTTGTACTTCTGGCTCCAGCTCTTTCAATAAAAGAAGACAAATAAATCATAAGAATTGGAAAGATACAAAATAACAATTATCAAAGATGATGTAATTATCTATTTAGAAAGCACAAAGTGATCTCCAAAATATAATTTATAGTTTAGAGATGTTGCTGGGTATAAGATCAATTACATCTGTGTATATGAACAAAAATGTGTGTGTGTATATATATGTGTTTGTGTGCATGTTATGTTTATGCATATATGAAATAGAGTAGTATCTGTGTACTGATAGTTAAACCAAAGAAATAACATATTAAACCCAGAGTCAGAGCACACACACATACAGAAAACTGATTTAGCAACAGAGTTGTCCTTGTTAATTCAGTGCTACATAGAGAAA